>CM032330.1:63071683-63590965 GCA_019022515.1 Quercus aquifolioides
ATGCTTGTTAACGCCAACCAGATATATTGGCAGCTTCACATAAAGCTTTCCTCTAGCTCTGCAACTTTTTGTTATCCTTTAATTTTTTTTCATGTTTAGATAATGCTTTTCCATACTTTCCTTTTTGGTTGCGAACTTCTGATGGATCTATGTTGTAAAAAACCGGTCGCACTAATTGGTCATTATTCTTACTCTCAACAATTTTAGCAAGTTCATCCAAGCACCATGTGGAGGATGCATAGTTTTCAGAGAATACAATTATCGAAATCCTTGAACTTTTAATGTTTTTGAGTAGACTTGCAGAAATTTCTTCCCCTCTTTGAAGGCCATCATCAATAAAGGTGTTAATACCCTGTTGACACAAAACTTTATACAAATGGCCTATAAAACCAAAATGGGTATCTTCACCTCTGAAACTCAAGAAGACATCAAATTTATTGGGTTGGTGGGTGAAAGAAGAAGATAAGGCTCCTTCACTGGTGACAAGAGCCATCAAGATTTATGAACAGACAATTGTAAAGAAATGAAAGGAGGAGAAAGAAAACTGTGAAGGGGTTGTCAATATAATTCAAGAAAGTGAATGACAAATTAGGAAGCGGGTGAATGCAAGCAAGAGGATCCTTTAAAGGTGGCTTGCTTTGGGTGTGACTAGCAACTCTTTGAAACTTTTAAGTGCCATATTGATGCTTTTTACATTGCTTTTGGTGTGACCAGTAACTCTTTGAACTTTCCAAGAACCATACTGATGCCTTTTTCATTTTCATTGCAATATCATGCAAGTTTCCGTGTGAAACCTAAAATAAATCTTTGAACTTTCTTTGTGGTCAAATGGAATGGAAATTTCGTATATTATTTGACAATCAAAAGTGAGATGTAATATCTATAAACACTTCCCACTTTCCATAATAGTTCATTTTCTGGAGTTGAGAAAAAAAAAAAACATTTTCTATTTTAGCATTTTGGAACTCTTTTTTTTTTTCATAATAATTTGATGATTGAGAGGAATTTGGCTTTCTTAATTAAGGATAGTGTAAGGTCCCAGATTTTGGTGGCCCAAGCCCACTTAGAATAATGGGTTGTGCCTTTCAAACCTGGCCCAAATCAATAAAATTTGTAAGAGGAGGGAAGAACAACAACAGTGGGCTCTGCCCGAGGACAACTACAAGGCAGAATGTATGTTTGTATTTAGGAACAAATGAACATAAGGCTCTGTACAGGTGCTCCCGAGGAGACTGGATTTGTATAATAATGGTACTATTCACCTTCTTCTCCCAATATTCTTTCTTCTGTTCTCTTCTTCTCACCTTCGATCCCCCTTTTCAATGCCCTCTGCTCTACTTATATACCTCCACCTTCATCACATCTTCACCCTCCATTTCTACTTCACCTCCCTCCCTTTTTGACACTTGTTACCTTTCACATCTAAAGTAAGTGGTGGAAGAGACCTGCTTAGCTGTGTTTTACATTGTTTAGGTCACTTCCTCATCAATGCGGCTGATAAAGCTGTTGTCTACCATTTAATGCGGATGCAACAGGCTACATCAGGCCGAAAGCTTCCCTACTGCCTACTGACTTCCACTTTCCTTAGATCCTAGCTTCCACTTAGAATACTTCAGAGTGTCATGATTCAATTCTTCTCCTCCTCGGGCAACTTCCTTCTTTGGGCCCTTGGGCAACTTCCTTCCTTGGGCCCGTGGCTGGCAGCAATTCCACGTCAATGTCGTGACCTTTCAACTTCCTCCTCCATCCTCAGGCTAATGCTGCGACCTTCCAACTTCATTCTCAGTCCTCAGGCCAATGCTGCGACCTTCCAACTTCCTCCTTGGTCCTCGGGTGCCCACAAATAGCATACTATATTACTAAAAAAAAAGAGGGCTACATTAACAATATTTTTATAACAAATTATAGATGGTAAGTAGTTATTGGTTCTAATTTAAATCTATAACTTAATTTTTTTTTTTTTTTTGCCTATCTATAACAACCTGTCACTTAGGATTTGTTGCAAAAGTATTGTGGAAATATTATGAACATAGCATTTCTGTATTAATTAATATGTATTTGAAAGAGTTTATTTTTATAGGCTTATTTTACTTTAAAAATAAATCAGGCAAAAGTACAACAATACCTATGACCGGGCAAGTTTCAAAACAAATTATAAATAAGAATTGGAGAAAACGAAAAAAACCCTCCCGACAATGGTGATAATGTTGTTTTTAATTAAAAAACCAAAGGCCCAACATAGACCCATAAACAAAGTTCAAATAGAAGTCTAGCACACGTTTTTTACTTTCTGGAAAAGTATATTTATCTCTTTTCTAGCACACGTTTTTGACTAGTATATACCTCTTTTGTCTAGCACGCGTTTTTTTAAGTGAAGTTTTTCTTTTACTTTGACACTGACGGTGGAAAGAAGAGAGAAGGGAAGGGAAATATTACTATATTAGCTTTCCTTTATTTGGTTAAGAGAATAGAAAAATGAAAACGTGAAGAAAGTAGAATCCAACCAGTCCTATATTTTACAATCTGCCCAATATTGTGGATAGGAAAGTTTATCATCATTTTATGATGTGTGAAGTTTTGGGCGAATGAGGAGAGAGGAGTTATTCAATAATGAGGGTGTCAAATTGACAAATAGTTTGATTATGGGATTGCTGAATAGAGGGTAAAAATAGGAGGGAATTGTAAAAGTAGAAGATAGAACACATGATTCAGTAATGGAATAACTAAAATTCTGTTTCAATTTTTCTCTCTTGCCCAAACTTGAAACCTCACTGTCTTTATTGAGTCTAGATCTTCTGTCCCACTTTTCCTGCTCCACTCTATACTCCACCAATAAATACTTGCCACATGTTCACTAATTAATTAAATACTATAATTATTTATTTTTTGGTAGAAGATGGAAATTTATTAAAAATAAAGAGCTAACGGACAAGTTTGATTGACATATAGAGTATTTAAATATTGGACTATCATACATCACAAAATCACTAGATTGGATAGTGCTTGTCCTTACTATTTGTTAGCACATTTGTTGGGTTCACGAAATAGTGGTTGATCCGAACGTAGGGAAGCAAGGAAACCAATATCCTGCAATCATCTACAAGGAAGAGATAACATGGTTAGAGTAATTGGAGTTAGCTAGCAAATCAACACAAATAGTGGGCTTGCATTTTTTACAATTCTTCAAAAGTTAGTCTACCATCACTTGCTCTTGGATACCAAGTAAAGTTTTTCTTTTTCCTACAAAATACCCATCTTTTTCCTTGAGATTCCACAAAATCGATTCCACCTGCCACAATAATTTTTTTACAAAAAGTCACTCAAAAAGGGAAAAAGGGGATGTGTGAACTGAAAAGTCCATTAAAAGATTTAATGCATGTAGCTTTATTTTATACCAATGTGCCATCTAAAGAGCAAAAAAAATTAACCATTAATCCTTTTCACCTGTAGATAAAATTGTATGCCCTAACATGGACACAAATAAGTCCCTTTACTATCATATATGCATTAAAAGATAAAAACGTGCAACACATGAGATTCAATGTTAAAGCTTCAATGAATTTTTGTTTTGGGACAAATATCGATTGAGAATGTATTTCATCAACACACAACGCAATCAACCATCACCATGTGCAGGACCTCCAAGCAAAAAAAAATTCAATTCCCCCCCCCCCCCCCCCCTTTTTCCAATTTCAAGATAATATGGCCATATTATCTTGATCATGTTCAATAAATAGTACCAAGATACTATTGTGGAAATACGAATCTTGATTAATTTCGATAGAAACCTTTATCTACCTCATAGAATTCTCTCTATAGCATCTTATCTGTATTCTAGTACTTTTGAATGGTGAAGTCTAGCTCTTGCATATCGATTTTATCCAAGTCTTTTTTTTGAAGCCAAACTCATTTGTCATTTATTGTTGAATATGAGTACAATCAAATTACAAAGCTTCCATGGCTGGTGGAGGAGAATCCTCTAACCAAATCAATTCATCATCTACATATCTAGCGTATTGGGCCACTGAATTTGCACTACACCTGACAAAGCCAACCGTGTACCATCCAAGTCCCTGAAGCAAGCATTGTATATCGTTCAGAATGTGACCCAATGGACAGCTCTGTGAAACCTGCATCAATTGCAAATTCCAAAGCTTTCCTACAAGCCATGATTTCCGCTTCCTCGCTATTAACTACAGAAGGGTCTCTGGCCCATATAAATGCTAGAGGCCATATAGCTAGGGATGGCAATTTTGCCCCGCCCCGCTTAACCCGCCCCTCCACCACTTCGCCCCGTGCGGGTTTTCCCCGCCCCGCAAAGGTGATAGGGCGGGGATGGGGCAAGATTTTAGCCCCGCACCACGGGGCGGGGTGGGGATGGGTTTAGACCTTTTAGACCTGCCCCGCCCCGCCCCGCCCCGCCCGCATTGCTAAGAGTTATAATTGTAAATTTTCATACCCTAAAACTTTACTATTTAAATAACATATCAATATTAGTTTATTTTATTCTCCTCAATGTGATTCTCTACCTTTATTTTGTTATGTGTTATACTATGAGTTTTGTTTTTCTTTATGATTGTCTTGTTAAACGCTTGGATATACTATTCAATTTTTTCTAAAAATTGATTTGATTTGATGAGATAAATTAAGTTATAATTTCAAGTGTATTTTTATTAATGAAATAGGTTTCATTAATAAAATTTGTACTAATTGTAGGGCAAATTAACAAAAAGTAGAGTTTTACGGGGTGGGGCGGGGCTTCGCAGGGCCCCAAGGGGCGGGGATGGGGTGAGAAAGTTTTCCCTGTCATGCGGGGCGGGGCGGGGATGGGGCAAGACAAAATCATGCGGGGCGGGGACGAAGATCCCATCCTTCAGCCTCGCCCCGCCCCATTGCCATCCCTACATATAGCAGTTCTTCAACCAATGTGTACACCCTACATCTGGCCGATGTAAATGTCAGAGGCCATATAGCTTTCCTATAGATTTTGCAATTCAATAGCATTTCTTATAGTAAATATATGCTTCTCTTCAGTTGCAATATTAATGACGACATCACGAATTACGTCATGCATTTTGACTGTTCCATTAATATAATTACCATCCAACAAGAAGCAAGAATCTTTGAGTCCTTCAACCAATGTGTACACCCTACATCTGGCATCCTCTATTTTATGGACATTGTGAAACAAGTCCAAACCCACACCATATTTCAACAAGTCTTCTACTTCTATGTTGTAATCCTCTCCATGTAGACTACAAAGCTATGAAGCACGGGTGCGTTTTTGGATTCAAGTGCGAGTGCGAGTGCAAGACTTGGCAATTTTTGAAAAAGTGAGGTGCGGCGATTAAAAAAATTATTAAAAAGTTTTTTATTTATATTTTCTATATATTGCTAATGTGCACGCCTAAAATGAGGCTACGAGGTTGGGCCTCACTCGGGCTCACAACTTACTTGTTTAGTGGGTTTGGATTTCCTACTTTGGGTTGTTCTCAGCACAGAGACTCAATGAGATCACTTTCCTCTCTCTATGTTGCTTCCCTCTCTCTCTCTCTCTCTCTCTCTCTATTCTTTCTTTGCTGAATTTTTCCATCCCCCTACTCCTCTCTAGCTTCTTCTATTTATAGCCAGTTGTTGGTGGGATGATTATGATTACTTTCATAACTAGTGCGATGAGAGGTCCAATGTTGCTTTATTGTAAGTGGGTGTTTAGGTAGGAGTGGCTTTGGAAATGGTTCCCACTTCAGCAGATGTGCTCGGCAGAGATGTTCCTAAAGGCACTGCCAGGAATGTAAGGGGTAGTATGACCAGACTATCACATCCTTGCTTGGGGACGACTTGCCGAGCAATTACCACGTGGTGAGGCAAGACGCAAGCTAGCGTTGGCTGCCTGCTCCTCAAGCCTTTCAGTAGCATTCAGCTCTAGGCCCACAGCCTTTGAGGGCATGGGCTGGAATCCTGGGCCAAACGAGGGTTTGGCCCTTGGGCCTGGCTGTTGATCCACAATTCGAGGCCCAACTGGGTTTGAATGTCATGGGTGCGTACAGCTAAGCATATTTTTTTTCACATTATATAAACATTTACCAAATTTAAGAGCAATAGTATATTAACTTTTGAGGGGGAAAATACATTTTTAAAACCTATAATATAGGGGTTCAACAAATAAAATCCTATAATTTCAAAAGTAACTAATAATTGTGAATCAGAAAAATAAAAATGTTATAATAATAATAATAATAATAATAATAACAACAATGTTATAAGATTTAGGGAGTGAGATTGTGAGAGAGGGGAGACAGAGAGCAGAGAGACCGTCTAAATCGGCCTGATTCAAAGCCGGTATCGGCTGGCCGATACAGTCCGATTCGACCCGAATCCGCACAATTTAGCGTGAATCGGCGCGAGTCGGCACGAATCGAGAAAAAAAAATCCGATGCAGCACCGATGCGCGGGCAGCAGCGTTGCCCACTGCACCCGCGTCGGTGCTTTCCAGCTACAAAGCAACAATAATGACTTTGCTTCATCACTTTCTAAGAACTCATAACTCAACTTTATACTTTTGTACACCTCCCCATCCATTCCTTCAATCTTTATTGGGCAAGACATTTTCAACTTATTGAGTGCATCCTTCCAAACATATATATATATATATATATATATTTTTTTTTTCAACACATTTGCAACGGTTGTAATGGCAATTGGTAATCCAGCACATTCTTCGACAATTTGATGCATATTAGATTTGAATTCACCAGTTTTAGCTAATCACCAAATATCGCTTCATTATCTGATAAAACTCCAACTGGAAACAGCATTTGGGTATCCATACAATCGCGTAGTATATTCTGAAGTCTGGACATCAGCAATATTCCAAAGCTTTCCTACAAGCATTATAAGAACTAAATTGATTGAGAACAAATTTCTGAATGCAAAAGAAAATATATTGATGAAAAGATATTTAAATTTTGCCTCCAAATATCTGCATGTTACAGTTATGAATAATGAAGTCATCCATATCTTGATAAAAAAAAAAACTTTTATTTTACTAGAAAATTTAAGATAATGTTCATGTTGCAATCTCATCATCACAAGTTATTTAGTTGACCTAGGTCATATATTATTATTCCCAATCACATCTCACACAATATTTACTTGTCTTCTGCATAATAATATGAAAACCTGAAAGAAGATGATAATTCTTCTGATCATGTAACTTATTTTTATATTAAATGAAGTTCTGGTTGAAATTCTTGCTCACGAGCTTCATTGTGCATCAAGAGGACATATGTTGGCATTACCATAAATGCAATGATCATACTGAACTGCATTAGTTCATTCTTTGTATTTGCAAATCATTGTCTTAAATGGATAATCAATAGCATATAGTAAGTGACTTTCTCACAGTGAGCGATTATTGTCGATCTCAAAATCAATATAAACCATATTATATAAGCAATGTTCCTCACACATGGACAAAATAAAAAGACAACCAGACAACAATTTTTTTCCCAAAGATATATGATGAATCCACTTTTTCAGTTCAATAAAAATGGAACCGCTTTTGAGAATTATTTGACCAACTTATGGTCATAGATGGGTGCATAATAAACATACATTCATGCATCACAAAGGACTAAAATTTTGATTTTAGTAAACAAGATGTCACATCAAACTAGTTCATCAAAATGAGATTGTTCCATTTGTATCTCGTAGGGGTAAAGAAAGTTTTAAACACTGAACAAAGAGAGAGAGAGAGAGGGAGAGATGACTTACTCATTATATGTATTTGGGAATTTCACCTTTTCTTAGAAGGGAAAGAGAGTACTCAGCAGTGTCAATAAGGTCATCAATGTTATGCAGGGATGTCTCTTCAGAAGCCAACATGAAGATAGCACGAACCTCTGCTTTCCTAGCCAATCTTGCTGCCAATGCGAGTGGCAGCTTTGGGGAGTTGAAGCTCCGCAATATTTGGCGATAAAGAGAGAGAACTTGTCCTCTATGCCTCGCCAAATCCTCTGCTGTTGCCAGTGTAAGGGTTTTTGCCATTTGTCTGCACTGGAAAAAATTAACTATGCATTTGTTTTCTAACCAATTGGTAGAGCTAAATGTTTTCACCATTAGATATATACATTCCTTTAATCTAGTGCAGATTATAAGTGTCCTTTTGATAGAAAAAATCTTCACATAGTAAAATGAGGGAAAGATTCAAGATATTGAAAAGTACCACCAATAGCCAAAAACAGATAGAACAGCTGCTAAATATATACAACCACCCCAGAAAATTTGATTCATATCTGCACTCTCTCTCTCTCTCTCTTTAATATATCGGCTTTGTGTAGCACAATGTTTTAATAATATTATGCCAACCAACTTAACATGTTCGCCTTTGGCTCTCTTCTCTTCTAAGCTAGATATGCCAAGACTTTCCTAACTCCGCCCAAGACAATGATCCAATATAAATTCATAACATGCATTTCTAAGTTCCTTAGAGACAAAAGAGAGCTAGAAATACGAACTAAATTTTCCATGCAACCACCCTCTTAGGGTTCGTAAAAAATTTGTTTATGTTATCGAGTCAACTCTTAATTCCCTTTGCAATTTGCAATAATATGCTACTAGCTTTTAATCACTGTACTTCATTTGAATATCAATGCCTAGAGTAATTTGGTAATCTTATGTGTTTTGGTTGTCTAATTTCAGAGTTAGTAGCTGAAAATGGATTTGTGTAAACTCCCATTTCAACTGAGTTTAGTTTGAGTTTTATTTAATTATCACAAAGTTTTTTATTTGTCTAAGTATGAAATTTTTCAGGAAACTTCCAATCTTTTGTTATTTTTCAAAGGCGGCATCAAAGTTGTCAATACTGAACTAGAGGTCATTTTGGTTTGGTCAGGGAGAATAAAGAATTTTGGTAATGGTTAAAACTGGTGAACCGCTAGTTCATATATATATATATTGGTCAAAGCCTATATGATTAGCTAAGAGTCATTAAAATAATAAATGTATGCCTCACCTATCAAAGCCTAACCAGGAATGATCTATATATATACACCATTGTACCTAGATAAAGAAGAAAAATTGCAAAACATTAAAACTTGGCCACATGGCCCAGTGGGTGGAGATAAAGAAAAAAGCCTTCACTTTGCATCAGATTTCACTGTTGCATAAGATATTCACACGTAGGGCAGACAAAACAAGGGGGAAAAAAAGAAGAGAAGAAGAAGAACGAGGAGAGGAGACGATAGGAGGGCGAGAAGCTGAGGATTAGGCGATCGAAGACATGGCAGTGACCACTTACGTGGTAGTGAGTAGCAGTGACTGGGCTGTGTGAATGGATTTTTATTTTATAAACTGGCCCAGTTTTGATTACTAGCCAAAATGTCCGTTTTTCTTTGCTAAGTCCAGTATAACCTATGGTCCGTTTGGATTGAAAGTAGAGTAGATTTAGCATAAAATTAGCTTATTTTTAGCCAACTCTACTCTACTCCCCTCCACTCCTCCTCCTTCCCCCCTCCATCCAAATAGGCCACTAGTAATGGCCAGTATTTAAAGCATTACATTTTAAAGGGTGTTTCTATACCTATTCATTGACTAGTATGATAACTATCAGCCGGTATAATACGGTATCAACTAGTTTGGGCAGTATTTAAGAATTCCACCAAATCAAAAAAGAAAGAAAGGAGCGATTACCTTTTAATCTTGCCTCAAAGCATATTTGCCATACACACAGTTGAGAGCAAGAGGCACCAACCACCCTCCTCCCCCAAAACAAAGTAGCTGGCATTCATCATGGACTAAGCCACAACCAGCCCAACCAAAATTAGTAAGGCTGGATTCAGCATCACTGATAACCAAACCTTAGACCTAAGCTAACCCAGCCTCATTCCACTCCATTGTCATCTAGATTCTGCCCAATTGATAGGTAAGGTTGTCTCCATCTGAAACAAGTGTATGAATATTTGCATGAAACGCTTCTTTTTGAACACACCTAATTCAAAGTAGTAACTGTCTACAAAATCAGTGCTTAAGGTCCATGCAAAGCACTCTTACTTGAAGACATTGTAGTGTT
Source organism: Quercus aquifolioides (assembly GCA_019022515.1). Classification (NCBI taxonomy): domain Eukaryota; kingdom Viridiplantae; phylum Streptophyta; class Magnoliopsida; order Fagales; family Fagaceae; genus Quercus; species Quercus aquifolioides. The sequence continues at coordinate 63,081,753 of CM032330.1, forward strand.
TAAGGTCCTCTTCCAGACAACCTCTCATTGCATCATAGCTGGAATTTTCCATTATCACCAACAGAATCATTTTTTTTCACCTCATTTTTTTCTTTTTTGTTAAGTTTACACATGCACCAATGTGTTATACTCCACCCTTTCTTATGTATCATTTGAGCTAGAGCTCATTGACTTTCTATATTTTATTTTCTCAATTAGTTAGAACAAAAAAAAAAATGCAAAAACAAAACATCATGAGCAAAGTATTCATAATCACCAACTCTGATAATTTCTCAAGATATCATGACTAAAATGAGCAATGAATTCCTCATAGAAAATCAAAAGCAATTTGAACAATTAGATTCTAGAAACACGTACATGCTTGAAATGCATCATCAAAGACATTCACATACATGTTAAAATTTAGCTCGTTCCACAAGCATTCATGGCAAAATGTCTATTAAAATCTTCCACAATGTCATAACAAGATAATTAACAAATTTTTATAACACAAGTAGCTCTCTTATTTCTTGAGAAAACAATAAGTTCGAAAAAAAGAAACTAATACGCCTTTAGGAAAATCCTAATTTAGCAAATTCTACTAACCCTCACAAGGCCAACCAAGTTCGAAGTGATGTCTATCCTAAAAAATAAGTTTGATGTGATGTCAACTTGAACCTAATGAAGAATAGTGCAACCCAATCAAATAGATGCAAGACTAAAACTAGCTCTACTAATAGGACATTAAATCAATTAGAAGTAGAAATGCATCTATTAATACGTATAAGGTATAAATACTTACTTACATGTGCTTAACCCTTCAAACCCATTTAAGACAACCCCCAAAGAGATCTAAGGCAGTACAAAAACTCCAGTTTTAGTCCACCAAAAACCTCAATGTCTTAACCACATGTTGCCCTGAATGACACCAAAACCCAATTTTTACATATTAAGTTAAAAGATCATTAGATCTCCAAAATAAGATCCCGTCATACCCCACTAACCCCGGCCCTAAAGACCACCCAAATGAAGTCTAAGGAATTCAAATACAGTTTCCATGGCTTCTTTTGATTTTGCAAAATTGTTTTACCAATATTGCCCTTAACACAATACATTTTAAGCCTAAAGCCCGATTTTTAGGAACTCCAATAAATATAATCCTAAAATTACCATAATTTCATTAAACATCATTTTTATACTCCACAAATCAGTCACTAGATAGGTTTTTTTTTTAATTTCCAAGCTTTCATTATGGCACACCAATATTTCGATATCTTAGAGACCCGTTTTGAGCATTGTTGGCCACTTTTAAAAGGATTATAAAAACCTTGATTTTACACCATAATGACAACCTTAATGACCCCAATAAACACTATCATAGGGACCCTTAGGCCTCCCAACATCAGAAAATTACTCATATCTCAACCAAGAGCTACAGCTAAAATGTCAAACTATGGACTTTGGCTTCAACAAGCTCATGGAAGGCTGAAAAAACCATAAATTTTCAGAGACATTACAGCAATATAACTCAAGAACTTGTCCCCAAACAAAAGCTCTAGTTTCACACTCCCCTGTCTGGTTTTTTCTCAACACCGAAATTTGGTATTTTGAAACCCACTCCACAACCCTTTTTTTTAACTAACCCACAAGAACCAAAATTAAACCATTCTCGCATTCCATGGCTGAACACTACCCACCAATTAAAATCCAATCCAATTAACCAATTAGGGTGAAAAATCAAATTTTCGAACTTTTCTATTAATTTTAATTCTTGTTTAGACACATCAATTTCGTATTCAATTCCCTTTTTTATACCAAAAAATTTTAGATCATAGATTGTTGTAGATGATGAGAGAGATAAGGATTGATTTCTAATTAGTCAGCTAAATAAATCGAAAAGCTAATAGCAAATAAATAACAAACCTGGAGAGACAGAAAGATTCGAAAAGTCGCGCCTTCGAACTCAACTTCTCCTTCAGAATTACAATTCCCAAATGAAGAGTGCCGTTTGACGTGTACCGTTATATTTAAAACAACAAGGTTTATCTTCAAATATTTATACATACCAACATATTTACCACGTCATGCACTGTATTTTACCATCTAAAATATTTATTATACGTACAATTTAACAATATTTCCAACATTAAAAAGGAAAATAGATTAAAAAAAAAACTACTTTGCACGTAAATTATGTATATGCCATAAGCCTTATAACTCAATTGATTAAAATCATCTTGTATTTTTATGTCATTTAGATTTAGGATTTAAATTTTATCTCTGAAAAACCGACATACATATCAAATATTTGATTCTATTTCACTCAGGTGTCATATTTGGAAGGGGTGCTTTGATTTTACTGCACTCTTTTTCTGATTGGAAATTGGAAATTGGAATGTAATGTTTGTCTCAAACAATTGTAGTTGTGTAAAATGATGGCAGAGTTTCTGTCATTGGAGGAGACTTCACCCTGCCTAGATGGCTTAATTTCCTTTGATGCATATTTCTCTTGGAGTATATACATATATGTGTGTGTGTGGTTGGACTCATTTTGAATGTGAGAAGAAAGAATATCATGTTATCGTATTCTAAAAGTACTTACTAATTACTCTTTATCTTACTATCTTAATGAGTTCTATATTTTAGAAATCAAGTTTGGTGTGATTTTGTTCCTTATTCTCTTAAGCAATTTAGTTATAGTAAGGATTAGTTTTGGGACCATCAAAATTACTAAAAAGATTTCCCTAAAATGAAATAACATAATAATCAAATTTGTTCATTATTCTCTGGAGTATTTCTAAAGAAAATGCTAAAATAGTCACCAATAAGCCATTAGTGGAAAAAAAAGAAAAAGCCTAAGAGCATGTTTGGTATTCTTTTTCCAAAAGCGATCTCCCATTCAACGAAAATTGAGCATTCTCCTAGGAAGCATGGACACAGGTACAACATAGTAATACAAGTAATTTTTGAAAAATTATAACATGAAACGGCCGATAGGACACTTGTACAATACGAGTACGGCAGCCTAAATGAAGTGTCTGTACTTCCTAAGTATTCCCTTAGATTGGTTTGATTTAAGGCACCAAAAGTTTTTTTAACAGGAACACTTATAAACTTTTTTTTTCTAATTTCAAAAATAATTTTCAAGTTTTTTTTTTTCAATGCATCCAAACGGACTTTTGAAGTTCAACGTAAGGTCATAAAGTTTTTATAATTTTTTTTTTTTTTTTTTAAATGGGAAGTTCAAATGTTTCAAGGTGTGAGGTAACAGGATTCATTGGTCCCAAACTTGATGGGAAGTACTTAGTGGAAGGTTTTTGAGCTCTGCTCATACTTAAGCTAGGCATTGTCATGCAATGGGCTTAAGCAGCAACTCCCATTAGTGGAGCAAGAAGAAATGTTGTATTACCGGGTCCCATGTCATGTCTGTGTCCATGCTTCATAGGAATAGCTCTTATTTCCATCAAAAGGATCCGACTTAGAAACATTAAAAGTTTCACAACTGATGTTAGTAAATTGTGATTTATGAATTTTGAATATAATTAAGGTCTACAATTCCAATTAATTTAATATTTTCTAGCAACAAATTTTCAAGTAGTTCAACCACTAAATCAGCACCTGCTTATTTTCTTACCCTATATTCTGCATATCCCATTTGTTGAATACACAAACCAGAATCACAATCAACACTATATAGTACAGCCCCAATAGCTAGTATATATGAGAGCAACATGGAAATTTTAAGCTTGGGTATCCAAGCAAATTGAGTGAGATTCATTTTATACATTTATACCTGGAATTGAGATATTTGGATATACACATTTGCTCATATTATTCATTATATATGGACATTGCACATTTGCTCATGGCATTACTATGTTTCTTTATCAATGACTATGTACCTATTCCAATTAAGAGAAATATAAAGGTCACACATCTTCTAGCAAGCAATTATCTCCGGCACTGCTTCTTTGAGTCAGGAGTTGCATGAACCTGCGCTTTCATTCCGTAAGTCTTCAGCTGAAAGTTTTCGAAGGCCTCAGACACTGCTTCCACCTGTATGTAACATTTGCATAGATCATAAAGAAATATCCTAACCATATAAATGACTTAGCAAAATCAATGTCTTTATTTTCCACAAACCAGTTCAGGCTTCTTAGAGTACACCCTCACTATCATATCTTGGTAAAATGCAGGCAGCAAGTGGCTGATGCGATCATCTTGGATTGAGCACATCTCATTGCTGTCATAATCCTGACAAAAGTCAAGCTGTTAATTCTCACAATGTACAAGTAATATTATGTCCACCAAAAAAAAAAAAACTGTTCATAAATTATTAGTTAAACCAATTCAGCTTCAAGAAGGATTAAAATTTAAAAGCAGTGCCTTTAATTAAGTTGGGATTCATTGGCATTTAGCAGAATTACTCTTGATTTCTAAAGCATAAGCTATAAGTCTTAGTTAACCTGCATTGTAAGCACTTTTTGTATGAGGTTTACCACCTTCTACCTTGGAAATATAGTTGACCATGTAGTTAACATGATACCGATTTATTCAATTAAGGGTTCTTAGGTTGTAATCTAATTCATCAAGGATTTTGCAAACAACATCACTAAATTCACCATGTACTCAGGTTTAAGTAAAGAATTTTCTAAGCATAAATAGTCCTGATTCCAGATATTCAATCTTATGCTAAAGTTGAAGGCTACCCTCTACATCACTGAGTATGAATTCAACATATGCTAACCTGAAGCATTATGTTTGAAATATTCCATAAAAATTGAAAATAACATCTGTTAGTCCTTAGTGAAGCTTACAAAGATCAATGATAAGCAAAAACATAAAAAAAAAAAAAATCCTGGTAGAGAAACATGCATGAGGAAAAAGATTATTTGTCAAATTAGATTAGAAGTAGAAAATTCATCAAACAGTATGCAAAGGTGAACACTGCCTTCATCATAATCATTGTTTTTACCTTTAAAGAGGGTTATTTCTTCCTCGTGTCAAATCGATCTTAACATTGCTCACAACAATATCTTCTTCCTCTAGCGTCACACCAGCCATTTTCTGATTGACACTTTAGGATGCTGTTTGTCCACTTTTGAGAAACAAAGATCATGGTAAAATCATTTATCTTTTTTGGACCTGGGAGCAAATGATATCTTGGGGAGTGATCTTTTTGAAGTGCTCCATCTTGTCCTTTGGGACAGAGAACTCATTGCAGAACTGAGAAACATATCAAGGCGATAAAATTATATTGCCTTTATGGTTGATATTATCCAAAATTTACACTAGAAGAAGTTAAAGATTTTGAGACATGAAGAATTTCAAACATTACTACTTCTTCCCCATCTTGCAATTGTAATAAGATACCTGATATAGCTCCCTTCTTTGAATGCGTTGGATAATGTCTCTTGCTTCCTTGAGCTCTTGGGTATTAGAAATTTCAATGATTTTTAAGTTTGTGTCATCTAACTGCACTTTCAGAGAGACTATGTCAGAGCTGTAAAGTAAAACCTAGAAGTTTCATGATAATGTGTAAAGTTCAAACCTTCCAATTCTGCCGGTTGATGAATTGAGGATGCAATGTCAAGACAATCATTTGCTTTTAATAGAGCATCAACAACCATGAGTTCTATTGCCTGACAAAAGATCACTGTCAAATTTAATGCATTAAGTGTTCAAATACAGATTAAAGACATCTATGCTGGAACTCTTATTATGAAGATTTGCATGTGACACATAAGTGAATTTGGTGCATGGTTGTTCAACATATCTGAACACTAATGGCATGTCTGCAAGCACTATACTCCAATTGAGGCGAGATCAAAGTCTAAGAGTACAGCTTCAAGTTATGTTTTCAGTGCAATTTTCGTCTGTGCAACAAAATGTGTAACAAGAATTTTTCAAAGTCTAAAAGTAACAATTTCAAGTCACGTTTTCAATACAATTTTCGCACGTGTACAACAAGATGTGTAACAAGTATTTCCTGAAGTGTAAGTCAATGACTCAAAAGTGAAAAAAAAAAAAGATTGTTAAAAGTTTGACCAAGTGAGAGATTGCGTATGGGTATGAAATTTTGAGCATGATGATGCAATGAGATCATCAAACTCCAACCAGATTTAGCAGGTGTACATATAATATGAGAGATACCAACTTCCTTTAGCTGTGTCATTTTGAATATTTTGTGATTTTTACACAAAATCATGGAGCATATAGTAAAACATTTTTGTTAATAAATATATTAATTGGACTTTGCTCGAAGGCAAGCATTTAGCATATCAAGATGCTCAAAATTATATTCATAAAATCAGAGTGAGGTTAAAAAAAAATATAACAAATTAAACCTCTCAACTACGTATATAGAATATTATTATATTTGATCTTTAATATAAGTTAATAATTTCTTTTGTTAATTTTTTTTAAACTCATCCCAGGGTTTATTTCGTTATATCTTTAAACTATAGGGTTTAAAATGAAAATTTTTCAATATATTATATCTTCTCACAAAAATATTTACTTGTGGTAGACCTATAATTTGAGTAAATGAATAATATTGCACTTACGCGAGGATTTACCTGAAACTCAGTAAAAAAGAGAATACTTTTATTTTATTTTATTTTATGAGAATCATGAAGAGAATACCTGAAATTACCCAACAAACTCATATTCTGGAACTGTTGAATAAAAAGAATGAAAGCCCACTTGATGGTAAAATCTACTCCAACATCTTGTTCTAACATGGCAAGCATAATTTTGCTTGATGTTCCGAATTCTTACTGGCTTTCATCTAGTTCATTAACATCACTTTTTTACTTACCAATAACCACTCACTAAATTAGCATTTCATAAAATAATTTATGACTTTAGCTCTATATATGTGTGTGTGTGTGTGTAAATATTTATATTTATATTAATTTATGGTACTTGCTTACATATTTGGTTTGAAGATAATGATAATAGGAAAGTAAATATGACTAATAATATCATCTTAATAAAGACTACAAACATAGTAAATTTCACGGCCCTATGATTCAATCCTTGGATTATAACATTAGTATTCCAATCAGCCTAAAACATGGTTTCTAGCAGCAACCACAAACTTATATTGGCATGAAAAGAGAACCTACCTTAAAGCCTTAAACAGCTGCCAATACTATCCCATAGAACCCATTTCATTTTTAATTCGGGTGTCTCAAACAAAAATAGCTTAGCTCAGTTGTACATCTCCTCAAGAAGATGATATATGGTCATCTATAAAGAAGTGTGAAATCTCAATTCCCTTTCCCACCTGGAAACCAAAAAAGAAATCCTGTTGCTCCTACAATCCACTTTACTCAAACCCCTATAATGCTAAAGATGCTAGTTGGGGGTCTGTTCACAAAAACTGAGAATGTCACAGTGGAGAGACTAGACATAAGCTGAAGTCTATCTTGCCCTGTAACCAAATCTGTTAAACACACAGAAATTTGACAAATGTCACATCTCCCATCCGTAAACATAAAATAAAAACAAAAGAGAGCATCCAAAATCCAAATCCAAATCAACATTCATGTATCACAAGTTCCAATTTGCCGTTCTTCTCAATAGACCCATTTTACTGGCTACCATTGTGTTCTTATTCTGAAAAAGATTTTTTTTTTTTTAAATAAATCAAGAAAAAGGCTAACATATGAAAGAATTTTTTTCCCTCCCAAACTTTCAAAGGTAAGAAAAGTTAGTTTCACACTGTAGTGAAGTAATTTGTGTGTGTTTGAAATTTTACAAAGCTTCTTCTCAATTTATATATATATATATATATATAAAGAAATTCATTAATAATTACAAATAACTGCACATTGGAGACATTTAAGCTTTGTACACAGGGTGGAGTCTCCTCCAATTACATATAATCCCCACCAAATTTAAAGCAAATGACAAATGATTCTAATCCATACTATTATATCCAGGAAAAAAAAAAAAAGTTTTAGACCATTTTATGATGCTATACTATTTCTTACTTATCACCAAATTTTGTGGATCCATTACTCTTAGGCTGGTGGATTGCACAAATTATCTAATTTCTGAAGTTCCCAATGTTGCTTAAATTTTGTTAGTATCAGTTTAAGACTTGTGCAGATTATCAAAAATAAAAGAGCAATACTTGTGCAGAGTGCACATCAGAAATCTAAGTCATATGCTTAAAAGACTATTCCATAATTATGTTCATTATAATATTTTTCAACAAGCTAATAAGACCTATAAGCATATGTAAATGAGTTGATGTGCTGTAGTAAATTTTAGACTTCCTAACACAATTCATGTTTCATTAACTCCAAATACAAATACAAATCTCCCTCTTCCCTCATTAAGCTTGAAAATGACTTATGTGCAAGTCCTTTCACTGTCTCCAAAGTAGGCTTCCTAAATTTTCTTTCATAACCCATTTCCTATCTCATTGAGTCCCACATCGGGTGTTTACTAAATGGATCTTGGGTTTATAAGTGATTATGAGGACCCTATTTACGACTTGACTAGTCATTTTCAAGCTTCAAACTACCAATTTTCAAACAGAAATCTATTCAATCCTAGTTGGCATCTATCATGCAACAGGTTGACATCTCTTTTTGGGGGCTGTTTTTCTATTATATAGTCAAGAACAGAGGAGTTGGCCAAAGAGTAATATAAACCAGAAAGGGAAATGGGTGTTTGGAGGGAGGAAAACAATGGGATATAATCAAAAGGCATGAATTAGTTGCATGCATATAAAAAGTGTGGCTTATGCATACAATCTGCAACATTCTGAAATTGTAATAGTTAGTTTTAAAAGAAACGATACAGGAAGCTCCCATACTTTTGAGATCTGCATATGCAATTTAAGAGAAAATTAGGGCCATATCAGTTAAACAAATCTGCTTACAATTTATTCCTGTAAATATAAAACAACCCAAACCTGAAGATAGAATTCCATAATATCTCCAAGTGAAAATAGAAGTCATAATAATGTCTATAGTTCTAGTTCCAAATTGCTAGCATTTTCTTTCATCACCTTTTCTGTTGCTAGTTTCATTTGGTATTTTAGACTTTTTTTTTTAGGGGGTGGGGGGGAGGGGAAGGGCTTTGTTAGTGAAGACTAAAATGCTTCAAGATTAAACAAAGAAACTAGTGTTTCTTTTGTTGACCTTCAATTCATTTAAGTGCTAGAGATCATAAGAGACTATAATAATTTCTACAATTCTAGTTCCAAATTGCAGAACTTTTTCTGTTGCTTGTTTTGTTTGGAGATTTTAGGAAAGAATTTGGGGAAGATGTTAGACATATTCATAGTGCCTTTAATTAATGGATTGTATTTAGGATAACATCGAATGACAATGTATATGCATTTATAGACTGATTATTTAACAAACTTCATACACCTATGTATGAAAACCAATGGAGTCAGCACTAGCGGAGAAAAGAAAATAATTCCTTAGTTCAAGTCCTCAGCCTGATAAAACTCTCCTCCACTAAGCCTTAAACCTTTAAAATAAATAAATAAATAAAACACTTAGTTCAAGTCCTCAGCTTGTAAAGATATATAGAGACTTTGGCATTAAAATTCAAGAGTGAAAGGATCATATAAATGCCTATAAAGAAAAAAAATTGGGCAGCAGGTTAGAGTAAGAAGAAGAATACATATCAAAACAGAGGAAACCAAAACAGAATACCTTAAAAAAAAAAAAAAAATCCTTAGTTCAGAGTCTTGAAGTTTGAATAAAAAGAAAGGGCTAACCAAGATCTTAAGCAAAAAATGTACTAAAAACATATCCTAGAAGCAAAAAACTGAAAAACAAAACAAATTAAAAACAAGATTGTTAGTCTGGAGTCTGCAAATTTTGAATAAAAAGAAGGGCTAGCCATGAGTTCTAACTTCTTAGGCAACATCTTAAGCAGAAAATGTATTAAAAACATGTCCAACTAGTAAAAAACCGACCCATGCATAAGATTTCTCACTTGGTAGAAGCATTGTTGCACGTTTATTTGAATACCTTGCAAAGCAATAAACCGTGTAATTATATATATATATATATATATATATATTGTGCAAATACGAGAATATAGAATTTTCTTCAAACAAATGATGATACAGAATTAGTATGTCTCAACAAGTTGTACTTGTGAAAGTACAACCAAGATAAAATAAATACTAGTACACTACACACAAACAATTGGAAAGAAATCAGCATTGGAAAATGGCTCTAACCATGCAGAAGTCTAGGCAGGTGATCATAGCAATAAGGCCTCAGTTGCCCTTTTTTTATTATCACAATCACCCAATTCATCTGCATGTTAAGACAATTAAAATCATAAAATAGTTTTTTTTTTTTTTTTAAAGAACCATTATTTTCCCCCTTTTTTGAAGGGAGCAAAATCTATTAGTAAGATTTTCTGTTATTCCTAATAAATAAATGCTTACTTCTGCCAAATTGGGCAGGCCTCAGCTGCCAAATACCACTCTTCACCTTCAAAATCCCATAAAAAAATATGCTCACCTAATTATACCAATTATTCAAATTCAGTAGAAGTAATCTCTATACTATGACCAAGTAGATGTCGATCTTCATCAATATATATTATAATATTCATCTTGGATTTACTTGTCCACTAAACAGAACAATTTAATGCTTTTTTTTTTCCTAGAATAATTTCGAAAACTTCTTTACCCATAAAAGGAATAGAACTCAGCAACAAATCAAATTACTAGTTTCTTTTATTAATTCTGTTCTTTTCTTTGCATAACTATATCCTTTCAAATCGGCTTAGTACCCCTTTATTAATGAGCACGTTAATTTAGTGAAAGAGAACGAGAAGTGACAAAGATGCAAATCAAACAATACAACTAAAGAGGGAGACATACTCTGGCATTCAAAAAAGATGATGCAAAGGAAAACAGTTTTAATGTAATAACAATACCTTGCCATGTTTCCTCAAAATTTGATCAAAAGGTTCTCATTTTCTCCTACTGTGGATATGGGTTGAAGTCAAAGTCATAGTTTGCAGAGGGATAGGCCATTGCAGAGGAAGCCAAATCAACCCAACTGCAACAGTTGAGTCAAATCCCAAACCCAAGTCAGACCCATTTGTCACATCTATTGGAAGCCCTGAATCAGATGGCAAAGAGAGGTACCCAGTGTCATGACTCATGAGGGACTAAAGGAGGTTGACGTTGTATTACATCGGAGTCATATGGGCAATTGATGACAAAACCAAATCACAGCCATTTTTGCTTGAATGCACTGGAGATGGTCCCACTAGAAGTGGAGAAAGTAGATAGTAAAGGTCCAAGCTCTGTGTCAATGTCATCAGAGCTGTCATCAACATTTTCAGAGTAGTCAAAGTCGTCATCAACATTTTGAGAGTTGTAATCGATGATAACGGAATTTGGAGGACGACAAACGCATTCTGCATGTACCCCCATCCTTGCAATCACAGGAGCAAATTTTCCGTTTTTACTTTTCCACCAAGAGATTTTACATGAAACCTCAACAAGATTCCGATAGCCTTGCATCATGTTTCCGAAATACTGCTGTAATTGGCTATGAAAAACACCGTAAAACCACAAATGATCACACTCCAGACGATGAAAGTTACTCCAAAATGTGTAAGGTCGCGTATGACCGTTTGTGAAAATGTTGACATCACAATCCCAACTGATTACATCATCACGAACAGAACCGTACTTATCATTATTAGCATAACTATCCTTCAACGGAACTAGATGAAAAGCTAAACAAACCGCAATTGTTGGAAATTTAGGACCAATCCAAAATGATATGGAAGTTTCGATACTTTGATGATTGAACCACTTTGGAATCTTCTTTCCTGTTACTATAATATTATATGACTCTCCATAATCCTGTATAAAATTCATCAGAAATTCATCTACAGTGTGTGAGGGCTTGAAGAGGGAGAGAGAGAAATCAATTCTGGAAGAGTAATCAATCTTGGAAGAGTAATCAATCTGATGCGATAATTTGCAACGTGAATGCGAATCCATTAATGTGTTGTCTTCATATTTTGTATTTTGTGGAAGCTCTAACTTTCTTCTAAACTGCATGCAATTTGGAAATTAGAGAAATTGAAATTTAGCAAATCCAATAATGTATTTGCAAAGGTAACCAAAATTGTTTCTTTTTATTACTTTTAAGATAATGGGTACCTGAAGGAATAATTTTCTTACTGATTCTGAATTCAACGAGATGCAATTTATTGCGCATACTTCTCTTATACTTTCTGGAAGCTTTGGAATTTTCTGAATGAACTTGGAATTCCTAATCTGAAAAGATTGTAATCTACTGAATTTGACAATGCTTTCTTGGAGGCTCAAATCTTCACTCCTCGATAATAAACATTTCTTTGAAGGGGTGAAACAATAAGTCAACTTTTTAAGAAAATTCAACCTCGGAAAACCATAATTTGACAAATAGTGCTGCAAATTATAGGTCCCCACACCCACTGAATATAGGTCATAATCACAAAGAACGAGTATGCGAAGATGTTGTAATTGATAGATGCTTCTTGGAGGATGGCACAAATTGAAATAGTAACCTAAATCTAATCGCTCAAGCCTAGTGAGATTCTTGAATGATGGAGGAAGCTCTCTAATGGAAGTGTGTGCCAGAAACAGAAACTTCAAATTTTCCATTTCTTGTGGAAAATCGGGCAACCTCTTAAGCCTTACGCACTGATAAAGATGTAAAAGTTTAAGAGACTTCATTGAGATGCAGCTTGGAAGAATTCAAAGTTTAAAACAACTGCTGAGGTCCCAACTTTCAAGCTTAGCAAGACATTCTACAGAGTCATGAACCTTGACTAATTTTTGACATTCATGGAGATTCAATTCCTTTATGTTTGGGGCAGCACTCAATAAGTTCGGTAATTTTCTAATGTATTGACAAGAACTGAAATTCATATATGTCAAGCTTTTGTATGTATACTCTGTAGGGAAAAAAAAATAAATCAAAATTTAACTTCAACAAATGTTAAAATATAGTTTAATGAAGTTTATAATAATTTATAAATAGATAAAAATAATTATACCTTGAAAATCTTGTCAAATATAACAGGACTTTGTGGCATGTTAAGTACAACAAGGTTGTGAGGACAAAAATTGAATGGTAAGGAAGATGAAGGAAATCTAGACCAATCAAGCACCCTTAATCCATTGGGAAGATATTCAAGATCTCCACAAGTATCAACATTACCAACCAAAAGGAACTTGAGATTTCCCATCTTTTTAAAACAGTTAGCTTTTAGTTGCAACTTTGTTGGTTGAGGCAAGATTATCGTTATACCTCGAATGTTATCAGATCCCTAATTGGACAAAACATTAAGTGAATCACATCATACAAAAGAATTCACTAACTATCAAATTTTAACCATGTTGACTAACTTGAATTTTCTTTCATAAATAAAAAAAAAAAAATTATATCGAGGAAAAAACCAAAAAACAAAGTCACTAAATTTTCCCTATGAAAAAAAGTAAAAAAGTGAATGAAACGAAGTCATACCTTATTTTCTGTTAATACTTCAAAAGCATCCTTATAACACCATAGTCTACTACGTAATCTAGGTATTTGTGGTGATTCCTGTCGAACAATCTCTCTACCCATTTGTTGTAGCAAGTCGTGCATCCATAATTTGTCAAATTGATCAACAGTTATGAGACACTTATCTATAAGATTTTTAATACCAATAACTGGGTATAGATTGCAAGAATTTAGTATGTCTACAACATAATCCTTGTAAAGACCCTTGAAGAAACATGCAAGATTGAGAAAAATATTTTCTCCATTTCATCCAATCTTTGATAACTTACTTGGAGTACTTTTTGAATATCTTTGTCAGGAATCATTTTGTACTTATCTATTGCATTTTTCCATTCCGTTTCACTTCTTCCATGCAAATTGGCACCAATTATTGATAGAGCTAATGGAAGGCCCTTGGCATAACATATAACCTTATCAGTAAGTTTTGAATAATCTTCCTCGGGTTTGTTTTTATGAAAGGCATACATACTAAATAGTTCAAGAGCTTCGTGATCATCTAATTCCTTAACCTTGTAAGTCTAATGACGTATTCTTAAAGTTTGTAAGAAATGTTTATTTCTTGTTGTTATAACTATTCGACTTCCAGAAGCAAGCCAATCAAATCCTCCAATCAATCTTTCTATTTGGTATAATTTTTCCACATCATCAAGAATTAAAAGAATTCTTTTATGGCGAAGTATATTCTCTATCGCAACAGTTCCTTTCGATTCACTGCCCACCTTTAGTTGTCCATTCATCCCTAGGGTCTCACGAAGAAGTATCTCTTGTAGTTGGATAATGCCATCAAATGTCCCTGACTTGTCTCTAACATTTTCCAAAAAAGCTGCTTCCTTTGAAATGATCTAATATTTTGTTATAAACAGCTTTTGCAATGGTTGTTTTACCCACTCCACCGGGGCCATACATACCTAACATACGTACATCATCTGATCCAATTTCTAATTGCAATATTATGCCTCTATGCGAGAATTTATTCCAACAGGGTATTGAGCAACAAATAATGGCATCCGATTTAATTTAAAATTTGATATCTCTTCAACAATTTCTTGGATAAATTCAAATTCAGTGTAACTGTCATTCACAAAGCATACAAGACATATAAATAGTTAAATTATAAAATTGAAGTATGAGCCTGAACTAAATTCAAGATGTTCAATTTGAGCATTACAATTTACATCTACTATTTTTTTTTAAAAGTAAGCCTAATGTAATTTATAGATCTAAAAACTATAACTTTATTAGGATTTTTTCTAATTATCGTTTTCTAGAAAATTAGCTTTAGGTTTTTGGCAAGAATTCGCACGGAAAATCCAGTTAGATGAGGGGCACAAACTTATTGAAATCCCACTTATAATACTTGAACAAAATTACTAAGAATTTCTTCTAAAAAAATTTTAAACCACATATTAGAGAAACTCCTTATTATTTGGTAAGATAATCTAATATTATTAGTTTTTTTTTATATAAAATTTTTTTTGGGTAAAATCTAATACCATGTTATCTTATTTTTACTATTGACCCATAGCTAACTGCCTTAGTAGAAGATATGATCAAAAAAAAAAAAAATCCATAATTTGGAAAACTTAAAAAAGGAAATGGACAGCCATCAAATAGAAGTTGTTTAACAATAAAATCTGCTGGTCATTACAAAACCATTAAAACTTTTCTTTTATGAGAAAATCATTGGAACTTGTAAAAGCATAAAAGTAGTCATTAAATATAGGAACATACTCATGCTTGTAACGCCAACCAGATATATTGGCAGCTTCACATAAAGCTTTCCTCTAGCTCTGCAACTTTTTGTTATCCTTTAATTTTTTTTCATGTTTAGATAATGCTTTTCCATACTTTCCTTTTTGGTTGCGAACTTCTGATGGATCTACGTTGTAAAAAACCGGCCACACTAATTGGTCATTACTCTTACACTCAACAATTTTAGTAAGTTCATCCAAGCACCATGTGGAGGATGCATAGTTTTCAGAGAATACAATTAACGAAATCCTTGAACTTTCAATGGTTTTGAGTAGACTTGCAGAAATTTCCTCTCCTCTTTGAAAGTTATCATCAATAAAGGTGTTAATACCCCGTTGACACAAAGTTTTATACAAATGGCCTATAAAACCAAGACGGGTATCTTCACCTCTGAAACTCAAGAAAACATCAAACTTCTTGGGTTGGTGGGTGAAAGAAGAAGATGACGCTCCTTCGTTGGTGACAAGAGCCATCAAGATTTATGAACAAACAATTGTAAAGATCTGAAAGGAGGAAAAAGAAAACTGTGAAGGGGTTGTCAATATAATTCAAGAAAGTGAATGACAAATTAGGAAGAGGGTGAATGCAAGCAAGAGGATCCTTTAAAGGTGGCTTGCTTTGGGTGTGACCAGCAACTCTTTGAACTTTTAAGTGCCATATTGATGCTTATTACATTGCTTTCAGTGTGACCGGGGCTGTTTACAAAACTATCATTCAAAGAAAAAAATGTGAACCACCAATAGCCGACAACAGCTATAACAGCTACTATATAAATACAACCACCCCAGCAAATTTGATTCATATCTTCTCTCTCTCTCTCTCTCCAATATATCAGCTTTTTCTAACACAATGTTTTAATAATATTATGCCAACCAACTTAACATGTTCGCCTTTGGCTCTCTTCTCTTCTAAGCTAGATATGCCAAGACTTTCCTAATTCCACCCAAGACAATAACCCAAAATAAAAACATGCATTTCTAAGTTCCTTAGAGACAAAAGATATCTAGAAATATGAACTAAATTTGCCATGCAACCACCCACTTAGGGTTCGTCACAAATTTGTTTATATTATTGAGTCTGCAACTCTTATTCCCTTTGCAATAATATGCTACTAGCTTTTAATCATTGGACTTTATTTGAATATCAATGCCAAGAGTAATTTGGTAATCTTATATGTTTTTGGTTGTCTAGTTTCATAGTTAGTAGCTGAAAATGGATTTCTGCAAACTCCCATTTCAGCTGAGTTTAGTTTGAGTTTTATTTAATTATCACAAAGTTTTTTATTTGTCAAAGTATGAATTTTTTCAAGGAACTTCCAATCTTTTTTATTTTTCAAAGGAGGTATCCAAGTTGTCAATACTGTACTAGAGGTCGTTCCGGTATGGTCAGGGGGAATAATATATATATATATATATATTATATATAGATCAAAGCCTATATGATTAGCTAAGAGTCATAAAAATGATCTATATATATTCACCATTGTACCTAGATAAAGAAGAAGAAAAAAATAGCAAAACATTAAAACTTGGCTACATGGGCCAGTGGGTGGGTGGGTGGAGATAAAGGAAAAAGTCTTCACTTTCCATCAGATTTCACTTTTGCATAAGATATTCCTACGTAGGCGGACAAAACAAGGGGGGGGGGGGGGGGGGGGGTGAAAAGCTGAGGATTAGGCGATCAACAACATGGCAGTGACCACTGACATGGGGGTGAGTAGCAGTGACAGGGCTACATGATTGGATTTTTATTTTTTGTACCAGCCCAGTTTTGATTACTGGCCAAAATGTCCGTTTTTCTCTACTAAGTCCAGTATAACCCAGTATTGGCCAATATTTAAAGCATTACATTTAAATGGTGTTTCTATACCTATTCATTGACTAGTACGATAAGTATCAGCCGATACAATACGGTATCAACTAGTTTGGCTAGTATTTAAGAATTCCACCAAATCAAAAAAGAAAGAAAGGAGCGATTACCTTTTAATCTTGCCTCAAAGCATATTTGCCACACACACAGTTGAGAGCAAGAGGCACCTACCAACCTCCTCCCCGCACCCCCCCCCCCCCCCCAAAAAAAAAAAAAAGTAGCTAGTATTCATGGACTAAGCCCCAACCAGCCCAACCAAAATTAATAAGGCTGGATTCAGCATCACTGATAACCAAACCTTAGACCTAAACCAGCCTCACCCCACTCCATTGTCATCTAGATTCTTCCCAATTGATAGGTAAGGTTGTCCCCATCTGAAACAAGTGTATAAATTTTTGCATGAAACACTTCTTTTTGAACACACCTAATTCAAAGTAGTACCTGTCTACAAAATCAGTGCTTAGTTTCCAACTCCATTATCATCAAGCCCATGCAAATCACTCTTACTTGAAGACATTGTATTGTTTAAGGTCCTCTTCCAGACAACTTCTTATTGCATCATCGCTGGAATTTTCCATTATTACCAACAGAATAATTTATTTTTTCGCCTCATTTTTTCTTTTCAGTAAGTTTACACATACACCAATGGGTTATACACCACCCTTTCTTATGTATCATTTGAGCTAGAGCTCATTGACTTTCTATATTTTATTTTCTCAATTAGTTAGAACAAAAAATATAAATGCAAAAACAAAACATCATGAGCAAAGTATTCATAATCACCAACTCTGATAATTTCTCAAAACATCATGACAAAAATGAGCAATGAATTCCTCATAAAAAATCAAATGCAATTTGAACAATTAGATTCTAGAAACAAGTACACACTTGAAATGCCTCATTGAAGACATTCACATACATGTTAAAATTTAGCTCATCCCACAAGCATTCTTGGTAAAATGTCTATTAAAATCTTCCACAACGTCATAACAAGATAATTAACAAATTTTTATAATACAAGTAGCTCTCCTATTTCCTTAGAAAACCATAAGTTTGAAAAACAGAAACTACTACGTCTTTAGGAAAATCCCAATTTAGCAAATTCTACTTAACCTCGCAAGGCCAACCAAGTTCAAAGCGATGTCTATTAAAAAAAATAAAAAAAAAGTTCGAAGCAATATCAACTTGAACCTCGTCAAGAATAGCGCAACCCTATCAAATAGACCCAAGACTAAAAATAGCTCTACTGATAGGACATTAAATCAATTAGAAATAGAAAGGCATCTATTAATATGTATAAGGTATAAATGCTTACTTACATGTGCTAAACCCTTCAAACCCTTGTAAGACAACCCCCAAAGAGATCTAAAGCAGTAAACAAACTCCAGTTTTGGTCCACCAATAGCCTGTGTCCTAACCACATGTTGCCCTGAATGGCACCAAAACCCAATTTTTACATATTAAGTTAAACGATGCTTCTATCTCCAAAATAAGAACCCATCATAGCCCTCTAACCCCAGCCCTAAAGACCACCCAAATGAACTCTTAGGAGTTCAAATACAGTTTCTATGTCTTCTTTTGATTTTGCAAAATTGTTTTACTAATATTGCCCTTAACATAATACCCTTTTAAGCCTAAAGCCTGATTTTTAGGAACTCCAACATATATAATCCTAAAATTACCAGAATTTCACTAAACATCATTTGTATACTCCACAAATCAGTCACTAGATAGTTTTTTTGAATTCCCAAGCTTTCATCATTGCACGCCAATTTTTCAATATCCTAGAGACCCGTTTTGAGCATTGTTGGCCACCTTAATGACACCAGTAAACACTATCAAAGGGATCCTTAGGCCTCCCAACATCGTTATTCATATCTCAACCAAGAGCTACAGCTAAAATTTATGTCAAACTATGGACTTTGGCTTCAACAAGCTCATGGAAGGCTTAAAAAACCTTAAATTTTTCAGAGACATTACAGCAGTATAAGTGAAGAACTTGTCCCCCCAAACAAAGCTCTAGTTTCACACTTCCCTGTCTAGTTTTCTCAACACCAAGCAATCTAAACCGAAACTTGGTATTTTGAACACTACCCACCAATTAAAATCCAATCCAATCCAATTCATTTAACCAATTAGAGTGAAAAATCAAATTTTCTAACTATTCTATTAATTTTAATTCTTGTTTAGACTCATCAATTTCATATTCAATTCCCTTTTTATACCAAAAAAAAAAATTTAGATCATAGATTGTTGTAGATGATGAGAGAGATAAGGATTGATTTCTAATTAGGGCAGCTAAAGAAATCGAAAATCTAATAGCAAATAACAAACCTGAGAGACACAGAAAGATTCGAAAATTCGCGCCTTCGAACACAACTTCTCCTGAAGAATTACAATTCCCAAATCGCGTACAGAGTACAGAGAGAATTAACGAATGAAGTGAGCGTTTGGACTGCAATGAAACACTCACCAGCGTCTGGCGTCTGCTTTTAGCGGGTCCATCGCACTGTTTACAGGACTCATATAAATTACCTTCTTTTTTTTTTCTTTTTTTTAAGATTTTAAAATTATTCGGTAATATTTATATATTTAAAAATTATTTTATTACAATATTTTTAATTTTTAAGAATAAACAGTATCCAAAAACAACAAGAGTGCCGTTTGATGTGTGCTGTTATATTTAAAACAACAAGGTTTATCTTCAAATATTTTTATACCGACCATACTAACATATTTACCACGTCATATACTGTATTTTAATATCTAAAATATTTATACAAACATACAATTTATCAATATTTCAACATTTATAAAAATATATATATATATATACATATATATATATACAGGGTTCGTTTGGAATTCACTTAGTGTGCATTTGGATTGAGATGAAAAATTGAAATTATTTTACTATTTAGTTTATTTTTGCTACTATTTATGGACTCCATTGCACTTTTTGGTACCATTTATGGATCTCACTGTACTATTTCAACTAATTTTTACCTTTATCTACAGTACTTTCAGCAATAAGTTTTCAGTTTCAGCAAAATAAGCGGTATTCAAACACACCCTTATATTGAAAAACTAAAACGATGAAAATTCTATAGATAAAGGTAAAAGCTAGCTGATGATGAAGAGTAAGTTCGTCAGTCAAGGTGGTCAGATGGAATCAATCTCCAGCCTGTATAAACGTACCCTCAAAGGTGGTCACCGATGTGGTGTCTGCCACAACGCCTCCGATGCCAAAGTCAGTATAAGAAGTTCTTTGGGAATAAACAATGTAACAGAGCAAAAGAAAGCTCTCAATGTCTGTGTATGGATGTACCTTGTACTTGGCAATGTGTGAGCCTTATATATGCTTTCATAGCTTCTAGCCGTTGGGGCAGTTATGGAGGTCTTAATGCTCTTTTTGGTAACGTTTGGTGCTGTGTAATGTGGCCTTAATGTGCTTCAACGGTTCATACAGTTGGCCTTGTAACCGTTCTAGGTGTAATTGTGCTGCATTGAATGGACTTCCTGCTTTCGTCAATGACGTGGGTATTAATTTTCTCGTCCAGGGATATCTTCGCCTGTATCACGGACATTACCTTTGGTAAATGAATTCGTCAGTCTCGTTAGCTACCCCCCGATTCTGTGGTCGTCGTGACTTGTAATGACAACTGTAGAATGTGAAAGGTTTTGGGCCATAAATAACTCTTGGGGTTTCGTTTCGTATTAAATGTGCATTGGCGGCGCTCCTCAGGTTGTGGCCTACGTGGCACATTCTAATCGGTGGAGTTAATATTCCAATTCGTGTGACCATTGGGTTTCCTGCTAGTTTTCAGTTTTCTGAGCCTTTGTTTTTAAACTTCTCCCCTTCTTATTTTTCTTTTTCGCTTTTCTCAAAAATTGTCAATCATTGTTCTAAGCATTCCCTTCGCTTTTCTCACTCTGCAACTCTTCTCCGAACTGGTGCGTGGTGGTGCTTCCCTTGTCCGCCATTTTTAAGGTACACCTCTTCTCTTTTTCCTATTTTGACTTTTTTTTTTCTTTTTCCTTTGTTGCGATGCAGTTTCTGATTGCTTTCTTCTTCTCCTTTCCTTTTGTTTGTCTTTGATTTCTTGGGGATTTAGCTTGTAGAATTTCCCTTCATGTTTTTTTTCTGGATTTCCATGGTTAGTAGTTTTGAAATTAGGACAGTCTGCCCATCAATTTCCTTCCTCTTTGCGCGTTTAGGAGGGTCTTTAGGTATTTTCCCCCATATTGAGGATTTCGTCTTTAAGGGCAATTGCTTAAGCATCGCATTGGCTGATTTGTTGCCTTAGCTTCATCAGTTGCTAGATTGGTTTGAGAACGTGGTGAGGGAGCGAGGGGAAATGTCTGAGGTTAGATCTAGTGAACTTGTGACTGGGTTATCGTCTAGTGGTAACCCCGTAGAGGTAGATATAGCCGTTTCTAACCCTCGAGAGGTTAGGGTTTTTTACGCCCTCGAGGAGAAGTGTGGGCTAGACGCTGAAATATTAGGTAGATTCACGGGTAGATTCCAATTTTCGGAGCGAGTTAGGGTTCACTTGCCCGGCGAGGATGATCGGGCATGCCATTTCTTCCCCGGGGAGGTATGTTTGTATGAGTCTGCCTTCCTCTGTGGGTTGAGGTTGCCCGTTCATCCTTTCCTCATGGAGCTCTTGGACCGCTTTGGTATTGCCCCGGGGCGGCTTATGCCTAACTCATGAAGGATAGCGGTTAGCTGCATGGGGATCTGGCTGGCAACTAATGATGGGGATATGATCAGGGTAGACGAACTCATCTACTTGTACTGTCTGAAAACGTCCAAGGAACACGGGTACTACGAATTGGTGCCCTGGGAATGGAAGACTAGGATTGTCAGGGGTTTCCCTCATCTTTCAAGTACTGGAAGTCAAGGTTTTTCTTTGTGTCAGGGGACGATTTTGAGACTCCCTCTAGTGAGGTTTGGGGGGATCTCCCAAGGTTATATCATTAGCGGGGAACCCCAACCTTAGGTGCGTCATTGCTTCTCCTCGTCTATTAAGTTTTGTCTTGTTTGCTATTATCTCTGTTGATCCCTTCATCTCTTGTTTCACGCAGAAAAAAGACGGCCTAAACTCAAGAGTAGGTATAAGGAGCGTGTGCAGAAGGCAATCAAATACGCACGGACGATTGAGAGCTGGGACGATCTTATGGACCCAAGGACCCTTGCTTTCTACTGTCTCGGACCAGAGCCTTCCACCTTCGTCCTGCGAAACCTTGAAATTGAGGGAAAAAAAAGTAAGTGTAGGGTTCGTCATTACTCACTTTTTACACATTTGCACCTTTTCCTTTTTAACGAGTGTTTCCTCTTTGTAGAAATGACAACCAAGTTCAATAAGGGTATGTATGCGAAGCTGAGGTCCAAGAAGGACGAGCCCTTGTCTAGTATTGGGAAGAAAACGGTCCGCGTCACTGGGAAGGGTGGCCCTGTAGCTCTAGCTGTCTCCGTCAGTCCAATTGTCTCAGGGGGTGGGGCGACGAGGACGGCTTCTCCCACGACTTCGGTGAAAGAGATTGGTGTCACCCACGTCTCCAAGAGGCCATGGTTGTCCGAGGAAGAAAAGGAAAAGGTTGATTCTATGCTCTGGAGTGATGAAAAGCTAGTGGTGGATAGAGCTCATGAGGTCGTGACTGCCACGGATTTAAAGGTCTTATCTGGTGTTCCTTTCAATGACGTTGCTGCACGCCACGTTCACAAGCTTGTCCAGGTAAAGTGTTTGGGCAACTTTTTTTTTTTTTTTTTGATGACTTTGAACTTCTTTCCAGGTGCTGGGAGAAAGTCTCCATATTACTTCTGAGTATTTTACTCAGGAGGCTAAGGTGGCGTCTCTCATGTCCAGAATGGAAGCTCTGGAGGCAGAGAATTCTAAACTGACTCGTAGACGATCTTCATTGTCTTCTTCTTTGAATACCTCTCGTCTGATGCTGGATATTCCTATCTCAACTAGGATCACTGCCTTAGTGTCGTAGGTGAGTCTAAAGGGGGTTTCTCCCGTCGGGGTTCTCGTTATGGTTCTGTAAGCCCATAAGACGTTAGACAACTCTTCTGGCCAGGCACCTTCGCGTCATCCAGCTTGGTTCTGATCATCTTGAGTAATGTTCGATTTGTCACCTCCGTCTGTCCATTCGCCTGGGGATGCCCTGGGGATGAGAACTGATTCTTGATGCCTAAGCCTGAACAGAAGTCCCTGAAGCCTTGGCTGTTGAACTGTCGTCCATTGTCTGATATGATCGTCCTTGGAATCCCGAACCTGCAAATTATATTCTTCCACACGAAGCTCTGGATTCTTGCTTCGATGATGGTTGCCAGCGCCTCTACTTCGACCCATTTTGTAAAGTAATCAATAGCCACTAGTAAGAATTTTACCTGACCTTTGCCTGGGGGCAGTGGGCTAACGATGTCGATTCCCCATTGTGCAAACGGCCACGGGGATGAAATCGTCGTCAGTCTCTTTGTTGGAAGTCACTGGACATTCCCGAACCGTTGGCATTTATCACACTTCTTGACAAACTCCGCTGCGTCCACCTGCATAGTTGGCCAGAAATATCTTGTTCGAATGATCTTGCTCACCAGGGATCTAGGGCCAACATGATCCCCGCAAATTCCTTCATGAATCTCTTTAAGGATGTACTTGGCTTCTCCTTCGTCAACACACTTCAAGTAAGGCATGGAGAAGCCTCTTTTGTATAAGGTGTCATTAAGGATTGTAAATCTAACCGCCCTCTTCTTGATCTTCCTGGCCTCGTTTGCATTCTGAGGTAGGTGTCCGTCCTGGAGAAAAGATACGATGGGCGTCATCCAGCTGTTTGTGTTATGGATTGCGAATGTTGGAACTTCTTCAATGCTGGGGTTTTTCTGGACTTCCATCATCAAGCCTTTGTTCGTCGCCCCTTCTTCTGACGATGCTATTTTCGAGACTTCATCTGCTGCCATATTCTGACTTCTGGGGATCTGCACAAATTCCACCTCATCAAATTCCTGAGCCAGATGTTTCGTCAGCCTGAGGTATTTCTGCATTCTCTCCTCCTTTGCTTCGTATTCCCCCTTGATCTGTCCAATTACCAGTTTAGAATCATTTTGAACTAATAGATTTTTAGCTCTGAAAGCCCTTCCGAGTCTCAATCCCGTCAGTATTCCTTCGTACTCGACTTCGTTATTGGTAGCTGGAAATTTCAGTTGAACCCCATATTTGAGTACTTCTTCACCATGAGTGATTATGGCCACCCCTACTCCCTCCCTTTTTTGGGCTGACGAACCATCGATCTGTATCTTCCATTGCTCGGCCTTGTTATTGAGACCGTCTTTGTCTGGAAAGGTGAACTCGGCGATGAAGTCTGCTAAAGCTTGTGCCTTAATGGCTGTTCTGGGATGGTACTCAATATCAAATTGGCTGAGTTCAATTGCCCACTGGACCATTCTCCCAGCTGCCTCAGGCTTGCTCATGGATTTTTTTTATAGGTTGGTCCATCATCACTAGGATAGGATTTGCCTAGAAATACTGCCTCAGTTTGAGTGAGGCTACTATTAATGCAAACGAGATCTTTTCAATCCTTGGATACTTGGACTCAGCCTCTTGGAAGGCTTGACTGACGTAATAAACCGGGAGTTGTTTCTTGCCCTCTTCTCGAATTAGTGCTGTACTTACGGCAGTGTCTGATACTGCCAAGTATAAATATAAATGTTCCCCTTCTTTGGACGGACTTAAGAGTGGTGGGTTGCTCAGGTCACGTTTAAGCTCTTGGAATGCTGCCTCTCATTCGTCTGTCCAGGTGAAGGCCCGCTTCAAGGTCTTGAAGAAGGGCAGACATTTATCTGTTGCTCTAGAGATGAACCTATTAAGAGCTGCAATCCTTCCTGTGAGTTTCTGGACTTCCTTGACGGTCTTTGGTGATGTCATGTTGATTATGGCTTGCACTTTCTCCGGATTTGCCTCTATTCCCCTCTGGGACACCATGTATCCCAGGAATTTCCCTGAAGCTACTCCAAAAACACATTTACTAGGATTCAACTTCATCTAGTACTGCTTGAGGGTGGCAAATGTCTCCTTTAGGTCGTCCAGATGGGCAAGTTCTTCTTTACTCTTGACGAGCATATCATCCACGTATACTTCCATGTTCCTATTGATCTGTTTGCTAAACATTTTGTTTACTAACCTTTGATAGGTAGCTCCTGCATTCTTTAATCCGAAGGGCATCCCCTTATAGCAATAGAGCCCTTGGCTTGTGATGAAAGAAGTTTTCTCCTGATCTTCCTTAGCCATTTTTATCTGGTTGTATCCTAAGAAAGCATCCATGAATGTCAGCAACTTATGTCCAGCTGTGGAATCTACAAGCTGGTCTATTCTTGGGAGAGGGAAACTATCCTTCGGGCATGCTTTGTTCAGATCCGTGAAGTCCACGCACATTCTCCACTTCCCATTTGATTTCTTCACCAGGACAACATTTGCAAGCCAATCAGGATAGTACACCTCACGGATGAATCCAGCCATCAGTAGTTTATTAACTTCGTCTGTAATTGCTTGGTCTCGTTCTGGTGCGAAGACACTTCGCCTTTGCTGGATGGGCTTCCTTTCCGGATCTACATTCGACTTATGCTGAATGACTTCAGGAGATATGCCTGGCATGTCCTCGTGATTCCACGCAAAGACGTCCAGGTTTTCTTTAAGGAACTGGATGAGCTTTGTTCTTATCTCTGGACTTATCGTCGTCCCTATTCTGGTCGTCTCGGACTCTTCTCCTTCGGTCAGATTCACTGTTTCCAGGGCCTCCACTTTCTCTTCTTCCTTCTCTTCAATCATCCATGTATGGTTCTCCTTCGCAGCCAAGACGGCCTGGTAACACTCTCTGGCTAAGACTTGATCTCCTTTTACTTCACCGACACCATTATCTGTTGGGATCTTCACTGACTTTCACTGTTACTGTCAACGTCACTATGCCCTTGAGATATACCCTATCCCCACTGAAACTGACGAGGCGGGAGTCAAATGAGCACAGTCTCCTTGGATCTAACTTTAGTTGTTGAAAAGCAGGAAGGTAGATGATGTCTACGTAGCTACCATTATCCACGAGGATTATTTTGGTGTTGAATCCTTCTATAGTCAGCTTTATGACCAAAGGGTCGCTGTGAGGTTGCTTCACCCCCTTGGCGCCATCCTCACTGAAAGACATGTCCTGGTCCGTCCGTCTTTGTTTTAATGGAGGTATCATATGGACACTGTTCACTTGTCTTTGGCATGCTTTCTTAAGAGATCTGAACGACCTTCCGGTGAAGGGCCCTCCTGCGATCATTTTTATCTCTTCGATCACATCTTGTAGAGGTTGGAACGGACGATCGTCACCCTTGGAAGTGGACTCATGTTGGTTCTTATTGTCATCTCTGAACTTGCTATACCCCCCCTTCTTCACATACTTCTGGAGTTTCCCTTTCCGTATCAACTCCTTTATTTGCTCCTTTAGATCCCGACAATCTTCTGTATAGTGGCCATGATCCTTGTGAAACTAGCAGTACTTGTTCTTGTCACGGACGTTAGGGGATGCATGCAATGGTCTTGGCCATTTGAGGTAATGCTCGTCCTTAATCTGCGTTAAAATTTTATCAATTGGCATAACTAGGGGGGTGAACTTTACCGTTCGTGGAGTTTTTTCATCTTTCCTTTTTCCTCCGTCACTGAACCGACGATTTGGGCAATCCCTTTTCTGTCCTCTATGTCCGTCCTCCTTTCTTTCCTTGTTCCCTGGTTTTTCCACATCCCTTATGGCAGCCAGTGCTTCTTTTGCGTTCATGTACTTCTGTACTTTCAGGAGCACCTTCACCAATGTTTTCAGAGGATTTTTTGCGAGTGAAGCCACGAACTCCCTGGATCGCAGTCCCGCTTTGAAGGCCGTCAACTGTACCTTATTGTCAGCTTCGTCCACCCCTAGGGTTTCCCGAGTGAAGCGTTTCACATAGGACCTCAAGGTTTCTTTCTCTCCTTGTCTGATGGTGAGTAAATGATCCGCCGGCCTCTTAGGACGTTGTCCTCCAATGAAATGACGCAAAAAGGCGCTGCTCAGCTGTTCAAAGTTATCGATGGAGGATGTTGGCAACTTGGTGAACCATTCCTTCGCCGCTCCTTTGAAAGTGGTGGGGAAAGAACGGCACATTATCTCGTCAGGGGGCTGTTGAAGGCCCAGTGTCGTCTTGAAGGTGTTGAGGTGATCCTGAGGATCCTTGAGCCCGTCGAAAGGCTCAAGTTGTGGCAGCCGAAACTTCGACGATACCGAGAATCCCAAGACCGCTGCTGTGAAAGGCGAATCCGTCGCCCTTACCATTCTACCCAAGCTCTGGTCTGTCTTCTCTCTAATGGCATTTCTCAACTCGTCCATCTCCTTCCTCATTTCTTAAAGAAGATCTGAATTCTGTTCTGCCGGAGTAGTAGGTCTTTGATGGTCACTTCTTCCATGGCTATTTCCCTCGTCCTCTACATTGTTTTTGGATCGGTTCTCCTCCTGTTGAAGTCGTAGCTTCATTTCCTAATTTTGCCTAGTAAGCTTTTCAACGGTGGCCGCAAGAACTTGGACCTGCTGAGCCAAGGCTGCGGAATCTTGATTAGACTCCATCTGAATACTGAAGTTGATGGAAACAACATTTTCGAATATGAAAATGAAAACGTCGCTCCCCACAGACGGCGCCAAACTGATGAAGCCTAAGTTCATCAATAACGATGGTTAGATGGAAGCAATCTCCAGCCTGTATGGATGTACTCTCAAAAGTGGTCACCAGTGTGGTGCCTGCCACAACGCCTCCGATGCCCAAGTTAGTATAAGAAGTTCTTTGGAAACGAACAAGTAATGTAACAAAAAATAAGAAATCTCTCTGTGTCTATGTGTGTATGTACCTTGTACTTGGCAATGTGTGGGCTTTATATATGCCTTCATAGCTTCTAGCCATTGGGATAGTTATGGAGGTCTTAATGCTCCTCTTGGTAACATTTGATGCTGTGTAATGTGGCTTCAATGTGCTCCAACGGTTTG
The DNA here is from genome assembly GCA_019022515.1 of Quercus aquifolioides. NCBI lineage: Eukaryota > Viridiplantae > Streptophyta > Magnoliopsida > Fagales > Fagaceae > Quercus > Quercus aquifolioides. The sequence continues at coordinate 63,109,964 of CM032330.1, forward strand.
TACAGTTGGCCTTGTAACCGATTCTGGGTGTAATTGTGCTGCATTGAATGGCCTTCCTGCTTTCGTCAATGACGTGGGATTTAGTTTCCTCGTCCAGGGATATCTTCGTCTGTATCATGGACGTCGTCCTTGGTAAATGAATTCGTCAGTCCCGTCAGCTGAAATAGTACCATGGGACCCACGAATAGTATCAAAAAGTGTCGTAGAACCCTTGAATAGTAGTAAAAATAAGTTAAATAATAAAATAAGTTAGCAAAAATATTTTTTGCCAAACGCACATGAATTATGAATATGCAACCTTATAACTCAAAAAAAAAAAAATAAAATAAAAGTACTTCACACGTAAATTATAAATATGTCGTGAGCCTTATAATTCAATTGATTAATAGCATCTTATATTTTAATGTCATTTAGGTTGTGTTTGGCAGAATAGATTTTAGGGATGATGAAAAAAAAAAATGAGATAAAATGAGGGGGAAAAATGATGGTGGGATTCCAGTGTTTTCTTCCCGGATCCACTAAAAAGTTTTTCCCTAAAATTGGGAGAAAACTTAATGGGAAGAATCTGATGGCTAATGACAAAAATGCTCAAATGCAAGTTGCACATGAGCTTGTACGTTGCTCTTTTTAATTTATTTTTTTCAATTCCAACTGTAATAAATGTTTGCCTTTTGTTCTCATTCTTTTTTCTTTTGCTTTCCACTTGATGTCAACTCTTCCTTCTTCTTTTTTTTCTTTTTTTCTTTTTTTCTTTTTCAAGACATGATTTTTATTTTTTAATGAATTTGGGTGATTGTATTTTTTTTGGTTGTTTGTCACTTTTTTGTTTTATTTGGGCATAATTTTTTAACAAGGGTATATGAGTAAATTTATACAAACTCACTTTTTTTATCCCCCACTTTTTCACTCCTAACCAAACAAAAATGAGGGAAATTCAAATCGTTTCTATTCTCCCACTTTACCATCCTCCCACCATTTAAGATTTAAATTTCATCTCTCTATTACAACTATCAAATTATTAAGAAAAAACTGATGTATATATCAAATATTTAATTCTTTTTCACTCAAGTGTCATATTTGGAAGGGATGTTTTGATTTTACCGCACTCTTTTTCTGATTGGAAATTGGAATGTAATGTTTGGCTCAAACAATTATATTTGTGTAACAGTGTTGCAAAATGTTTGGCAGCATTTGCTGTAAAATGATGGCAGAGTCTCTGTCATTGGAGGAGACTTCACCCTGCCTAGATGGTTTAATTTCCTTTGATGCATATTTCTCTTGGAGTGTGTGTGTGTGTATATATATATATATATATATGTATATTTATATATAAAAGGAAAAAAAATACCCTGTTTTGTTAAATTAACTTACAAACCTAAGGGAAATATTAGATACTCCTAAAGTACAATAGTGTTCTTTCTTCTCATATTTATGGTGAGATCCATTATGAATGTGAGGAAAAAAAAAAAAAAACCATGTTACCATATTCTAAGAGTACCTACTAATTACTCTTTATCTTTCTATTTTAATGAGTTCTATACTTTAAAGATCAAGTTTGGTTTGATATTGTTCCTTGTCCTCTTGAGCAATCTAATTATAGTGAGGATTAGTTTTGGGATTGTCAAAATTACTAAAAAGATTTCCCTAAAATGAAATAACTTAATAATCGAATTTGTTCATTATTCTCTGGAGCATTTCCAAAGAAAATTCTAAAATAGTCGCCAATAAGGCAATAAGCCATTAGTTTATATAAAAAAATTAAAAAAAAAAAACCCTTAAAAAGCCTAAGAGCTGGTATTCTTTTTCCAAAAACAATCTCCCATTCAACAAAAATTGAGTATTCCCCTAGGAAGCACGGACACAAGTACGAAATGGTAACACGAGAAATTTTTAAAAAATTATAACATAAAATAACTGATACAACACTGGTACGACACATACACATGTACGACACCCTAAATGAAGTGTTCATATTTCCTAGGTATTCCCTTACATGAATATCAATAAAATATAATTTCTGCATGCCCAATTAAGCAAAACCAATGACCCCTTTCAAATTATATCCTATATTAGATTGGTTTGATTTAAGGCACCAAAATTTTTTTTAACAATAAAACTTATATTTTTTTTTCTAATTTCAAAAATAATTTTCTAGTTTATTTTTTTTTTTCAATGCATCCAAACGGGACTTTTGAAGTTCAACATAAGGTGATAAAGTTTTTTTAAAAAAATGGGAAGTTCAAATGTGTCAAGGTGTGAGATAACAGGATTCATTGGTCCCAAACTTGATGGGAAGTACTTAGTGGAAGGTTTTTGAGCTCTGCTCATACTTGAGCTAGGCATTGTCATGCAAAGGGGCAGCAACTACGATTAGCGGAGCAAGAAGAATTGTTGTATCACCATGTTCCATGTCATGTCTATGTCCATGCTTCTTAGGAAATAGCCCTTATTTCCATCAAAAGGATCCGACTTAGAAACATTGAAAGTATCCACAACTAATCTAAGGAAATTGTGAATTATGAATTTTGAATATAATTAAGGTCTACAATTCCAATTAATTTAATATTTTCTAGAGACAAGTTTTCTAGTAGTTCCACTAAATCAGCACCTGCTTATTTTCTTACCCTATATTCTGCATGTCCCATTTGTTGAATACACAAACCAGAATCGCAATCAACACACTATAGTACAGCCCCAATAGCTGTTATATATGAGAGCAACATGGAAATTTTAAGCTTGGGTATCCAAGCAAATTGAGTGAGATTCATTTTATACATTTATTCCTGGAATTGAGATATTTGGATATACGCATTTGCTCATATTATTCATTATATATGGACATTGCACATTTGCTCATGGCATTACTATGTTTCTTTATCAATGACAATGTACCTATTCCAATTAAGAGAAATATAAAGGTCATACACATCTTCTAGCAAGCAATTATCTCCGGCGCTGCTTCTTTGAGTCAGGAGTTGAATGAACCTGTGCTTTCTTTCCGTAAGTCTTCAGCTGAAAGTTTTCGAAGGCCTCAGACACTGCTTCCACCTGTATGTAACATTTGTATAGATCATAAAGAAATATCCTAACCATATAAATGACTTAGCAAAATCAATGCCTTTATTTTCCACAAACCAGTTCAGGCTTCTTAGAGTACACCCTCACTATCATATCTTGGTAAAATGCAGGCAGCAAGTGGCTGATGCTATCATCTTGGATTGAGAACATCTCATTGCTGTCATAATCCTGGCAAAAGTCAAGCTGTTAATTCTCACAATGTGCAAGTAATATTATGTCCTCTAAAAAAAACTGTTCATGAATTGTTAGTTAAACCAATTCAGCTTCAAGAAGGATTAAAATTTAAAAGCAGTTCCTTTAATTAAGTTGGGATTCATTGTCAGTACATCAAGCAGGTGGCATTTAGCAGAATTACTGTTGATTTATAAAGCATAAGCTGTAAGTCTTAGTTAACCTGCATTGTAAGCACTTTTTGTACGAGGTTTACTGCCTTCTACCTTGGAAATATAGTTGACCATGTAGTTAACATGATACCGATTTATTCAATCAAGGGTTCTTAGGTTGTAATTTAATTCATCAAGGATTTTGCAAACAACATCACTAAATTCACCATGTACTCAGGTTTAAGTAAAGAATTTTCTAAGCATAAATAGTCCTGATTCCGGATATTCAATCTTATGCTAAAGTTGAAGGCTACCCTCTATATCACTGAGCTTGAATTCAACATATGCTAACCTGCAGCATTATGATTGCAATATTCCATAAAAATTGGTTAAAAAAAAAAAATCAATGATAAGCAGAAACATTAAAAAAAAAAAAAAAAATCCTGGTAGAGAAGTGATCTCAGTACCTTGAAGAATTTGATGCTGGATGAGGAGAAACATGCATGAGGAAAAAGATTATTTGTCAATTTAGATTAGAAGTAGAAAATTCATCAAACAGTATGCAAAGATGAACATTGCCTTCATCATAATCATTGTTTTTTACCTTTGAAGAGGGTTGTTTCTTCCTCGTGTCAAATTGATCTTAACATTGCTCACAACAATATCTTCTTCTTCTAGCATCACACCACCCGCTTTCTGGTTGAAAAATTACACTTTAGGATACTGTTTGTCCACTTTTGAGAAACAAAGACCATGGTAAAATCATACATCTTTTTTGGACCTGGGAGCAAATGATATCTTGGGGAGTGATCTTTTTGAAGTGCTCCATCTTGTCCATTGGGACAGAGAACTCATTGCAGAACTGAGAAACGTATCAAGTCAATAAAATTATATTGCCTTTACAGTTGATATTATCCAAGATTTACTCAAGGAGAAGTTAAAGATTTTGAGACAAGAAGAATTTCACTCATTACTACCTCTTCCCCATCTTGCAATTGTAATAAGATAGCTGATATAGCTCCCTTCTTCGAATGCATTGGATAATGTCTCTTGCTTCCTTGAGAGTTTGTCCATCAGAAATTTCAATGATTTTTAAGATTGAGTCATCTAACTGCACTTTCAGAGAGACTATGTCAGTGCTGTAAAGTAAAACCTAGAATTTTCATGATAATGTGTAAAGTTCAAACCTTCCAAAATCCTGCCGGTTGATGAATTGAGGATGCAATGTCAAGCTAATCATTTGATTTTAACAGAGCACCAACAACCATGAGTTCTATTGCCTGACAAAAGATCACTGTCAAATTTAATGCATTAAGTGTTCAATACAGATTAAAGACATCTATGCTGGAACTCTTATTATGAAGATTTGCATGTGACACATAAGTGAATTTGATGCAGGGTTGTTTAACATATCTGAACACTGATGGCACATCTGCAAGCACAATACTCCAATCGAGGCGAAATCAAAGTCTAAGAGTACAGCTTCAAGTTATGTTTTCAGTACAATTTTCGCGTGTGTGCAACAAAATATGTAACAAGTATATTTCAAAGTCTGAAAGTAACAATTTCAAGTCACGTTTTCAATGCAATTTTCGCATCTGTACAACAAGATGTGTGTAACAAGTATTTCCTAAAGCGTAAGTCAAAGACTCAAAAAATAAATAAATAAAAGGATTGTTAAAAGTTTGACCTAGTGAGAGATTGGTATGGGTATAAAAAATTAAGCATGATGCTGCAATGAGATTATCAAACTCCGACCAGATTTGGTGGGTGTAAGTATAATATGAGATACCAACTTCCTTTAGCTACGTCATTTTGAATATTTTGTGATTTTTACACAAACTCATGGAGCATATAGTAAAACATTTTTGTTAAAAAATATATTAATTGGACTTCGCTTGAAAGCAAGCATTTAGCATATCGAGATGCTCAAAATTATATTCATAAAATTAGAGTGAGGTTAATAAAAAAATATAACAGATTAAACCTCTCAACTATGTAAATAGAATGATATTATATTTGAGCTTTAATATAAGTTAATAATTTACTTTGTTTTTTTTTTTTTTTTTGAAACTCAGCCCAGGGTTTAAATTGTTATATCTTTAAACTATAGTGTTTAAAATGAAAAATTTTCAATATATATTGTATCTTCTCATAAAAATATTTACCTGTGGAAGACCTATAGTTTGAGTAAAATAATAATATTGCACTTACGCGAGGATTTACCTGAAACTTGGTAAAGAGGGGAATACTTTTTTTTTTTTTTTTTTTTTGAGAATCAAGAGGAAAATACCTTAAATTACCCAACAAACTCATATTTTGGAACTGTTGAATAAATAGAATGAAAGCCCACCTGATGGTAGAATCTACTCCAACATCTCTTTCTAAAATATGGTAAGCATAATTTTGCTTGACCATGACTGGAGTAAATTTTTATCTGAAAGAAAATTAATCTTTAAGTGAGTAATGCTATTTTTACAAACTATTGATGTCGCAAATTCTTACTGGTTTTCATTTGGTCCACGAACATCACTTTTTTATTTAGCAATAACTACTCACTAAATTAGCATTTTATAAAATAATGTATGACTTTAGCTCTTTATATATATTTATATTAATTTATGGGACTTGCTTATATATTTGATTTGAAGATAATGATTGGGAAAGTAGACATGACTAATAATATCATCTTAATCAAGACTACAAACATGGTAAATTTAATGGCCCTCCGATTCAATCCTTGAATTATAACATTAGCATTCCAAACTGCCTAAAACATGGTTTCTAGCAGCAGCCACAAACTTATATTGGCATGAAAAAAAGAGAACCTACCTTATAGCCTTAAACAACCTTCAATAGTCTCCCATAGAACCCATTTCATTTTTAATTCGGGAGTCTCAAAGAAAAGAAGCAGACAACTAAGATAGCTTAGCTCAGTTGTACATCTCCACAAAAAGATGATATAGGGTCATCTATAAAGAAGTGTGAAATCTCAATTCCCTTTCCCACCTGGAAACCAAAAAAGAAATCCTGTTGCTCCTACAATCCACTTTACTCAAACCCCTATAATGCTAAAGATGCTAGTTGGGGGTCTGTTCACAAAAACTGAGAATGTCACAGTGGAGAGACTAGACATAAGCTGAAGTCCATCTTGCCCTGTAACCAAATCGGTTAAACACAGAAATTTGACAAATGTCACATCTCCCATCCGTAAACATAAAATAAAAACAAAAGAGAGCATCCAAAATCCAAAACCAAATCAACATTCATGTATCACAAGTTCCAATTTGCCTTTCTTCTCAATAGACCCATTTTACTGGCTACCATTGTGTTCTTATTTTGGAAAAGATTTAAAAAAAAATAAAAAATAAAAAAATCAAGAAAAATGCTAACATATGAAATAATTTTTTTCCCTCCCAAACTTTCAAAGGTAAGAAAAGTCAGTTTCACACAGTAGTGAAGTAATTTGTATATGTTTGAAATTTTACAAAAGCTTCTTCTCAATTTATATATATATATATATATATATATATAAAGAAATTCATTAATAATTACAAATAACTGTACATTGGAGGCATTTAAGCTTTGTACACAGGGTGGAGTCTCCTCCAATTACATATAATCCCCACCAAATTTAAAGCAAATGACAGATGATTCTAATCCATACTATTATATCCAGTAAAAAAAAAAATTAGACCATTTTATGATGCTATACTATTTCTTACTTATCTCCGAATTTTGCAGATCCTCCTAGGTTGGTGGATTGAATAAATTATTTATTTTCTGAAGTTCTCAATGTTGCTTAAATTTTGGTAGTATCAGTGTAAGGCTTGTGCAGATTGACAAAAATAAAAGTGCAATACTTGTGCAGAGTGCACATCAGAAATCTAAGCCATATGCTTAAAAGACTATTCCATAATTATGTTCATTATAATATTTTTCAACAAGCTAATAAGACCTATGAGCATATGTAAATGAGTTGATGTGCTGCAGTAAATTTTAGACTTCCCAACACAATTCATGTTTCATTAACTCCAAATACAAATACAAATCTCCCTCTTCCCTCATTAAGCTTGAAAATGACTTATATGCAAGTCCTTTCACTGTCTGCAAAGTAGGCATCCTAAATTTTCTTCCATAACCCATTTCCTATCTCATTGAGTCCCACATAGGGTGTTTACCAAATGGATCTTGGGTCTATAAGTGATTATGAGGACCCTATTTACAACTTGACTAGTCATTTTGGCTAATAAGCGTAGATGTGGCTAGCTCTTTCCTTTGGTTGTTACACTAATTATCCACAGTGTAATTCAAGCTTCAAGCTACCAATTTTCAACTGCCAAATACCACTCTTCACCTTCAAAATCCCATAAAAAATATGCCCACCTAATTATACCAATAATTCAAATTCAGTACAAGTAATCTCTATACTATGACCAAGTAGATGTCGATCTTCATCAATATAAATTATAATATTCATCTGGGATTTGCTTGTCCACTAAATAGAACAATTTAATGCTTTTTTTTTTTCTAGAATAATTTCGAAAACTTCTTTGCCCATAAAAGAAATAGAACTCAGCAACAGATCAAATTACTAGTTTCTTTTATTAATTCTGTTCTTTTCTTTGCATAACTATATCCTTTCTTAGTACTCCTTTATCAATGAGCACGATAATTAAGTGAAAGAGAATGAGAAGTGATAAAGATGTAAATCAAACAATACAACTAAAGAGGGAGACATACTCTGGCTTTCAAAAAAGATGATGCAAAGGAAAACAGTATTAATGTAATAACAATACCTTGCCATGTTTCCTCAAAATTTGATCAAGAGGTTCTCATTTTCTTCTACTATGGATATGGGTTGAAGCTCGAATCATAGTTTGCAGACGGATTGGCCATTGTAGAGGAAGCCAAATCAAACCCAACTCCAATAGTTGAGTCAAATCCCAAAACCAAGTCAGACCCATTTGAATCATATGGGCAATTGATGACAAAACCAAATCACAGCCATCATTGCTTGAATGCATTGAAGATGGTCCCACGAGAAGTGGAGAAAGGAGATAGTAAAGGTGCAAGCTATGTGTCAATTGTCATCAGAGCTGTCATCAACATTTTGAGAGTTGTCATCGATGATAACAGAATTTGGAGGATGACAAATGCATTTTGCATGTACCCCCATCCTTGCAATCACAGGAGCGAATTTTCCGTTTCTACTACTCCACCAAGAGATTTTACATGAAACCTCAACAAGATTCCGATCACCTTGCATCATTTTTCCGAAATACCACTGCATTTGGCTATGAGAATCACCGTAAAACCACAGATGATCACACTTCATATAGTAAAAGTCCCTCTGCCACGTCAAAGGTCGCGTATGACCATTGGTGAAAATGTTGACATGACAAACCCAATTGATTACATCATCACGAATAGAACCGTACTTATCATCATTATTAGCATAACTGTCCTTCAACGGAACTAGATGAAAAGCGAAACAAACCGCAATTGTTGGAAATTCAGGACCAATCCAAAATGATATGGAATTTTCAATACTTTGATGGTTGAACCACTTTGGAATCTTCTTTCCTGTTACTGTAATATCATATGCCTCTTCACAATCCCTCGTATAATCCATCAGAAGCGCATGTAGAGTGTCTGGGGGCTTGTAGTGGGAGAGAGAGTAATCAATCTTGGTAGAGTAATCAATCTGATGACGTAATTTGCGCTGTGAATGTGAATCCATTAAAATGTTGTCTCCATATTTTGTATTTTGTGGAAGCTCTAACTTTCTTCTAAACTGCATACAATTTGGAAATTAGAGAAATTGAAATTTAGTGAATCTAGTAATGTATTTGAAAAGGTAAACATAATTGTTTCTATTATTACTTTAAGAGAGAGGGGTACCTGAAGGAATAATTCTCTTACTGATTCTGAATTCAACGAGATGCAATTTATTGCATGTACTTCTCTTATACTTTTTGGAAGCTTAGGAATTTTCTGAAGGAACTTGGAATCCCTAATTAGAAGAGATTGTAATCTACTGAATTTGACGATGCTTTCTTGGAGGCTTAAATCTTCACTCCTCGATAATAAACATTTCTTTGGAGGGGTGAAACAAAAAGTCAACTTTTTAAGAAAATTCAACCTCAGAAAACCATAATTTGACAAATATTACTGCAAATTATAGGTCCCCACACCCACTGCAAATTGGTCATAATAAAAAAGAAAGAGTATGCGAAGATGTTGTGATTGATAGATGCTTCTTGGAAGATGGAACAAATTGAAATAGTAACCTAACTCTAATCGCTCAAGCCCAGTGAGATTCCTGAATGATGGAGGAAGCTCTCTAATGGAAGTGTGTGCCAGACTCAGAAACTTCAAATTTTCCATTTCTTGTGGAAAATCGGGCAACCTCTTAAGCCTTACGCACTGATAAAGATATAAAAGTTTAAGAGAGTTCATTGAGATGCAGCGTGGAAGAATTTGAAGTTTAAAGCAACAGCTGAGGTCCCAGCTTTCAAGCTTAGCGAGACATCCAACAGAGTCATGAACCTTGACTAATTTTTTACATTCACGGAGATTCAATTCCTTTATGTTTGGGGCGGCACTCAATAAGTTCGGTAATTTTCTAATGTATTGACAAGAACTGAAATTCATATATGTCAAGCTTTTGTATTGTATACCCTGTAGGGGAAAAAAAAAAATCAAAATTTAACTTCAACAAATGTTAAAATATAGTTTAAGGAAGTTATATAATAATGTATAAATAAATAAAAATAATTATACCTTGAAAATCTTGTCCAATATAACAGGACTTTGTGGCATGTTAAGTACAACAAGGTTGTGAGGACGAAAATTGGATGGTAGGGAAGATGAAGGAAATCTAGACCAATCAAGCACCCTTAATCCATTGGGAAGATATTCAAGATCTCCACAAGTATCAACATTACTAACCAAAAGGAACTTGAGATTTCCCATCTTTTCAAAACAGTTAGCTTTTAGTTGCAACTTTGTTGGTTCAGGCGTGATTATCGTTATGCCTCGAATGTTATCAGATCCCTAATTGGACAAAACATTTAGTAAATCACATCATACAAAAGAATTCACTAAAAATATAATAACTATTAAATTTTAACCATGTTGACAAACTTGAATTTTCTTTTAAAAATAAAGAAAAAAAAATTATATCAAGGAAAAAACCAAAAAAAAAGTCATTAAATTTTCCCTATGAAAAAAATAAAAAGGTGAATGAAACGAAGTCATACCTTATTTTCCATTAGTACTTCAAAAGCATCCTTATAACACCATAGTCTGCTACGTAATCCAGGTATTTGTGGTGATTCTTGTCGAACAATCTCTCTACCCATTTGTTGTACCAAGTCGTGCATCCATAATTTGTTAAATTGATCAACAGTTATGAGACACTTATCTATAAGATTTTTAATACCAATAACTGGGTATAGATTGCAAGAATTTAATATATCTACAACATAATCCTTGTGAAGACCCTTGAAGAAACATGCAAGATCGAGAAAAATATCTTGCTCCGTTTCATCCAATCCTTGATAACTTACTTGGAGTACTTTTTGAATATCTTTGTCAGGAATCATTTTGTACTTATCTAATGCACTTTTCCATTCCATTTCACTTCTTCCATGCAAATTGGCACCAATTATTGATAGAGCTAATGGAAGGCCTTTGGCATAACATATAGCCTGATCAGTAAGATTTAAATAATCTTCCTCAGGTTTGTTTTTATGAAAGGCATGCATACTAAATAGTTCAAGAGCTTCATGATCATCGAATTCCTTAATCTTGTAAGTCGAATGACATATTCTTAAAGTTTGTAAGAAATGTTTATTTCTTGTTGTTATAATTATTCGACTTCCAGAAGCAAGCCAATCAAATCCTCCAATCAATCTTTCTATTTGGTATAATTTATCCACATCATCAAGAATTAGAAGAATTCTTTTGTGGCGAAGTATGTTCTCTATCGCAATGGTTCCTTTTGATTCACTGCACACCTTTTGTTGTCCATTCATCCCTAGGGTCTCGCGAAGAAGTATCTCTTGCAGTTGGATAATGCCATCAAATGTCCCTGACTTGTCTCTAACATTTTCCAAAAAGTGGCTTCCTTCGAAATGATCTAATATTTTGTTATAAACAGCTTTTGCAATGGTTGTTTTACCCACTCCACCGGGGCCATACATACCTAACATACGAACATCATCTGACCCAATTTCTAATTGTAATATTATGGCCTCTACGCGAGAATTTATTCCAATGGGGTATTGAGCAACAAACAATGGCATCCGATTTAATTTAAAATTTGAGATCTCTTCAACAATTTCTTGGATAAATTCAAATTCAGCACAGCTGTCATTCACAAAGCATACAAGACATGTAAATAGTTAAATTGTAAATTTGAAATATGAACCTAAACTAAATTCAAGATGTTCAATTTGAGCATTACAATTTACCACTGCAGTTTTTTTTTTTTTTTTAAGGTAAGCCTAATGTAATTTATAGATCTAAGAACTATAACTTTATTAGGGTTTTTTCTAATTATTGTTTTTTTAGGAAATTAGCTTTAGGTTTTTGGCAAGAAATTGCATGGAAAATCCAGTTAGACAAGGGGGCAAAAACTTATTGAAATCCCACTTTTAATACTTGAACAAAATTATTAAGAATTTCTTCTAAACAAAATTTAAACCACATATTATATAAACTCCTTATTATTTGGTAAGATAATCTAATATTATGTTATTTTATTTTTTCTATTGACCCATAGCTAATTGCCTTAGTAGAAGGTATGACCAAAAAAATTCATAATTTGGAAAATTAAAAAAGGAAATGGACAGCCATCAAATAGTGGAAGTTGTTTAACAATAAAATCTACTGGTGATTACAAAACCATTAAAACTTTTCTTCAATGAGAAAACCATTAGAACTTGTATAAGCATAAAAGTAGTCATTAAATATAGGAACATACTCATGCTTGTAATGCCAACCAGATATATTGGCAACTTCACATAAAGCTTTCCTCCAGCTCTGCAACTTCTTGTTATCCTTTAATTTTTTTTCATGTTTAGATAATGCTTTTCCATACTTTCCTTTTTGGTTGCGAACTTCTGATGGATCTACGTTGTAAAAAACCGGTCGCACTAATTGGTCATTATTCTTACACTCAACAATTTTAGCAAGTTCATCCAAGCACCATGTGGAGGATGCATAGTTTTCAGAGAATACAATTATCGAAATCCTTGAGCTTTCAATAATTTTGAGTAGACTTGCAGAAATTTCTTCCCCTCTTTGAAGGCTATCATCAATAAAGGTGTTAATACCCTGTTCACACAAAGCTTTATACAAAAAGCCTATAAAACCAAGACGAGTATCTTCACCTCTGAAACTTAAGAAAACATCAAACTTCTTGGGTTGGTGGATGAAAGAAGAAGATGAGGCTCCTTTGCTAGTGACAAGAGCCATCAAGATTTATGAAGAGACAATTGTAAAGATTTGAAAGGAGGAGAAAGAAAATTGTGAAGGGGTTGTCAATATAATTCAAGAAAGTGAATGACAAATTAGGAAGAGGGTGAATGCAAGCAAGAGGATCCTTGAAAGGTGGCTTGCTTTGGGTGTGACCAGCAACTCTTTGAGCTTTTAAGTGTCATATTGATGCTTTTTACATTGCTTTTGGTGTGACCAGTAACTCTTTGAACTTTCCAAGAACCATGCGGATGCCTTTTTCATTTTCATTGCAATATCATGCAAGTTTCCGTGTGAAACCTAAAATAAATCTTTGAACATTCTTTGTGGTCAATCTTATTAGTCAATCGAAAGTGAGATGTAATATCTATCAAACACTTCCCACTTTCCATAATAGTGCATTTCCTGGAGTTGAGGAAATTTTTTTTTTCTATTTTAGCATTTTAAAACTGTTTTTTATTTTATTTTTTATATATAAATAATTTGATGATTGAGAGGAACCTGGCTTTCCTAATTAAGGATAGCATACTATATTACTTAAAAAAGAGGGCTACATCTACTACATTTTCAAAACAAATCATAGATAGTAAATAATTATTGGTTCTAATTTAAATCTATAACTTAAATTATTTTTTTGTCTCTTCATTGCAATCAATTACAACTTGTCACTTATGATTTATTGCGAAAGTGTTGTGAAAATGTTGTGGACATAGCATTTTTCTATTAATTAATATGTATTTTAAAGAGTTTATTTTTATAGACTTATTTTACTTTAAAAATAAATTAGGCAAAAGTACAACAATACCTATGAACGGGCAAGTTTCAAAACAAATTATAAATAAGTTTAAAAAAACGAATAAATTGGAGAGAAAAAAAAAAAACCCTCCCGGCAATTGTGATAATGTTGTTTTTAATTAAAAAAAAAAAAAGGCCAACATAGACCCATAAACAAAGTTCAAAGAGAAGTCTAGTACACGTTTTTGAAAGTGAACTTTTTCTTTTTCGTTCTTTTTCCTTAACACTGATGCTGGAAAGAAGAGAGAAGGTTCCTTCTTTTTCCTTTTAGTCTAGCATGCGTTTTTGAAAGTAAAAAAAGTTTCTCTGTTTCCTATAGTTTTTCCCTCTTTTTCCTTGACACTGATGCTGGAAAGAAGAGAGCAGGGAAGGGACATACTACTATATTAGCTTTCCTTTACCATAAACAAGTGGTAATAATTAATAAAAGTAGATATCCTTTGCCATGCAATCCCACAAAGTTCAAAGAGAAGTCTAGCACGCGTTTTTGACTTTATGGAAAAGTATAGCTCTTTAGTCTAGCACTCGTTTTTGAAAGTAAAAGTTTCTCTTTTTCCAATAGGTTCCCCTCTTTTTTTCACTTTTTTCTGACAAAACTTGTTTTTTTTTTTTTTTTTTTTGTGCAGTTTATGATATTTTTTCAGTTTTATAGGTGTCTTTTTTAACTTTTTCTGACAATTTTTTGTCTTTTTTTGCACTTCACAAGCACCAAGTGGTGCTCGTTAACATTCTTCATATCAATGTTTTGAAATTCAGACAGTTAATTGAATTGTAAAAGAGAGAGGTTCAGAGTTTTTGAGGTCGAATCGAGATTAAATCGGGTCGAACCATGATGATGTCATAATTAATTTAATAATTAATTAAAACTTAAATATATATATTAAATTTATAAAATTAGCAAAATTGACTAATATATCTATATATGGGAGGGAAATTTAATGATTTTTAAACATATATTTAATAATTAAATAAGAAAGTTAATAAAATTAAATAATAACCATGAAAACATTAAAATTTATAAATAATTTTTGAAGTAAAGTTGAATATCTTTGAAGGATTTTAATTATAATTTTTTTTTATTCCGTGTAAGAGATGGATAATTTAATTAAGTATAATAAAATTGTGTTAAATTGTTTTTATTAAAAAAAAAAAATGCTAAGGGGTTGGACCTCACGGTTCTTGCTACCAGTTCTGCATGAATCGTGCGGTCCAACCCTGGTTTTAGGAGTTCACGGAATTGCCACATATGCCCGGTTCTCTATACTTAAAAAACCAGATTTCAATCCGGTTCCCAATTTTCCCAGTCCAGTCCGGGTCTGAAAACAGTGTCCCATATTACTATATAGATTTTACTAACGTGTGGCCTAAGGGCACACAATAGTATACTATTTTTGAAAAAAAATTTATCGTGAATTGAAAAAGTCTTGACATAGGGCATACATTAATCGGACCTTTACTATATTAGCTTTTCTTTATTTGATTAGGAGAGGAGAAAAAAGAAAAAGTGAAGAAAGTACTATCCACTCTCGCCCATATTTTACAATCAGCTCAAATATTGTGGATAGGAAAGTTTATCATCATTTTATGACGTGTGAAGTTTTGGGCAAATGAGGAGAGAGGAATTATTCAATAACTAGTCACGAACCCGCGCGTTGCGCGTGATAATTATTTTTATGGTGGTTTTATTAAATTTTTTTTTACAATTTAAACTAATCTAATAATGAGTAATGTATTTCGTAATTATATTTTTATTTATTATAGAAACAATCATAAATGTAATATAGTAACAATCCAAAACACCAAAAAAACGTAAACTAAAAAAAATTAATAAAACTTAACAATGATTAATTGAACCAATATTAAGATAAAATTTTGTTTTTGATAATCTATTAAGGTTATTTTCTTTGTAGAAATTATAATTTCGGCCACCCAAAACATATTATCAAATAAACAATCATTAGCAAAATCTAAGAATTAAATTTCTATACATGCATTGTTATAAAATAATAATAATTAAAATAAAATTGCAAAAGTTAAAATTTGTCACCAATCCAATTATTTTCGTTTGGCTAACTTTTGCTTTTCTTTAAATAAATGGCATTATAGAGTACTTCTAATACAACTATTAAGAGTACTTTGTTCGCCACAAAGGATTAGAAAATAAACAAAAATTAGTAAAGTCTCATAGTTTAACATCTAAATTGAGCACTATAAAAAATCATGCTATGTAACAGAATAAATACCAAATTATCCAAATCATGCTATATAATAGAATAATATTATATTTTTATATGCTATATTTAATTCTTTAGAACGCAGTAGGATAACATTTAACAATCAAAGAGAATAAAAAAATAAAAAATAAAAACAAAAACAACAATTTAAAAAACAAAACTAAATCGCATTAACCCAAAATAGAGTTTTAAAGAATATAAAAAATTATCAACCTAAAGTAGAGATGCAAGAAAAATAAAAAAAATCCACCAAAAAATTTAGAGAGAGAGAGAGAGAGAGAGAGAGAGAGAGAGAGAGAGAGAGAGAGAGGGAGAGAGAGGGAACCTTTTTTTTTTTTTGTGAGGGAAAACTATGCATAGAATAGAAGAGATAGTGACAAATTTATAGTAAGAATATGTGAATAAAAAGAAACAAAAATAAAGGAAGATGAAGGGAAAGAGGAAGAATGATATTAATGTAGAGGATAGTGGGGAGATGAAAAGGTAAGGGAGGGAGAAAGATTGAAGAAGTAGTGGGGAGATGAAATGGTAAGAGAGAGAGAAAGGTTGGAGAAGTGTTTTAAAAAAAATTATAGGAAAATTAGAAAAAAAAAAAAAATCTCTAAAGCTTGAAAGGCTACAACCTCTTTTTTTTTTTTCTTTTTTTTTTTCCTTCTTCTTTAAGCTAAAAAGGCTCACACAAAACCCTAAACCTAAACTGAAAAGGCTCTGGGTTAGGCTTGATAATGGAACTAAATAAATAAGAAGTGGGCTGGATTAATTGAGCACTATAAAAAATCATGCCATGTAACAGAATAAATACCAAATTATCCAAATCGTGCTATATAATATAATAATATTATATTTTTATATGCTATATTTAATTCTTTAGAACGCAGTAGGATAACATTTAACAATCAAAGAGAATAAAAAAATAAAAAATAAAAACAAAAACAACAATTTAAAAAACAAAACTAAATCGCATTAACCCAAAATAGAGTTTTAAAGAATATAAAAAATTATCAACCTAAAGTAGAGATGCAAGAAAAATAAAAAAAAGCCACCAAAAAATTTAGAGAGAGAGAGAGAGGGAGAGAGAGGGAACCATTTTTTTTTTTTTAGTGAGGGAAAAACTATGCATAGAATAGAAGAGATAGTGACAAATTTATAGTAAGAATGTGTGAATAAGAAGAGACAAAAATAAAGGAAGATGAAGGGAAAGAGGAAGAATGATATTAATGTAGAGGGTAGTGGGGAGATGAAAAGGTAAGGGAGGGAGAAAGATTGAAGAAGTAGTGGGGAGATGAAATGGTAAGGGGGAGAGAAAGGTTGGAGAAGTGTAAATATTAAAAACAATTATAGGAAAGGCTTCAACGTTTTTTTTTTTTTTTTTTTTACCTTAAATTAAAAAGGCTCACACAAAACCCTAAAGCTGAACTGAAAAGGCTCTGGGTTGGGCTTGATAGTGGAACTAAATAAATAAGAGGTGGGCTTGATTAATTATACAGATTTATTATAGTGTGATAGTGGAAGTAAATAAAAAAGTAGTGAGCTGGATTTATTATAGGGTGATAATGGAAGTAAATAAATAAGTAGTGGGTTGCATTTATAGGGCTGAAAATTGTAAAAACCATTTTAAAATTTTAGGACAAATTATATTTAAAAAGAAAAAGAAAAAAAAGGAATGACGTGGCAGCTGATGTGGCGCAATGTGAGAGCAGCAGTATTAAACGCTACGCTTCAGCTTTTAATAATATATAGAATAGATGAGGGTGTCAAATTGATAAATAATCTGATAATGGGATTGCCGAATTGAGAGTAAAAATAGGAAGGAACTGTAAAATAAAAGATAGAACACATGATTTGGCAATGGAATAACTGAATTCAGTGTCAAATTTTCTCTCCTGTGCAAACTTAAAAACCCCGCTATCTTTTTTTATTAATTTTTTGGTAGAAGCTGAAAATTCATTAAAACAAAAGAGCGAGCTGAGTTTCAGGACAAGTCTAATTGACATATAGACCATTCAAATATCGAACTATCATACATCACAAAATAACTAGTTTGGATAGTGCTCATCTTTTATAATCTGTCAGCAATTTGTTAGGTTCACGAAACAGTGGATGATTTGAACCTAGGAAAGCAAGGAAAGCAATATCCTGCAATCATCTACAAGGAAGAGACAACATGGTTAGAGTAATTGGAGTTAGCTAGCCAATCAACACAAATAGTGGGGTTGCATTTTTTACAACTCTTCAAAAGTTAGTCTAATACCACTTGCTCTTGGTTATCAAGTAAAATTATTATTTTCCTACAAATTACCCCTCTTTTTCCTTGAGATTCCCCAAAATCAATTCTGCCTGCCACACAATAATTTTTTAACAAAAAGTCACACAAAAAAAGAAAAGGAGATGTGTCAAAAGCCCATTAAAAGATTTAGTGCATACAGCTTTATTGTATATCAATATGCCAGAAAAAGAACAAAAAACTAGCCTTTAATTATTTTCACTTGTAGATAAAATTGTATGCCCTAACATGGACACAAATAAGTCCATTTACTGTCATCTATGCATTAAAAGATATAAACGTGCAACACATGACATTTTTTTTAGTAAATAGTGGAATACATACGAAAATAGTAATACTAGTGTGCAAAACATAATATTCAATATTAAAGCTTCAATCATTTTTTTTTTTTTTTGAGTAAAATGCAAAACTGACTCTTTAAGTTTCTTCATATTTTATTTCAGTCTTCTAACTTTGCTTTTGTTTATTTTAGTCCTCTAGCTTTCAAGTTTATTCAATTAAGGCTTTTCCATCAACTTTTGTTATATGTTGTGATTAATTTTTCAATTTTATAAATTTTTCTTCAAATTTTTTAAATTAAAAAAATTCAATTAATGATTGAAAAATATTTTCCAAAATTTTTTTTTTCAAAAAATTTTAACAAAAGTTAACGGAAAGACATTAATTTAAAAAATTTGAAACTTAAAGGACTGAAATGAACGAAAGTAAAGTTAGAAGACTAAAATAAAATCTGAAGAAAGTTAGAGGGTTAATTTTGCATTTTAGCCTTTTTTTTTTTTTTTTTTTTGATACACTGTCATATATGCATTAAATCAATTTTTGTTTTGGGACAAATATCGATTGAGAATGTATTTCATCAACACACAACGTAATCAACCATCAACATGTGCAAGACCTTCCAGCAAAAACAAATCAATTCCCCTTTTTTTCCAATTTCAAGATAATACGGCTATATTATCTTGATCATGTTCAATAGATAATACCAATATATTATTGTGGAGATAAGAATCCTGATTAATTTCCATAGAAACCTTTATCTACCTCATAGAATTCTCTCTACAACATCTTATGTGTTTTCTAGTACTTTTGAATGGTGAAGTCTTGCACTTGCATATCGATTTTATCCGAGTCTTTTTTTTTGAAGCCAAACTCTTTAGTCATTTATTGCTGAATATGAGTACAATCAAATTACAAAGCTTCCATGGCTGGTGGAGGAGAATCCTCTAACCAAATCAGTTCATCCAAATCCATTGAATGGGCCACTGAGTTTGCACTACGCCTAACAAAGCCAACCGTGTACCATCCAATTCCCTGAAACGAGCATTGTATATAGTGCAGAATGCGACCCAACGGACAGCTCAGTGAAACCTGCATCAATTGCAAATTCCAAAGCTTTCTCTCAAGCCATGATTTCCGCTTCCTTGCTATCAACTACAGAAGGGCCAAAGCTTTCTCTCAAGCCATGATTTCTGCTTCCTCCCTATCAACTACAGAAGGGCCTCCGGCCAATATAACTGCCATCACCTCCCCTTTATCATTCCGAACTATTGCTCTCATCCCAATCTCATCAAGATCGGCAAACAATGCAGCATCAAAATTGAGCTTGAACCAAGAGGATGGAGGTGGACACCATACCTCAATAGATACTGCAGGATTTGGAATCAACATTTGCATTTGGGTCTGTCGATACTCCTCTAAGACATCCCTAGCACAGTGATTCAAAGCACTGGGCTCTTGGAGCTGCTTTACCATTAACCACCACATTTCTTTGATGCCAAATAACCATGCTTGCACCAAAAAAAGCTCAAACTCATCCACCGCTAGTCGATCCAACAACTCACCCATAAGGTGAATCATATCCTCCAGACCTTGAACACATTTCTGCAGCCGAACAGAGCAGCCAGCGCATACAACTTGTGCAACATCGCATTCCCAAAGAAGATGAAGACTTGTCTAAGGAATCGTTTACATGCTTCACAGGTGTCCTCTGAAATTACTCTTCACTTTATTGAATTCACATGGGTTGGCAAAATATTCTTACATGCCCGCCACATAAAGACTTCGATTTTTTTTTTTGGTAAATGGAGCCTCCAAATCTTTGACCAGATGCGGCTCCCAAATACCCCAGTAGATCATTCTGTCCTGTCACTAACTCTGGAAATTTGTTGCGCCAAATGGTAGCCTGATTTAACAGAAATTTGATAAAACTTGATTCCAACTTCATTATTGCGATAAAAAATTGCTTCAAGAGTTCAAGCGCAACTTTCAGAAACCTTTCCATAATCAGGTTTATTAATAACAATATCTCAATTTTTTACATAGATACAAATTCTTTGCAGCGCATTTTATGAAGAAAATGCAGTCTTGACATTGAATACAAATCAGCTCCCCAGTGTTGTCTTCACACCATAAGATGCTAGTCTTGCTCTACCATACCTTAACCCCTCAAGATATGATTTAATCCAACAAACCAGTGGACCCTGGTTCCCAAAGAGCAAGCACTCAGCAACAAGTCAATGAACATTCTGAATCATCAGGAGAGAGAGAGAGAGAGAGAAAGGGGGAGGGGGAGAGGAGGAGGAGATTTGGAAAACTAAAGAATTAAAAGCTACCCCTTCCAATTTGATTAAGTATTCCAAATGACAAAAAATATAGCCAAACAAAGATCTCGCACAGAATATTTATAATGAATTTAAAGTGACTAGCATCCTAATGCCTAAATGAGGTATAAATGATTTATTGAATTTACCTAAAGTGACGACCATAAATAGTGAAGAGCAATATATAACAATATTTAATCAATGTTTTATAAGAATTAAATCGATCTAAAACAAATTTCTGCATACGAAAGAAAATATATTGACCAAAAGATATTTTCAAATATTTAAATTTTGCCTCCAAATATCTGCATGTTACAATTATGAATAATAAAGTCCATTTCTTGATAATAAAAAAATCTTTTATTTTTCTTGAAAAATTAAGACAATGTTCATGTTGCAATCTAATCATCACAGATTATTTAGTTGACCTAGAGTCATGTATTATTATTGCCAATTACATCTCACGTGATATTTACTTATCTTCCACATAATAATATGAAAACCTGAAAGGAGATGATAGCTCATCTGATCATGTAACTTATTTTTATATCAAATGAAGTTCTGGTTGAAATTCTTGCTCACAAGCTTCATTGTGCATCAAGAGGACATATGTTGGCATTACCATAAATGCAAGGGTCATACTGAACTGCATTAGTTCATTCTTCTTATTCGTAAGTCATTGTCTTAAATGAATAATCCATAGCATATGGTAAGTGACTTTCTCACAGTGAGCGATTATTGTCGATCAGAAAATCAATATAAACCATATGATATAAGCTATGTTCCTCACACATGAACAAAATGAAAAGAGAACCACAAAACAATTGTTTTCCCAAAGATATATGATGAATCCACTTTGTCACTCTATTAAAAATGAAACAGCTTTTGAGAATTATTTGGCTAACTTATGGTCATAGATGGGCGTGTGATAAACATACATTCATGCATCACAAAGGACTAAAATTTTGATTTTATTAAACAATACGTCACATCAAACTAGTTCATCAAAATGAGATTGCTCCATTTGTATCTTGTAGAGATAAAGAAAGTTTTAAACACTGAACAAAGAGAGAGAGAGAGAGAGAGAGAGAGAGAGAGATGACTTACTCATTATATGTATTTGAGAATTTCACCCTTTCTTAGAAGGGAAAGAGAGTACTCAGCAGTGTCAATAAGGTCATCAATGTTATGTAGGTATGTCTCTTCAGAAGCCAACATGAAGATAGCACGAACCTCTGCTTTCTTAGCCAATCTTGCTGCAAAAGTGAGTGGCAGCTTTGGGGAATTGATGCTCCGCAATATCTGGCGATAAAGAGAGAGAACTTGTCCTCTATTCCTTGCCAAATCCTCTGCTGTTACCTGTATAAGATCTTCTGCCATTTATCTGCACTGGAAGAAATTTACTATGCACTTGTTTTCTAATCAATTAGTGGGGTTAAATTTATCCAATACAAAACAAAGTTAAATGTTATCACCATTAGATATATACGTTCCTTTAATTTAATGCAGACTATAAGTGTCCTTTTGAAAGAAAAAATCTTCACATAGCAAAATGATGGAAAGATTCAAGATACTGAAAAGTTTCAGTAACCCCCCACCCCCCTGCGGGTGTTTACAAAACTATCATTCAAACAAAAAAATATGAACCACCAATAGCTGACAACAGCTATAACAGCTGCTATATATATATATATACAACCACCCCAGCAAATTTGATTCATATCTGCGCTCTCTCTCTCTCTCTTCAATATATCAGCTTTGTCTAACACAATGTTTTAATAATATTATTTCAACCAACTTAGATATGCCAAGACTTTCCTAATTCCGCCCAAGACAATAACCCAAAATAAAAACATGCATTTCTAAGTTCCTTAGAGACAAAAGATATCTAGAAACATGAACTAAATCTGCCATGCAACCACCCACTAAGGGTTCATCACAAATTTGTTTATATTATCAAGTCTACAACTCTTATTCCCTTTGCAATAATATGCTACTAGCTTTTAATCATTGGACTTTATTTGAATATCAATGCCAACAGTAATTTGGTAATCTTATATATTTTTGGATGTCTGGCTTCATAGTTAGTAGCTGAAAATGGATTTCTGTAAACTCCATTTCAGCTGAGTTTAGTTTGAGTTTTATTTAATTATCACAAAGTTTTTTATTTGTAAAAGTATGAACTTTTTCAAGGAACTTCCAATCTTTTTTATTTTTCAAAGGAGGTATCCAAGTTGTCAGTACTGTACTAGAGGTCATTCCACTTTGGTCAGGGGGAATGAAATACACACACACACACACATATTGGACAAAGCCTATATGATTAGCTAAGAGTCATAAAAATAATAAATGTATGTATATACACCATTGTACCTAGATAAAGAAGAAAAAAAATAGCAAAACATTAAAACTTGGCTACATGGTCCAGTGGGTGGGTGGAGATAAAGAAAAAAGCCTTCACTTTTCATCAGATTTCACTTTTGCATAAGATATTCTCATGTAGGGCAGACAAAACCGGGGGGGAGAAGAGAAGAAGAAGAATGAGGAGAGGAGGCAATAGTGGGGGTGAGAAGCTGAGGATTAGGCGATCAACGACATGGCAGTGACTGCTGACATGGTGGTGAGTAGTAGTGACAGGGCTACGTGATTGGATTTTTATTTTTCCTACCAGCCCAGCTTTGATTACTGGCCAAAATGTCCATTTTTCTCCACTAAGTCCAGTGTAACCCATTATTGGCTGGTATTTAAAACATTACATTTAAATGGTGTTCCTATACCTATTCATTGACTAGTACAATAAGTATCGGTCAGTACAATACAGTATCAACTAGTTTGGCTAGTATTTAAGAATTCCACCAGGCCAAAAAAGAAAGAAAGGAGCGATTACCTCTTAATCAATTAATCTTGCCTCAAAGCATATTTGCCACACACACAGTTGAGAGCAAGAGGCACCAACCAACCTCCTCCCCCCTCCCCCCAAAAAAAGTAGCTAGTATTCATGGACTAAGCCCCAACCAGCCGTTCCAAAATTAATAAGGCTGGATTCAGAATCACTGATAACCAAACCTTAGACCTAACCCAGCCTCACCCCACTCCATTGTCATCTAGATTCTTCCCAATTGATAGGTAAGGTTGTCTCCATCTGAAACAAGCGTATGAATATTTGCATGAAACACTTCTTTTTGAACACACCTAATTCAAAGTAATACCTGCCTACAAAATCAGTGCTTAGTTTCCAACTCCATTATCATCAAGCCCATGCAAATCACTCTTACTTGAAGACATTGTATTGTTTAAGGTCCTCTTCCAGACAGCCTCTTATTGCATCATAGCTGGAATTTTCCATTATCACCAACAGCATAATTTTTTTTTTCACCTCATTTTTTCTTTTTTCTGTAAGTTTACACATACACCAATGGGTTATACTCCACCCTTTCTTATGTATCATTTGAGCTAGAGCTCATTGACTATCTATATTTTATTTTCTCAATTAGTTAGAAAAAAAAGAAAAGAAAAATGCAAAAACAAAACATCATGAGCAAAGTATTCATGATCACTAACTCTAATAATTTCTCAAAACATCATGACTAAAATGAGCAATGAATTCCTCATAGAAAATCAAACGAAATTTGAACAATTAGATTCTAGAAACAAGTACACACTTGAAATGCCTCATTGAGGACATTCACATACACGTTAAAATTTAGCTCGTCCCACAAGCATTCTTGGTAAAATGTCTATTAAAATCTTCTACAACCTCATAACAAGATAATTAACAAATTTTTATAATACAAGTAGCTCTCTTATTTCCTTAGAAAACAATAAGTTTGAAAAAAAGAAACTAATACATCTTTAGGAAAATCCCAATATAGCAAATTCTAAGTACCCTCGCAAGGCCAACCAAGTTCAAAGCGATGTCTATTAAGAAAAAAAAAAGTTTGAAGCGATGTGAACTTGAATCTAATGAAGAATAGTGCAACCCTATCAAATAGATGCAAGACTAGAACTCGCTCTACTGATAGTAAATTAAATCAATTAGAAATAGAAAGGCATCTATTAATACGTATAAGGTATAAATGCTTACTTACATGTGGTTAACCCTTCAGACCCATGTAAGACAACCGCCAAAGAGATCTAAAGCAGGACACAAACTCCAGTTTTGGTCCACTAAAAACATCTATGTCTTAACCACTTGTTGCCCTGAATGACACCAAAACCAGATTTTTTCAAATTAAGTTAAACAATCCTTAAGTCTCCAAAATAAGCTCCCATCATACCCCACTAACCCGAGTCCTAAAGACCACCAAAACAAAGTCTTAGAGTGTGTTTCAGGAGTTCAAATACAGTTTCTATGGCTTCTTTTGATTTACAGAATTGTTTTACCAATATCACCCTTAACACAAGACCTTTTTAAGCCTAAAGCCCAATTTTTAGGAACACCAATAAATATAATCCTAAAATTACCAGACTTTCGCTAAACATCATTATTATACTCCACAAATCAGTCACTAGATAGTTTTTTTGAATTCCCAAGCTTTCATCATGGCACGCCAATTTTTTGATATCTTAGAAACCCATTTTGAGCACTGTTGGCCACCTTTAAAAGGATTATAATGACACCAGTAAACACTATCAAAGGGATCCTTAGGCCTCCCAACATCGTTATTCATATCTCAACCAAGAGCTACAGCTAAAATTTATGTCAAACTATGGACTTTGGCTTCAACAAGCTCATGGAAGGCTTAAAAAACCTTAAATTTTCAGACATTACAGCACTATAACTCAAGAACTTGTCCTCCCCCCACACACCCCCCCCCCAAACAAAGCTCTAGTTTCACACTTCCCTGTCTAGTTTTCTCAACACCAAGCAATCTAAACCGAAACTTGGTATTTTGAACACTACCCACCAATTAAAATCCAATCCAATCCAATTCATTTAACCAATTAGAGTGAAAAATCAAATTTTCTAACTATTCTATTAATTTTAATTCTTGTTTAGACTCATCAATTTCATATTCAATTCCCTTTTTATACCAAAAAAAAAAATTTAGATCATAGATTGTTGTGGATGAGAGAGATAAGGATTGATTTCTAATTAGGGCAGCAAAAGAAATCGAAAATCTAATAGCAAATAACAAACCTGAGAGACACAGAAAGATTCGAAAATTCGCGCCTTCGAACACAACTTCTCCTGAAGAATTACAATTCCCAAATCGCGTACAGAGTACAGAGAGAATTAACGAATGAAGAGTGCCGTTTGACGCGTACCGTTATATTTAAAACAACAAGGTTTATCTTCTAATATTTATACATACTACTAACATATTTACCACGTCATGTACTGTACTTTACTATCTAAAATATTTATACAAACATACAATTGAACAATATTTCAACATTAATAATATATATATATATATATATAGGTCCGTTTCAGATTCACTTAGTGTGTGTTTAGATTGGGATGGAAAATTAAAATTATTTTACTATTCAGCTTATTTTTGCTACTACTCATGGGTCCCACGGTACTATTTCAACTAACTTTTACCTTTATCTACAGTATTTTCAGCAATAAATTTTCAGTTTCTGCAAAATAAACGTTATCCAAACACACCCTTATTTTGTTGAAACTGAAAACTGTTTGTTGAAAATATTATAGATAAAGGTAAAAGTTAGCTGAAATAATAACGTGAAACCCACGAATAATATCAAAAAGCGTCATGGAACCCTTGAATAGTAGCAAAAATAAGTTAGCAAAAATATTTTTTGCCAAACTCACATGAATTATGAATATGCAGCCTTATAAGGCTTCGTTTGGTTTGCGTTTGCGGACTGTGCGTTTGAGGACTGTGCGTCTGCGTTTTTGGCCTTTTTTTTTAAGTCCAGCGCTTCTTGCACTGTTCATGGCATGAACAGTGCAATCAGGCATATGAACAGTAACCAAAGCTCAAACAGTAACTTTTTTTATTATTTTTTTATTGTTTTTAGTTTTCAAGTTTTAAGTTTTCAGCAAAATAAGCGGTATCCA
The DNA here is from genome assembly GCA_019022515.1 of Quercus aquifolioides. Classification (NCBI taxonomy): domain Eukaryota; kingdom Viridiplantae; phylum Streptophyta; class Magnoliopsida; order Fagales; family Fagaceae; genus Quercus; species Quercus aquifolioides. The sequence goes on from CM032330.1 coordinate 63,136,792, forward strand.
AACGCACACTAACTAAAAAAAAAAACTACTTAACACGTAAATTATGAATATGCCATGAGCCCCACTATACTATTCATGAGCCCCACTGTACTATTTCAACTAACTTTTACCTTTATCTACAGTACTTTCAGTAATAAATTTTCAGTTTTAGCAAAATAAGTGGGGGATGGGCTCCTCTCCCGTTTCTTTTTCTCCCGTTCCCTCCAGTTTTAATATGGATGAATGCCACGTGGAAACAAAACAATCCAAAGGCCAAAAAATAAGCAATGAAATTCTCTCTCTTCTTTCTCCACTCTTCTGTTACTTTCACTTGTTTTCTCTCTTTCTCTCTCTCTCTCCTCTTTCTCTAAATGAACCAAACCTGAGCATCATAAGCATCAAAATGAAAGGGACAGAGGATGTGAGTTCTGTGCAACCCAAAGGAAAAAAAAAAAAGCCACGAAACAAATCTAATTTTTTATTTGATAATTTTTCATATGGAGCTAAGTCGGCACCAAGATCAGAGCTTGCTGGCTGGAGAAAATCGGTGCTTGAGGAGACCAAAAAGGAGTTAAAGATCTCTATTCTCTCAGGGGAAGCCAAGGAAATACTGCTGTGTAAGGTGGGTGTGAGATTACCATCCTTACCCTTATACCCAACCTTCCATTGGGAGGAACCCAATCTGACCACTCTTGCCAAGAATGATAAAATCCCAAGCACAACACTCACATCCTTTGTTCTTTTTGTTTTGATGCCTCTGATAGTCTGATGCTCAGGTTTGGTCCGTTTGAAAAGAGAGATAAGAGTTGAAGTGATGGAGAGAGAGGCAAAACAAGAGAGAGAATTCCGTGGCTTATTTTTTGGCCTTTGGATTGTTTTGCTTCCTTTCTCTGATTGAAATGTACTACCCTTGAGGACTAAGTTGAGCAACTTGTGAAGAGAAGCAATAGTAACCCTTGAAATGCTGTGAAGGTGTTTGTGAAAATGCTTAGGCTGGTGGTAGCTTGTATTTTTTGTAAAAGTACCTCGTCAGCAAGGGTGAATGCAAGGCTGTAGGGTCATTTTTTTTTTGTTGGGTGAATGCAAGGCTTGTTCTGTATTTTCTGCTCATGTAACCATTGTACATTATCTTGATTAATGAAATTTTTTTGTTGGAGTTCAGTACAAATGGGGTCTCTCTATATTTGTTTTTTCTTATAAAGATATTAATTGCAGGAAATTTTCATGGAGCAATTTGACAAAACTTGTTTGCTTCTAGAATTGCAAATGCATTAGACTTTGTGTTTGAATCTTGCAGTTTCTTCATTGTGCCTTTCTAGAGTCATCACTATGACAGTGATGTTGTATTTGCTTTCCTTTTTGAGTGCAAGCCTTGGGAAATACTTTGCTGCATAAGCTACAAATTAAAGCACATCATAGCAACTGAAATATTACACTTCTCTACACAATTCCTTATCTCATATTGGCTTAAAGAGTTAAGCAATTGATTACAAAATTACTTATCTGCATGAGCTTTACAATCCTTACATTCTCATTATAAGCACTACCCACATAGCCAACTAACTACCTACTTGACACCCTGGCCTAACCAACTAACAACCCACAATAGCAGTACAATCCATTCTGTAGTACAGTCCAGTCACAGCACCCTCAGACGCACCCCCATGCAGCCACACACGCACTCCTCTGCAGCAACATACGCACCACCTGTGCACACTCACACGCACACTCCCCTGCACCCCTTTCACACACAGCTTTCACACCTACACACACACCCTTGCAGCATTATACGCACCACCTGTGACTTACAAATATCTACAAATATCAAGCCTACAATTATCACAAGCCTTTTTACAAATATCTACAAATATCCACCCATGCATACCTTTACAAATATCTGCAAATATCCACACTACAGTACCTATCACAGTCTGAGATAGCCAGAGGATGCAAGCAGTTTAGCTACAGTGTAAGCTTCTAAGTTGAAGGAGATGGAGCTCATGGCTGTACAAAAAAAAGATTTTGTTTTGGGCATCACTCCCTCCCCTGCAATCATTCAACCTCTTATTAGTCACTTAAATGAGTAAAACTATGAGGATAGTAGCATCTAAGACAGTCCAAAAATTCAATTCCATATTGATTTTGTTTTTGTTTTTTTTTTTTTAATGTTATGTTTTTTAAAGAGAAAATTTATGTTGTGGTATCAAGTGAGCAATAGTTTCTTGCACACACACAATTCTAGTGACAAATTCAACAATGGGATATAAAATCACAATAAGTACCTGAGGTTTATGTTATGGTGGTGGAACATGTGGTTGGAGGAGTTAAGCTAGATGTGAGAGTTTGGATTTTTTTGCTTCTATTTTTTTTATTTCCCTTTTCAAGACAACCTTTCAACCGTTTTCTCCCACGCGAAACTTCCCTTCTCTTTAAACCTTTTGCTTGTATGGTACATGTGCTCTTGACGACCTGATTTTCACAAGACGTTGAGGAAGGCGTAAGGGTCTCACTCGGGGATTCAATCTTTAAATATTCTTCTAGTTTTGCATCTATCTCACTTGCAAGACTTAGAAGGAAATCAGATGCATCTTTAGATTCAGCAGCTTTACCCATCAATCTAACATAAGTGGTGCATAAATTTCTATAACGAGCTCGCATTTCTAGCTTAGGGTCACTTTGTACCTCACACTCATGAATATCCAAGACAATTCCAGCCCTTGCATTCTTGGTCCATCTCTTCAATATGAATTGTTCAGGGATCATCAACTTAATCTTCATCTCATCTAGTACTTTCAAAATATGGCTACACATAATTCCAACAAACTCAAAATTTTTACAACTACATGTAATCAAACCATTTGAAGATGTAACTGTATGTTGCCTAGAACCTTCACAATTATGAACTTTATATGTAGAAACTGGTCCACTTTGATGAAAAGTATCAACAACCACCATCAATGATTTTTCGAACTCATCTTGGAACATAGTAAAAACAGCTCCTGTGTAGATATCTCTGGCATGTCTCAACAAAGGAACATTAACCTTCAAAGTGGGAATTTTTTGGCTAATGTCATAGTTTACACGAACTTCATTATAACGGACATCATCAACAGCCCTTTGAAAATGTTTGAAAAATTGTACTATGTCCAAATCAAACTTCAAATAATCTTTTAAAAGAGAGTTGAAACTCTCACTAAGCTTTGTACTTTTCTTACCTGCAAAAAAGGTATTTCTCCCATACACCATAGCCCACTTTTCTCGCACTTTAAATAGATCTTGCAACCATTCATTTTCTTGAAGATCATATTTTTTCAACATATTCTCCCAAGCACTAATGAACTCCTCTTCATACTCACCATCATAAATGCAACTTCTAAAAACAGCATTGAAGGTTTTTTGGCTCTTAAATAGATGATTAAGATTTTTAAGAGCATTTTGATAAATATGCCATAAGCACAGTCTATGATAAGTCTCTAGCATCACTAAAGATATTGCCTTTGCCATTGTAGGATCTCGGTCAATAAATATTGTCTTTGGCTTTTTACCGGACATACACTCCAAAAATGTATGAAATAGCCATTCAAATGACTGACTAGTTTCATCATATAACAAAGAGGCCCCAAATACAACTAGCTGATAATGATGATTTACTCCCACAAATGCTCCAAAAGGTCGACACTCTTTATTGGTCCGGTAAGTTGTGTCAAAGAATACCACATCACCATATATACCATAGTCGAAAATCATTTTAGCGTCAGCCCAGAATATGTTGGTAATCTGGTCTTCAACATCCAATTGAACTCGAAAAAAGAATGATGGATTTTCTGATACTTGACTAAGAAAATAATTCAAAAGACCCCCCACTTCACCTTGCTGCAAATCTCTTTTCTTCTTAGTCCTCAAATAATTATTATGATCTTGCTTAGTAAAACCAAGATTTTCTCTACCTCCAACTTGACGACTCATCAATTCATGTGCCAGTTTAGGTGGTATACCTGAATTATCTGCCAACTCAATTTCAATAGCTTGAACATCAGTAATAATTCTTTGAGAAGGTAACATGTGTACACAAGACTTATCCACTAACTCATGATTGTGATTTGATTCAAAATCAATGACCCGATATTTTCCATTAGCTTGAAGAGAAATGGTTAGTCTTGCTAAGCAACTAGTTCTAGTTTCTTTTCGCGGCTTTTTCACATCCACTCGCTTGTCTTTTTTTCTGTAGCCTTCCTTATAACAGACAAATCTTCTACTTGATATTACTCCACTAAATCTATCCTCATTTTTCCATTGCTTTCGAATACTAAATCCAACTTCTTTAGCATATTCATTATACCATTGGTGAGCATGCTCTTCTGAGTCAAACTCCATTTTCCAAACAGATATTTTCCCTTGACAATCAGAATTCTGCATAATATTAGCACAAATATCTTCATTTTCTTTATCACCTTCAGGGCATATTTGTTCGTCACTAATTATAGGCATTATACTGACTAGTAACTTTGAAAAGAAGAGTACCTAAAGAGAAGTTCAAAAACCAAATTAAAGCAAAACTAGTTAGTGTTGTTGATAAAACAGTCAATGATATAAAAATAAAACAAATAATAAGAAACTGAATACCCATGTTTACTTGCTGCATTACTAAATATTGAATTACTAGTATTGAACAAATTCCTTTTTTCTGTACATTAACGAGAGCACTTTATCCCATGTCATGTCCATGCTTACTAGATATAATCACTTAAGCATGGTAGCAAGTAAAATAATTATGGACAAATACTTGATAATACTAGATAAGGAAGTCAAATCAGATTTATGAATATTGATTGCAATTGTTTTTATTACTTAGGAAAGAATTTTCAAAGTCTAAAAGCTAAAATAGTAGTGAAGCAAAAAGAAAAACAAATCCAAATCAAACAGGGAATTCAATTATTTGTTAGGAGATCACTTAAAGACTCAGCAAAAGAGTATAAAAACTACGGAGGGAAAAAAAACACAAATAAATAATGCAAAGAATGATTGAGCACCTATTGGAATTCGGAACTTTCAATTCCAGTCGAGCTGTTAAAATCAACAACGGTTCTGTTTTGTGGTCTCACTAGACAGGGGATTGCTTCGTGGTCTCACTAGAGTTGGAATGATGTAAAGATATTTATCTTGGGTACACTCAGTAGAAAGCAAATCTTCTTTGCTGGGCTGGAATTCGAATGACTGGAAGATTTTGCAATTTTTAGATATTTTAGCGGGTTGCTCAAAGGTTTTAGCGGAATGGCTTTTCGTGAAAATTTTGAGCGCGGGAAGCAGAGTTTTGTGCTAATCTCTGTTAAATGAGATAAATTTTTGCTCATGTGACGTGGCTTAATGAACATCCTTAGATTTTATAACTGCCAGATGTCATGCATCTATTTAAAAACTAAAGGGAACAGGAGAAAAAGAAACGGGAGAGGAGCCCATCCCAATAAGTGGTATCCAAACACACTCTTATTTTGCTAAAATTGAAAACTTTTTGCTGAAAATACTGTAGATAAAGGTAAAAGTTAGTTGAAATAGTACTGTGAGACTCACGAATAGTATCAAAAAGTGTCGTGAAATTCTTGAATAGTAACAAAAATAAGTTAGCAAAAATATTTTTTGCCAAACGCACATGAATTATGAATACGCAGCTCATAACTCAAAAAAAAAAAATCTTTCACACGTAAATTATGAATATGCCATGAGCCTCATAACTCAATTGATTAATATCATTTTATATTTTCATGTCATTTAGGGTGTGTTTGGCAGAGTAGATTTTAGGGATGATGGAAAAAAAAAAGAGAGAGAAAATGAGGGGGGGAAATGATGGTGGGATTCCGGTGTTTTCTCCTCAGGCCCACTGAAAAGTTTTTCTCCAAAATAGGGAGAAAACTTAATGGGAAAAATCTGATGGCTGATGACAAAAATGCTCAAGTGCAAGTTGCACATGCGCTTGTACGTTGCTTTTTTTAAAATAAAAAAAAAATTCAATTCCAACTGTAATAAATGTTTGCCTTTTGTTCTCATTCTTTTTTCTTTTTTTTTTTTCCTTTTGCTTTCACTGGATGTTGCCTCTTCCTTCTTCTTCTTCTTCTTTTTTTTTTTAGGACATGATTTTTATTTTTTAATAAATTTGGGTGATCGTATTTTTTTTGGTTGTTTGTCACTTTTTTGTTTTAATTGAGAGTAATTTTTTAACAAGGGTATATGAGTAAATTTATACAAACTCACTTTTTTTATCCCCCACTTTTTCACTCCTAACCAAACAAAAATGAGGGAAATTCAAATCGTTTCTATTCTCCCACTTTACCATCCTCCCACCATTTAAGATTTAAATTTCATCTCTCTATTACAACTATCAAATTATTAAGAAAAAACTGATGTATATATCAAATATTTGATTCTATTTCACTCTGGTGTCATATTTGGAAGGGATGTTTTGCTTTTACTGCACTCTTTTTCTGATTGGAAATTGGAATGTAATGTTTGGCTCAAACAATTATATTTGTGTAACAGTGTTGCAAAATGTTTGGCAGCATTTGCTGTAAAATGATGGCAGAGTCTCTGTCATTGGAGGAGACTTCACCCTGCCTAGATGGTTTAATTTCCTTTGATACATATTTCTCTTGGAGAGTGTGTGTATATATATAAATAGATATATATAAAAGGAAAAAAAAAACCATGTTTTGTTAAATTAACTTACAAACCTAAGAGTGGGTTCTAGTTAGCTCAACTGGTAAAGTCTCTGATGGTTGAATAAGAGATATGGGGTTCAATCCCCGCCTACACCAAAAACTGATTGGTGTCTTAGTCTGATGATAAAGAGCTATCATCAGGAGTGGACGCCATAGGTTGAAACTCTATCTCAAAAAAAAAAAACTTACAAACCTAAGAGAAATTATTAGATACTCCTAGAGTACGGTGGTGCTCCTCCTTCTCACATTTATGGTGAGACCCACTATGAATGTGAGAAAAAGAAGCACCATGTTACCGTATTTTAAGAGTACCTACTAATTACTCTTTATCTTTCTATATTAATGAGTTCTATACTTTAAAGATCAAGTTTGGTTTGATTTTGTTCCTTGTCCTCTTGAGCAATCTAATTATAGTGAGGATTAGTTTTGGGACTGTCAAAATTACTAAAAAGATTTCCCTAAAATGAAATAACTTAATAATCGAATTTGTTAACTTAGTATGCATTTGGATTGCATTTTCCTTTGCCGCGTTTGCGTTTTTCTTTTTTTTATTGAGAACAATGTTTTCATGTGGGATGTTGTCTGTTAGTGGGTTCTGTGCACAGTGCACGGGACCCACAACCTCTTTGACCATCCAAATTTTTCACTAGAATGTGACTGTTCAATGGGTCCCGTGCACTGTTCACGGGACCCACAAACCTCTTTTTTCACCCAAAACTTTCATGAAAAATAGGTCTCACAACACTATTCACACATTTAAAAATTATTTTGCTACAGTATTTTCAGTTTTCAATTTTTAGCAAAATAAGCGATATTCAAACACACCCTTAATAATTGAATTTGTTCATTATTCTTTGGAGCATTTCCAAAGAAAATGCTAAAATAGTCATCAATAAGACAATAAGCCATTAGTTTATATATAAAAAAAAAATTAAAAAAACCTTAGAAAGCCTAAGAGCTGGTATTCTTTTCCAAAAACAATCTCCCATTCAACAAAAATTGAGTATTCCCCTAGGAAGTACGGACACAATTACAACATGGTAACACGAGAAATTTTTAAAAAATTATAACATGAAATAGCCGATACAACACCGGTATAACACATACACAGGTACGACATCCAAAATGAAGTGTCCATACTTTCTAGGTATTCCCTTACATGAATATCAATAAAATATAATTTCTACATGCCCAATTAAGCAAAACCAATGACCCCTTTCAAATTATATCCTATAATAGACTGGTTTGATTTAAGGCACAAAAAGTTTTTTTTTACAATAAAACTTATATTTTTTTTTCTAATTTCAAAAATAATTTTCTAGTTTATTTTTTTTTTCAATGCATCCAAACGGGACTTTTGAAGTTCAACATAAGGTGATAAAGTTTTTTTTTTTAAAATGAGAAGTTCAAATGTGTCAAGGTGTGAGATAACAGGATTCATTGGTCCCAATTAAAACTTGATGGGAAGTACTTAGTGGAAGGTTTTTGAGCTCTGCTCATACTTGAGCTAGGCATTGTCATGCAAAGGGGCAGCAACTACGATTAGCGGAGCAAGAAGAATTGTTGTATCACCATGTTCCATGTCATGTCTATGTCCATGCTTCTTAGGAAATAGCCCTTATTTCCATCAAAAGGATCCAACTTAGAAACATTAAAAGTATCCACAACTAATTTTAGGAAATTGTGAATTATGAATTTTGAATATAATTAAGGTCTACAAACCCAATTAATTTAATATTTTCTAGAGACAAGTTTTCTAGTAGTTCCACTAAATCAGCACCTGCTTATTTTCTTACCCTATATTCTCCATGTCCCATTTGTTGAATACACAAACCAGAATCGCAATCAACACACTATAGTACAGCCCCAATAGCTGTTATATATGAGAGCAACATGGAAATTTTAAGCTTGGGTATCCAAGCAAATTGAGTGAGATTCATTTTATACATTTATACCTGGAATTGAGATATTGGGATTTATGCATTTGCTCATATTATTCATTATATATCGACATTGCACATTTGCTCATGGCATTACTATGTTTCTTCATTAATGACTATGTACCTATTCCAATTAAGAGAAATATAAAGGTCATACACGTCTTCTAGCAAGCAATTATCTCCGGCACTGCTTTTTTGAGTCAGGAGTTGAATGAATCTGTGCTTTCATTCCATAAGTCTTCAGTTGAAAGTTTTCGAAGGCCTCAGACACTGCTTCCACCTGTATGTAACATTTGCATATAATTCATGGTCATAAAGAAATATCCTAACCATATAAATGACTTAGCAAAATCAATGTCTTATTTTCCACAAACCAGTTCAGGCTTCTTAGAGTACACCCTCACTATCATATCTTGGTAAAATGCAGGCAGCAAGTGGCTGATGCGATCATCTTGGATTGAGAACATCTCATTGCTGTCATAATCCTGGCAAAAGTCAAGCTGTTAATTCTCACAATGTGCAAGTAATATTATGTCCTCTAAAAAAACTGTTCATGAATTATTAGTTAAACCAATTCAGCTTCAAGAAGGATTAAAATTTAAAAGCAGTGCCTTTAATTAAGTTGGGATTCATTGTCAGTACATCAAGCAGGTGGCATTTAGCAGAATTACTGTTTGATTTCTAAAGAATAAGCTGTAAGTCTTAGTTAACCTGCATTGTAAGCACTTTTTGTACAAGGTTTACCGCCTTCTACCTTGGAAATATAGTTGACTATGTAGTTAACATGATACCGATTTATTCAATTAACGGTTTTTAGGTTGTAATTTAATTCATCAAGGATTTTGCAAACATCACTAAATTCACCATGCGCTCAGGTTTAAGTAAAGAATTCTCTAAGCATAAATAGTCCTGATTCTGGATATTTAATCTTATGCTAAAGTTGAAGGCTACCCTCTATATCACTGAGTTTGAATTCAACATATAATAACCTGCAGCATTATGATCGAAATATTCCATAAAAATTGGTAAAAAAAAAAATCAATGATAAGCAAAAACATTTAAAAAAAAAAAATCCTGGTAGAGAAGTGATCTCAGTACCTTGAAGAATTTGATGCTGGATGAGGAGAAACATGCATGAGGAAAAAGATTATTTGTCAAATTAGATTAGAAGTAGAAAATTCATCAAACAGTATGCAAAGATGAACATTGCCTTCATCATAATCATTGTTTTTTACCTTTGAAGAGGGTTGTTTCTTCCTCGTGTCAAATTGATCTTAACATTGCTCACAACAATATCTTCTTCTTCTAGCATCACACCACCCGCTTTCTGGTTGAAAAATTACACTTTAGGATACTGTTTGTCCACTTTTGAGAAACAAAGACCATGGTAAAATCATACATCTTTTTTGGACCTGGGAGCAAATGATATCTTGGGGAGTGATCTTTTTGAAGTGCTCCATCTTGTCCATTGGGACAGAGAACTCATTGCAGAACTGAGAAACATATCAAGTCGATAAAATTATATTGCCTTTACAGTTGATATTATCCAAGATTTACTCTAGGAGAAGTTAAAGATTTTGAGACATGAAGAATTTCACACATTACTACCTCTTCCCCATCTTGCAATTGTAGTAAGATAGCTGATATAGCTCCCTTCTTCGAATGCGTTGGATAATGTCTCTTGCTTCCTTGAGAGTTTGTACGACAGAAATTTCAATGATTTTTAAGATTGAATCATCTAACGGCACTTTCAGAGAGACTATGTCAGTGCTGTAAAGTAAAACCTAGAAGTCTCATGATAATGTGTAAAGTTCAAACCTTCCAAAATCCTGCCGGTTGATGAATTGAGGATGCAATGTCAAGCTAATCATTTGTTTTTAACAGAGCATCAACAACCATGAGTTCTATTGCCTGACAAAAGATCACTGTCTAATTTAATGCATTAAGTGTTCAATACAGATTAAAGACATCTATGCTGGAACTCTTATTATGAAGATTTGCATGTGACACATAAGTGAATTTGGTGCATCGTTGTTCAACATATCTGAACACTGATGGCATGTCTGCAAGCACAATACTCCAATTGAGGCGAGATCAAAGTCTAAGAGTACAACTTCAAGTTATGTTTTCAGTGCAATTTTCGCGTGTGCGCAACAAATGTGCAACAAGTATTTTTCAAAGTCTAAAAGTAACAATTTCAAGTCACCTTTTTAAAGCAATTTTTGCATATGTACAACAAAATGTGCGTAACAAGTATTAACTAGAGTGTAAGTCAAAGACTCAAAAAAAAAAAAAAAAAAAAGATTGTTAAAAGTTTGACCAAGTGAGAGCTAGATTGCGTATGGGTATGAAATTTTGAGCATGATGCTGCAATGAGATCATCAGTCTCCAACCAGATTTGGTGGGCGTACGTGTAATATGAGATACCAACTTCCTTTAGCTACGTCATTTTGAATATTTTGTGATTTTTACACAAACTCATGGAGCATATAGTAAAACATTTTTGTTAATAAATATATTAATTGGACTTCGCTCAATGGCAAGCATTTAGCATATCGAGATGCTCAAAATTATATTCATAAAATTAGAGTGAGGTAATAAAAAAATATAACAGATTAAACCTCTCAACTATGTAAATAGAATGATATTATGTTTGAGCTTTTATATAAGTTAAGAATTTATTTTGTTATTTTTTTAAAACTCAGGGTTTGATTTGTTATACCCTTAAACTATAGGGTTTAAAATGAAAATTTTCCATTATAATGTATCTTCTCACAAAAATATTTACTTGTGGAAGACCAATAATTTGAGCAAATGAATAATATTGCACTTTCGTGAGGATTTACTTGGAACACTCAGGAAAAAAGAGTAGAATACCTTAAATTATCGAACAAACTCATATTCAATAAATAGAATGAAAGCCCACCTGATGGTAGAATCTACTCCAACATCTCTTTCTAAAATATGGTAAGCATAATTTTGCTTGATCACGACAGAAGTAAATTTTTATCAAGAAGATAATCAATCTTTAAGTGAGTAATGCTATTTTTACAAACTATTGATGTTGCAAATTCTTACTGGTTTTCATTTGGTCCACGAACATCACTTTTTTACTTACTAATAACCACTCACTAAATTAGCATTTTATAAAATAATGTATGACTTTAGCTCTATATATAATATATTTATATTAATTTATGGGACTTGCTTATATATTTGATTTGAAGATAATGATTGGGAAAGTAGACATGACTAATAATATCATCTTAAGCAAGACTACAAACATAGTAAATTTCATGGCCCTATGATTCAATCCTTGGATTATAACATTAGTATTCCAAACATCCTAAAACATGGTTTCTAGCAGCAACCACAAACTTATATTGGCATGAAAAGAGAACCTACCTTATAGCCTTAAACAACTGCCAATACTCTCCCATAGAACCCATTTCATTTTTAATTCGGGAGTCTCAAAGAAAAGAAGCAGACAACTAAGATAGCTTAGCTCAGTTGTACATCTCCACAAAAAGATGATATAGGGTCATCTATAAAGAAGTGTGAAATCTCAATTCCCTTTCCCACCTGGAAACCAAAAAAGAAATCCTGTTGCTCCTACAATCCACTTTAAACCCCTATAATGCTGAAGATGCCAGTTTCACAAAAACTGAGAATGTCACAGTGGAGAGACTAGACATAAGCTGAAGTCCATCTTGCCCTGTAACCAAATCGGTTAAACACAGAAATTTGACAAATGTCACATCTCCCATCCGTAAACATAAAATAAAAACAAAAGAGAGCATCCAAAATCCAAAACCAAATCAACATTCATGTATCACAAGTTCCAATTTGCCGTTCTTCTCAATAGACCCATTTTACTGGCTACCATTGTGTTCTTATTGTGAAAAAGATTTAAAAAAAATAAAAAAAATCAAGAAAAAGGCTAACATATGAAAGAATTTTTTTCCCTCCCAAACTTTCAAAGGTAAGAAAAGTCAGTTTCACACAGTAGTGAGGTAATTTGTTTATGTTTGAAATTTTACAAAAGCTTCTTCTCAATATATATATATATATATAAAGAAATTCATTAATAATTACAAATAACTGTACATTGGAGGCATTTAAGCTTTGTACACAGCGTGGAGTCTCCTCCAATTACATATAATCCCCACCAAATTTAAAGCAAATGACAGATGATTCTAATCCATACTATTATATTCAGGGAAAAAAAAAGTTTTAGACCATTTTATGATGCTATACTATTTCTTACTAATCACCAAATTTTGTGGATCCATTACTCCTAGGTTGGTGGATTGCACAAATTATCTATTTTCTGAAGTTCCCAATGTTGCTTAAATTTTGTTAGTATCAGCGTAAGACTTGTGCAGATTATCAAAAATAAAAGTGCAATACTTGTGCAGAGTGCACATGAAATCTAAGTCATATGCTTAAAAGACTATTCCATAATTATGTTCATTATAATATTTTTCAACAAGCTAATAAGACCTATAAGCATATGTAAATGAGTTGATGTGCTGCAGTAAATTTTAGACTTCCCAACACAATTCATGTTTCATTAACTCCAAATACAAATACAAATCTCCCTTTTCCCTCATTAAGCTTGAAAATGACTTATGTGCAAGTCCTTTCACTGTCTCCAAAGTAGGCTTCCTAAATTTTCTTCCATAACCCCTTTCCTATCTCATTGAGTCCCACATTGGGTGTTTACTAAATGGATCTTGGGTCTATAAGTGATTATGAGGACCCTATTTACAACTTGACTAGTCATTTTGGCTAATAAGCGTAGATGTGGCTAGCACTTTCCAATGGTTGTTACAATAATTATCCACACAGCGTAATTCAAGCTTCAAGCTACCAATTTTCAAACAGAAATCTATTCAATCCTAGTTGGCATTTATCATGCAACAGGTTGACATCTCCTTTTGGGGGCTCTTTTTCTATTATATAGTCAAGAACAGAGGAGTTGGCCAAAGAGTACTATAAACCAGAAAGGGAAATGGGCGTGTGGAAGGAGGAAAACAATGGGATGATCAAAAGGCATGAATTATAGTTGCAGCATATAAAAAGTGTGGCTTATGCATACAATCTGCAACTTTTTGAAATTGTGGTAGTTAGTTTTAAAAGAAACGAGTCAGGAAGCTCCCATACTTTTGAGATCTGCATATGCAATTTAAGAGAAAATTAGGGCCATATCAGTTAAACAAATCTACTTACAATTTATTCCTGTAAAAATAAAACAACCCAAACCTAAAGATAGAATTCCATAATATCTCCAAGTGAAAATAGAAGTCATAATGATGTCTATAGTTCTAGTTCCAAATTACTAGCATTTTCTTTCATCACCTTTTCTATTGCTTGTTTCATTTGGTATTTTAGACTTTTTTTTAGGGGGTGGGGGGGAGGGGAAGGAGATTGTTAGAGAAGACTAAAATGCCTCAAGATTAAACAAAGAAACTGGTGTTTCCTTTGTTGACCTTCAATTCATTTAAGTGCTAGAGATCATAAGAGACTATAATAATTTCTACAATTCTAGTTCCAAATTGCAGAACTTTTTTTGTTGCTTGTTTTGTTTGGGGATTTTAGGAAAGAATTTGGGGGAGATGTTAGACATATTCATAGTGGCTTAATTAATAGATTGTATTTAGGATAACATCGAATGACAATGTATATGCATTTATAGACTGATTATTTAACCAACTTCATACACCTATGTATGAAAACCAATGGACTCGGCACTAAGCGGAGAAAAGAAAAGAAATCCTTAGTTCAAGTCCTCAGCCTGATAAAACTCTCCTCCACCAAGCCTTAAACCTTTAAAATAAATAAATAAATAAAACACTTAGCTCAAGTTCTCAGCCTGTAAAGATATATAGAGACTTTGGCATTAAAAATCAAGAGTGAGAGGATCATATAAATGCCTACAAAGAAAAAAAAATTGGGCAGCAGGTTAGAGTAAGAAGAAGAATAGACATCAAAACAGAGGAAACCAAAACAGTATACCTTAAAAAAAAATCGTTAGTTCGGAGTCTTGAAGTTTGAATAAAAAGAAAGGGCTAACCAAGATCTTAAGCAGAAAATGTACTTAAAAACAAATCCAAGAAGCAAAAAACTAAAAAACTAAAAAACAAAATAAAAACAAAATTGTTAGTCTGGAGTCTGTAAAGTCTGAATAAAAAGAAGGGTTAGCCATGAGTTGTAACTTCTAAGGCAACATCTTAAGCAGAAAATGTATTAAAAACATGTCCAACTAGTAAAAAACAGACCCATGCATAAGATTTCTCACTTGGTAGAAGCATTGGTGCACATTTATTTGAATACCCAGCAAAGCAATAAATCGTGTGATTATATATATTGTGCAAATACGAGAACATGAATCTTCTAACCGAACATGATATAGAATTTTCTTCAAACAAATGATGATACAGAATTAGTATGTCTCAACAAGTTGTACTTTTGAAAGTACAACTAAGATAAAATAAATACTAGTACACTACACACAAACAATTGGAGGGAAATCAGCATTGGAAAATGGCTCTAACCATGCAGAAGTCTAGGTAGGTGATCATAGCATTAGGGCCTCAGTTGCCCTTTTTTATTATTATCACAATCACCCAATTCATCTGCATGTTAAGACAATTAAAATAATAAAATTGTATTAAAAAAAATAGAACCATTATTTTCCCTCTTTTTTGAAGGGAGCAAAATTTATTAGTAAGTTTTTATGTTATTCCTAATAAATAAATGCTTACTTCTGCCAAATTGGGTAGGCCTCAGCTGCCAAATACCACTCTTCACCTTCAAAATCCCATAAAAAATATGCTTACCTAATTATACCAATAATTCAAATTTAGTACAAGTAATCTCTATACTATGACCAAGTAGATGTCGATCTTCATCAATATAAATTATAATATTCATCTGGGATTTACTTGTCCACTAAATAGAACAATTTAATGCTTTTTTTTTTTCTAGAATAATTTCGAAAACTTCTTTGCCCATAAAAGAAATAGAACTCAGCAACAGATCAAATTACTAGTTTCTTTTATTAATTCTGTTCTTTTCTTTGCATAACTATATCCTTCCAAATTGGCTTAGTACCCCTTTATTAATGAGCACGATAATTTAGTGAAAGAGAATGAGAAGTGACAAAGATGTAAATCAAACAATACAACTAAAGAGGGAGACATACTCTGGCTTTCAAAAAAGATGATGCAAAGGAAAACAGTATTAATGTAATAACAATACCTTGCCATGTTTCCTCAAAATTTGATCAAGAGGTTCTCATTTTCTTCTACTATGGATATGGGTTGAAGCCCGAATCATGGATTGGCCATTGTAGAGGAAGCCAAATCAAACCCAACTCCAATAGTTGAGTCAAATCCCAAAACCAAGTCAGACCCATTTGAATCATATGGGCAATTGATGACAAAACCAAATCACAGCCATCATTGCTTGAATGCACTGAAGATGGTCCCACGAGAAGTGGAGAAAGGAGATAGTAAAGGTGCAAGCTATGTGTCAATTGTCATCAGAGCTGTCATCAACATTTTCAGAGTAGTCAGAGTTGTCATCAACATTTTGAGAGTTGTCATCGATGATAACAGAATTTGGAGGATGACAAATGCATTCTGCATGTACCCCTATCCTTGCAATCACAGGAGCGAATTTTCCGTTTCTACTACTCCACCAAGAGATTTTACATGAAACCTCAACAAGATTCCGATCGCCTTGCATCATGTTTCCGAAATACTGCTGTAATTTGCTATTAGAAACACCGTAAGACCACAGATGATCACACTTAATATGGTAAAAGTTCCTCCGCAGCGTGAAAGGTCGCGTATGACCATTGGTGAAAATGTTGACATGACATTGCCAACTGATTACATCATCATGAACAGAACCATACTTATCATTATCAGCATAACTGTCCTTCAACGGAACTAGATGAAAACCTAAACAAACCGCAATTGTTGGAAATTTAGTACCAATCCAAAATGATATGGAACTTTCAATACTTTGATGGTTGAACCACTTTGGAATCTTCTTTCCTGTTACTATAATATTATATGACTCTCCATAATCCCTCGTATAATCCATCAGAAACGCATGTAGAGTGCGTGAGGGCTTGAAGAGGGAGAGAGAGAAATCAATCCTGGAAGAGTAATCAATCTTGGAAGAGTAATCAATCTGATGCGATAATTTGTGATGTGAATGCGAATCCATTAATATGTTGTCTTCATATTTTGCATTTTGTGGAACCTCTAACTTTCTTCTAAACTGCATACAATTTGGAAATTAGAGAAATTGAAATTTAGCAAATCCAGTAATGTATTTGCAAAGGTAACCAAAATTGTTTCTATTTAATACTTTTAAGAGAGAGAGAGGTACCTGAAGGAATAATTTTCTTACTGATTTTGAACTCAACGAAATGCAATTTATTGCGCGTACTGTTCTTATACTTTCTGGAAGCTTTGGAATTTTCTGAAGGAACTTCGAATCCCTAATCTGAAGATATTGTAATCTATTGAATTTGACAATGCTTTCTTGGAGGCTCAAACCTTCTCTCCCCGATAATAAACATTTCTTTGAGGGGGTGAAACAAGAAGTCAACTTTTTTAGAAAATTCAACCTTAGAAAACCATAATTTGATAGATATTGTTGCAAATGGTCATATTCATAAAGCTTGAGTATGCAAAGATGTTGCAATTGATCAATGCTTCTTGGAAGATGGCACAAATTGAAATAGGAACCAAAATCTAATCGCTCAAGCCCAGTGAGATTCCTAAATGATGGAGGAAGCTCTCTAATGGAAGTGTGAGCCAGACTTAGATACTTTAAATTTTTCATTTCATGTGGAAAATCAGGCAACCTCTTAACCCTTTCGCACAGATAAAGACATAAAAGTTTAAGAGACTTCATTGAGATGCAGCTTGGAAGAATTCGAAGTTTATAGCAATTGCCGAGGTCCCAGCTTTCAAGCTTAGCAAGACATCCAACAGAGTCATGAACCTTGACTAATTTTTTACATTCACGTAGATTCAATTCCTTTATGTTTGGGGTGGCACTCAATAAGTTCGGTAATTTTCTAATGTATTGACAAAAACTGAAATTCATATATGTTATGCTTTTGTATTGTATACTTTGTAGGGGGGAAAAAAAATCAAAATTTAACTTCAACAAATGTTAAAATATAGTTTATGAAGTTATATAATAATTTATAAATAAATAAAAATAATTATACCTTGAAAATCTTGTCAAATATAACAGGACTTTGTGGCATGTTAAGTACAACAAGGTTGTGAGGACAAAAATTGGATGGTAAGGAAGATAAAGGAAATCTAGACCAATCAAGCACCCTTAATCCATTGGGAAGATATTCAAGATCTCCACAAGTATCAACATTACCAACCAAAAGGAACTTGAGATTTCCCATCTTTTTAAAATAGTTAGCTTTTAGTTGCAACTTTGTTGGTTCAGGCGAGATTATCGTTATGCCTCGAATGTTATCAGATCCCTAATTGGACAAAACATTTAGTGAATCACATCATACAAAAGAATTCACTAACTATCAAATTTTAACCATGTTGACTAACTTGAATTTTCTTTCATAAATAAAGAAAAAAAATTTATATCGAGGAAAAAACCAAAAAACAAAGTCACTAAATTTTCCCTATGAAAAAAAGTAAAAAGGTGAATGAAACGAAGTTATACCTTATTTTCTGTTAATACTTCAAAAGCATCCTTATAACACCATAGTCTACTACGTAATCCAGGTATTTGTGGTGATTCCTGTCGAACAATCTCTCTACCCATTTGTTGTAGCAAGTCGTGCATCCATAATTTGTCAAATTGATCAACAGTTATGAGACACTTATCTATAAGATTTTTAATACCAATAACTGGGTATAGATTGCAAGAATTTAGTATGTCTACAACATAATCCTTGTAAAGACCCTTGAAGAAACATGCAAGATCGAGAAAAATATTTTCTCCATTTCATCCAATCTTTGATAACTTACTTGGAGTACTTTTTGAATATCTTTGTCAAGAATCATTTTGTACTTATCTAATGCATTTTTCCATTCCGTTTCACTTCTTCCATGCAAATTGGCACCAATTATTGATAGAGCTAATGGAAGGCCCTTGGCATAACATATAACCTGATCAGTAAGTTTTGAATAATCTTCCTCGGGTTTGTTTTTATGAAAGGCATGCATACTAAATAGTTCGAGAGCTTCGTGATCATCTAATTCCTTAACCTTGTAAGTTGAATGACGTATTCTTAAAGTTTGTAAGAAATGTTTATTTCTTGTTGTTATAATTATTCGACTTCCAAAAGCAAGCCAATCAAATCCTCCAATCAATCTTTCTATTTGGAATAATTTTTCCACATCATCAAGAATTAAAAGAATTCTTTTATGGCGAAGTATATTCTTTATCGCAACGGTTCCTTTCGATTCACTGCCCACCTTTAGTTGTCCATTCATCCCTAGGGTCTCACGAAGAAGTATCTCTTGTAGTTGGATAATGCCATCAAATGTCCCTGACTTGTCTCTAACATTTTCCAAAAAAGCTGCTTCCTTTGAAATGATCTAATATTTTGTTATAAACAGCTTTTGCAATGGTTGTTTTACCCACTCCACCGGGGCCATACATACCTAACATACGTACATCATCTGATCCAATTCCTAATTGCAATATTATGGACTCTACACGAGAATTTATTCCAATGGGGGTATTGAGCAACAAATAATGGCATCCGATTTAATTTAAAATTTGATATCTCTTCAACAATTTCTTGGATAAATTCAAATTCAGTGTAACTGTCATTCACAAAGCATACAAGACATATAAATAGTTAAATTATAAAATTGAAGTATGAACTTGAACTAAATTCAAGATGTTCAATTTGAGCACTACAATTTACATCTACTATTTTTTTTTTAAAGTAAGCCTAATGTAATTTATAGATCTAAGAACTATAACTTTATTAGGATTTTTTCTAATTATCGTTTTCTAGAAAATTAGCTTTAGGTTTTTGGCAAGAATTCGCACGGAAAATCCAGTTAGATGAGGGGCACAAACTTATTGAAATCCCACTTATAATACTTGAACAAAATTACTAAGAATTTCTTCTAAAAAAATTTTAAACCACATATTAAATAACCTCCTTATTATTTGGTAAGATAGTCTAATATTATGTTATTTTATTTTTTCTATTGACCCATACTTAACTGCCTTAGTAGAAGGTATTACCAAAAAAATTCATGATTTGGAAAAACTTAAAAAAGGAAAAGGACAATCATCAAATAGTAGAAGTTTTTTAACAATAAAATCTATTGGTGATTACGAAACCATTAAAACTTTTCTTTTATGAGAAAACCATTAGAACTTCTAAGAGCATAAAAGTAGTCATTAAATATAGGAACATACTCATGCTTGTAATGCCAACCAGATATATTTGCAACTTCATATAAAGCTTTCCTCCAGCCTTGCAACTTCTTGTTATCCTTTAATTTTTTTTCATGTTTAGATAATACTTTTCCAAACTTTCCTTTTTGTTTGCGAACTTCTGATGGATTCACGTTGTAAAAAACCGGTCGCACTAATTGGTCATTCTTCTTACACTCGAGAATTTTAGCAAGTTCATCCAAGCACCATGTGGAGGATGCATAGTTTTTAGAGAATACAATTATTGAAATCCTTGAGCTTTCAATGATTTTGAGAAGACTTGCAGAAATTTCTTCCCCTCTTTGAAGGTTATCATCAATAAAGGTGTTAATACCCCGCTGACACAAAGCATTATACAAATGGCCTGTAAAACCAAGACGAGTATCTTCACCTCTGAAACTCAAGAAGACATCAAACTTCTTGGGTTGGTGGGTGAAAGAAGAAGATGAGGCTCCTTCGCTAGTGACAAGAGCCATCAAGATTTATGAACAGACAATTGTAAATATCTGAAAGGAGGAGAAAGAAAACTATGAAGGGATTGTCAATATAATTCAAGAAAGTGAATGACAAATTAGGAAGAGGGTGAATGCAAGCAAGAGGATCCTTTAAAGGTGGCTTGCTTTGGGTGTGACCAGCAACTCTTTGAACTTTTAAGTGCCATATTGATGCTTTTTACATTGATTTTGGTATGACCAGTAACTCTTTGAACTTTCCAACAACCATACTAATGCCTTTTTCATTTTCATTGCAATATCATGCAAGTTTCTGTGTGAAACCTAAAATAAATCTTTGAACTTTCTTTGTGGTCAAACGGAATGGAAATTTCGTATCTTATTAGTCAATCGAAAGTGAGATGTGTAATATCTAGCAAATACTTCCCAATTTCCATAATAGTTCATTTGTTGGAGTTGAGGGAAAAAAAAAAAAAAAACCATTTTCTATTTTAGCATTTTGAAACTTAAAAAAAAAAAAATAATAATTTGATGATTGAGAGGAACCTGGCTTTCCTAATTAAGGATAGCATACTATATTAGTAAAAAAAAATTGCTACCAGGGATATATGGGGTGGAAGTTCAATTCATGGCATTAAAAGAGGGGCTGTTTGGCGGATTGGGAGTGGAAATTCAGTTCATATATGGGGTGATAGGTGGCTGCCAGGGAAGTTCAATAATAAAATCATCTCCCCTTGCCCTTCTATTGCTAGTGATAACACTGCAATGGTTAGTTCCTTAATTGATCAGACCAACTGTGTGTGGAAGGGGGGAGCTTATTGAGTCATTTTTTTTTTGAGTGGGAAGCATGGTTTTAAAAACTGGCATGGTGAAAGAACAAAAAAAGGAGCTAATTACCGGTTTTATGGTTGGACCGGGGTCCGACCGATGGTCAAACCGGTTATGTCATAAATAATTTAATTATTATTTATTTAAATTATATAAATAATTAATAATTTTTTAATATACTAAAACTAACAAACCAATAGTAATAAATATATTTCCTTTAAAAAAAATACAAGTATATAAGTATATAACATATTTTTAAAGAATTTAACATAATAACATTACAAAACAATCGTTCTTAGCATAATAATCTTTCAACAAAACCAAATAAATAAGTTCATTAGTCATTACATTTACATCCAAATGGCAAATAACAAATAAGTTCATTACATCCAAATAGCAAATAAGTTTTAAAGTTTCAAACAAACAACTACTAAGTTTTAAGACCCAAGCCTCATTTGTTATGAAGAAAATTGAAATCAATATCATCATGTGAACCAAATGCTTCACCACTAGCATCAAGTTCATCACCAAGTTCATCACCCGGTTGTAAAAGCATGTTCATTAGTACAGAGGCGGACTCCATTTCACTCAACAATTTCAGACTGGCAGCAACCATTTTATCAACAAATAAATTCATCAACACAACCATACACAAACAATAGTATAATACTCTGTAAACTATATTTCACAAACAATAATGGTAAATCAAATCCACAACATACTCTGTAAGTACTCTGTAAACTATATTTCACAAACAATGATGCTTTGTAAATTAAATCCACAACATACACAAAATCCACAACATACCCTGTAAACTAATAATTGAAAGGAGAATTAACGATAGAAGTTACCACTTACCAGTGAAGTCACGGAACAGAGAACTTGAAATGAAGGCAAGAACATGAACGGAGAATCTGAGATGAAGCCAAAAAAAAAAAAAAAAAAAGACCGAGAAAAGAAAATGATCAAAATCAAAATCAAGTAATAAAAATCAAAAGAAAAGAATATTTCCTGATGAAGCCGTGAAGCAGAGAGCAGAGATCAGAGGGCGAGGGCGAGATCGAGAAGGAAAAAAGAAAAAAAAAAACCCAGAACACTTCACAGTTCAGACGCCGAGAAGATGAGAAGGAAAAAAAATTTCAGAGGCGTGCGTGAGGTGAGACCGTGAGAGTGAGGCAGAGAGAGTGAGGGATATTCATGATTTCAGAGAGAGTGAGCTTGAGTTGAGTGAGGCAGAGAGGTAGAGAGCTTGAGACCGTGAGAGTGAGGCATGAGATGAGGCATCAGGCATGAGATGAGAGTGTTTAGGAGTTTGGCGTGAGTGTTTAGGTTGTGTTTGATTGGAGGCGAAATAAGGACGATGAAAATACATAGGAAAATTTGTTTAGAGTGTGTTTAGTTGAGTCAGAGGAAGAAAGATAAATGGTATGGTCTGGATATTTTTTCTTCTGATTCATCAAAAAATTTTCCCTCTCAAATAAAGAAAAAATTAAAAAAAAGAAATTTATAAAATAAACTTCCAAAAATACCTTAAAAGTTTACCTTCAAATCTCCAATGTGTTGGCTTTTTATTTTTTCCTTTCATTTTTTCTTCCTATTTTACTGACGTGTTGACTTTTTTTTTCCCTTGATTTTTTTTTTCTTTGTTACTGACATGATGGTTTTCATTTTTTATTATTTTTCTTTTCTTTTGTTTGAACGTAGCTTCTTTCCTTTCTTCTTTTTATTTTCTTTGACTTCTTCTGGATGTGTAGCTTTTTTTTTTTTTTTTTTTTTTTTTGGTGCTAATATGTTTATTTTTTAATTAATTTTGGTTGGTTTTTTTTTTTTTTTGTTCTCTTTTTTTTTTTGAAAACATTTTTTTATGCTTTTTTTAATACTTTAATTAGTGTCTATCTATACATAATTTTTTTTTTAAAAAGTATAATGTGTTACCTTTTATTTTATTTAATAGGGATATGATGGTCAATTTATACAAACTTTATTTTCAACAAAATAAAAAAGTTTTCCATTATTTCACTTTTCCACCCTCCCAACCAAACACAAATGAGGGAAAACTAAAATTTTTTCTATCCTCTCTGTATTATCTATACTCCCACTTTTCCATCCTCCCAACCAAACAAACCTAGGGTTAGTTTTTAGCCAAAAATGACGTAGTTTTAGGATGGGAAAAGGACAAAAAATCACAACTGGTCGGTAACCGGTTCAACCATGCCGGTACCCGGTTCTCCGGTTGAACCGGGTGGTTTTCAAATTTTCCTAGTTTTTAAGCTATTTTCGGTTTTTGCCCATAACTGGACCGAATTGAAAGCCAGTTCTAGTTGAACCAGTTGGACCAGCCGGTCTGGTCCGATTTTTAAAACCATGGTGGGAAGCCGATATCATTAAGAACATACCTCTTTGTCGATCTATATAAGAGGATGTTTTAATCTGGCCTTTTAGCCCGGATGGAGAGTATACAGTTCAGACCGGATATAAATTTCTGCAGAATCAGTGCATGGCTAGTGAACCTAGTTCCTCTGATGTTACCACATTACAGCCTCTATGGAAGAAGATTGGGGTTTAAAAGTTCCTGGAAAAGTAAAAAATCTAGTCTGGCGTGCTTGCAAGAATTCGCTGCCCACCAAGATGAATTTGCTTAAACACCAAGTGGTTACTAGTGATGTGTGTGAGCTGTGTAACCTACACACAGAAGACTCAGCTCATGCTTTATATCGCTGCCCAAAATTGGAGAATTTCTGGCAGAGCACCCCTCTATGGAGTCACAGCACCTTCAGACAATGCAACAATTTTTTGGATATAATGTTTGTTATTTGTGTAGATAACAGGGACTTGAAGCTGTTCTCATCAGTGGCTTGGACGTTGTGGAATAGAAGAAACAATATCAGACTTGGGAAACCCTCTATCCCGCTGGAGCAGGTGCTGGACAGAGCTCGTGACCTCACACGGGTTACTTACCCGATCCCACATCAGCAACAGCAGCACCGAAGCAGACAGTAGTAGCATGGACACCTCCACCCTTACATGGTTACAAGGTTAACTTCGACGGAGCACTTTTTGAACGAGAAAACGGAGCTGGTTTGGGAGTAGTCATACGAAACCAGGATGGATTGGTGATGGCTTCGTTTTGAAGTCGTTCCGCTACCATCCACAGTCATCAAAGTGGAAACTTTGGCAGCACACCGGGCAGTGGAGTTCGCATTAGAACTGGGATTTGATAGCATTGTCCTCGAAGGTGACTCCGAAGTCTTAATCAAGCTCTTGAACAGTTGTAGCAGGTCATTAGCACCCTTTGGACACATCATGAATGATATTATTTTTCTTGCTTCGCGCTTCACTTGTTTTAGTGTTACACATGTCCGAAGACAATGTAAAAAGGTTGCTCATTCGCTAGCTAGAAGAGCAATCTCCTCCTCCCCATTGGCCTTCTGGATGGAAGATGTTCCACCAGACCTTTTATCTATAACTCAAGCTGATTTAAATAGCCTTCCTTAATAATACGTATTGATTTGTTTCTCAAAAAAAAAAAAAAAAAAAACATTTTCACAACAAATCATAGATGGTAAGTAGTAATTGGTTCTAATTTAAATCTATAACTTAAATTATTTTTTTGCCTATCTATTACAACCAATTGCAACTTGTCACTTAAGATTTGTTGTGAAAGTGTTGTGAAAATGTTATGAACATAGCATTTCTCTATTAATTAATATGTATTTGAAAGAGTTTATTTTTATAGGCTTATTTTACTTTCAAAATAAATTAGGCAAAAGTACAACAATACCTATGAACGGGCAAGTTTCAAAACAAATTATAAATAAGTTTAGAAAAATGAATAAATTAGAGAAAAAGAAAAAACCCTCTTGAAAATTGTGATAATGTTGTTTTTAATTAAAAAACCGAAGGCCCAACATAGACCCATAAACAAAGTTCAAAGAGAAGTCTAGCACACGTGTTTGACTTTCTGGAAAAGTATCCTCTTTAGTGTATGTTTGGATTGCACTGAAAACTGAATTTCCTCTGCGTTTGGCCTTTTTTTGTGGGTCTCATGCACTGTTTATGAGACCCGCAAGTACGGAATTCAACAAAAACAACTTTAAGTGAAGTTTTTCTTTTTCCTTGACACTGATGGTGGAAAGAAGAGCAAAGGGAAGGGAAATATTACTATATTAGCTTTCCTTTATTTGGTTAAGAGAGAAGAAAAAGGAAAAAGTAAAGAAAGTAGAATTCAACCAGGCCTATTTTTTACAATCTGCCCAATATTGTGGATAGGAAAGTTTATCGTCATTTTATGATGTGTGAAGTTTTGGGCGAATGAGGAGAGAGGAGTTATTCAATAATGAGGGTGTCAAATTGACAAATAATTTGATAATGGGATTGCTGAATTGAGAGTAAAAATAGGAGGGAATTGTAAAAGTAGAAGATAGAACACATGATTCAGTAATGGAATAACTAAAATTCTGTTTCAATTTTTCTCTCTTGCCCAAACTTGAAACTTCATTGTCTTTATTTATTTATTTTTTGGTAGAAGATGGAAATTCATTAAAACTAAAGAGCTAACCGAGTTTCAGGACAAGTTTTATTGACATATAAACCATTTAAATATCAAACTATCATACTTCACAAAATCACTAGTTTGGATAGTGCTCGTCCTTGCTAATTTGTTAGCACATTTGTTGGCTTCACAAAATAGTGGTTGATCCGAACCTAGGGAAGCAAGGAAACCAATATCCTGCAATCATCTACAAGGAAGAGACAACATGGTTAGAGTAACTGGAGTTAGCTAGCAAATCAACACAAATAGTGGGCTTGCATTTTTTACAATTCTTCAAAAGTTAGTCTATCACCACTTGCTCTTGGATACCAAGTAAAGTTTTTCTTTTTCCTACAAAATACCCCTCTTTTTTCTTGAGATTCCACAAAATCAATTCCACATGCCACACAATAATTTTTTTACAAAAAGTCACTCAAAAAGGGAAAAGGGGATGTGTGAATTGAAAAGTCCATTAAAAGATTTAGTGCATATAGCTTTATTTTATACCAATGTGCCATCTAAAGAGCAAAAAAATTAACCATTAATCCTTTTCACCTGTAGATAAAATTGTATGCCCTAACATGGACACAAATAAGTCACTTTACTATCATATATGCATTATAAGATAAAAACGTGCAACACATGAGATTCAATGTTAAAGCTTCAATGAATTTTTGTTTTGGGACAAATATCGATTGAGAATGTATTTCATCAACACACAACGCAATCAACCATCACCATGTGCAGGACCTCCCAGCAAAAACAAATTCAATTCCCCCTTCTTTTTTTCCAATTTCAAGATAATATGGCCATATTATCTTGATCATGTTCAATAAATAGTACCAAGATATTATTGTGGAAATACGAATATTGATTAATTTCGATAGAAACCTTTATCTACCTCACAGAATTCTCTCTATAACAGCTTATGTGTTTTCTAGTACTTTTGAATGGTGAAGTCTTGCACTTGCATATCGATTTTATCAAAGTCTTTTTTTTTTTTTTTTTTTTTTTTGAAGCCAAACTCATTTGTCATTTATTGCTGAGTATGAGAACAATCAAATTACAAAGCTTCCATCGCTGGTGGAGGAGAATCCTCTAACCAAATCAGTTCATCATCTACATATCTAGCGTACTTGGCCAATGAATGGGCCACAAAGTTTGCACTACCGTGTACCATCCAAGTCCCTGAAGCAAGCATTGTATATTGTGTAGAATGTGACCGAATGGACAGCTCTGTGAAACCTGCATCAATTGCAAATTCCAAAGCTTTTCCTACAAGCCACAATTTCCACTTCCTCGCTATCAACTACAGAAGGGCCTCTGGCCGATATAAATGTCATTGGATTGAGATCAAGTGCAATAATACCTAGGGTATTGAACCTGATGCAATTGATATGGATGGTTGAGATTTAAAGTTGCAAAAAGCAACTTTAAATCTTAACCATTAAATATAAAAAATGAGGAAAAGTAAAAAAGTAAAGATAAAAAAGTAAAAAAAATAAATAAATAAAGTTGTGAGGGACTTGGGTAAATTGCACAGTGCAATTGCAATTAGCAATTGCATCGGATCCCAATCCAATGCCATCACCTCCCCCTTTTTCATTTCAAACTATTGCTCTTATCCCAGTCTTATCAAGATCGGCAAACAATGCAGCATCAAAATTGAGCTTGAACCAAGAGGATGGAGGTGGACACCATACCTTAACAGATTGTGTTCTACCTCTCCAATATCAGGTTTGGTGTGTTTTTGATTTGGATATGTTGGGTTAACCCATCACTAAAAGTTAAAACGGGTTCAGATAAAAGTTTACTGATGTATAAGTTTTTAATATAAAATAATGTGTCACGTCATTTAAAAAAATGCCACCTCATTTTTTCAACAGATACATAGGCAAAGAAACTAGCGGAAGTTAATGAAGGGACCAACAAAGCTTTTTTTAAAACGTTAGGGACAAATATTGCCCATTTCAAACTTCAGGGACCAATAGTATTCAATAGGTAAATTTTAGGGACTAATAATATAGTTTCGCCAAAAAAAAAAAACTTATTTGAAATTTTGAACACAATGAGCATTTACGTATCTTATTAATTAGAGGAATGCTATATCCACAACATTTTCACAAAAATTATTATTAGTTCTAATTTAAATTCATAACTCAAATTACTTTTTTATTAAAAAATGAATAAATTGGAGAGGAAAAAAAAAACCTCTTGCATACAGACAATTGTGATAATGTTATTTTTAATTAAAAAACCAAAGGCCCAACATAGACCCATAAACAAATGGTAATAACTAATAAAAGTAGATATCCCTCTTCCATGCAATCCTACAAAGTTCAAAGAGAAGTCTAGCACGCGCTTTTGACTTTGTGGAAAAGTATAGCTCTTTAGAGCATCCACAGCAGTGGAGCTAAAATGCTAAAATGCTAAAATTTAGCTCCACAAACACAAAAAACCTCATGCAGCAGTGGAGGTAAACTTAAAATTTATAGATGAATTGCTACAGTGCACATCTAAAAATAGATGTGCACTGTAGCTTGGAGCAAAAAAAAAAAAAAAAAAATATTTTAATCCCAGCCGTGCTACATCTCATTTTTTTATTTCATTTCACTCAGCCACTCTCTGCACAAACACAGCCACTCTCAAACACTCAGCCCCTCTCTCTCTCGTTGCTGGCTCCTCTCCTCTCAAGCTCACTGTCGACTCTCCTCTCATTCGCCGGCCGGTCCACCTCAAGCTCACTCCGGTACACCTCAAGCTTCCGTCCACCTCAACCGTCCACCTCAAGCTTCCGTCCACCTCAACCGTCCACCTCAAGCTTCAAGCTTCAACCGTCCACCTCAAGCTTCAAGCTTCCGTCCACCTCACTCCGGTACAACTTGCTTCCTTTTTCTTTTCTTTTTTTTGTTTTCATTTTATCAAATCCGGTCTCATTCACTCTCATTCTTTGGGTTTTTTGGGTTTGGGTTTTTGATGCTTTGGGTTTTTTGATTTGGGTATAATCTTCCGCCGATCCGCCAATCCGCCAATCCACTTTGGGTTTTTGATTTGGTCCACTGGATGTCTCTGTTTTTTATTTTTGATATATGATTTTTTGTTGTTGTTTTGGATTATTGGCTTGGTGATTTTGGTACATTATTTTGGTAGATTGATGATGATTATGGTTTGGTAAGTGTGAGTGATGATGATGATGATTAATGTTTGTGATATGGATTTTGTGATATGATAATGATGAATAATGTTTGTGATATGGATTTGGTAAGTGCTCTGTTTCTCATTGATGATGATGATGATTATGGATTTTGTGATATGGATTTGGTAAGATGGTGTTCTCTGATTTGGGTGGATTTTGTTGGATATGTCCTGTTGCACAAAACTAGAAACAGAGCATGATCATGTAAGTTTGGGAATTTTAATTGGATATGTCCTATTGCACATCTTAATTGGACATTGGATTTTGTTGGATATGTAAGTTTGGGAATTTTCTGTGTGCAGGGAAATTTTGAGTTTTGATATGCATAATCATGATCTATTGTTATAATTCTAAGTATTTTAAGTTTTGATATAAATGTAAGTTTGGGAATTTTCTGTGTGCAGGGGGGAGTTTACATTTTTTTTTTCTAATTTTATGGGGTCACGTAGAGACACTGAGTTACGTACAGACCTATCATATTTTACGGGTATTATGAATGGAGATATAGAAATTGACTTGCAATTTTTGGGAACGGCTCAAAATACTCCTTTGTTAGTTTCTGATTCTCCACCTCCACCTCAACCTCAAGTTGAAAATGTCTCTTCTGCAAAAGGAAAACGAGGCTCTAACTTTAGTGTAGAGAAAGATAAACTCTTAGTGGCAGCATGGCTCAATACTAGTGTTGATGCCGTAGATAGTAATGAACAAACACAACATACATTTCGTAAAAAAGTTTGGGACTATTTCTAGAAGTACAATACATCCGGTACTACACGTACTGTTGTCTCTTTACTAAGTCGTTGGGGAACGATTAGTGAAAGGGTAAATAAGTTTACTGGGTGTATGGCTCAAGTTAATGCACTTCATCAAAGTGGTACAACCGAAGAAGATAAGGTATAAATTATATTGCAATAGTGTTAACATGTCCATTCACCAATAGTTTGAAGATATTAATTATGTTATGTTTCTTTTAATTTTTTTAGATTAAAGATGCAAAGGATTTGTTTGTAGAGAAGCACGAGAAACCTTTTCTTCTTGACCATTGTTGGCTCATGTTAAAGGACCAACCAAAATTTGCCGATCCTAGCAATGCTAAATCAAGATCATCTGTGCCTTTAACTCCAGAGTCAATATCTATTGGCGAAGGGGATTGTGGGTCCGGACTTGGTGACTCTTCTAATTTTGAGAGACCTATTGGTAAGAAGGCGGAAAAGGCCATTCGAAAGAACAAAGCCACCGGAAAAGATGTAGGGGAATATTTGAACAAGAAATTGAAATTGATTGAGGATGTAACTCGATTGGAAGAGGAGAAAATGTTTATTGAGAAAGAAAAACTTGTGGTTGAGAAGGAAAAAAATGATGAAAAACTTAAGATTGAGAGGGAAAAAATCATGATTGAGAAGAAAAAATTTGGGATGACGGAAAGGTTAGAGGAGGAGAGAATCATGATGAAAGATACAAGTGGCTTGACCGAAGCGCAAAAAGCTTTTTATGAACAACTCCAAGAGGAAATCATGGCAAAACGAAGATCACGTAATTAATGGGTTTGATTGCATTTTGGATGTAATTTAGGCTTTAATGTATTTTGTAATGGCTTATGTAGGCCTTTATGTATTTTGGTAGTAATTTTATGTATTCAATAGTGGCTTATGTCACTTGACTTTAATCTTAAACTAGATGTATGTATTTGTGTTGTGACTTGAAGTGCAATTTAACAAAGACTTTGAAGTGCAATCTTTTTTTTCTTTTGTTAAGTTTCATTTGGTCTTGTGATAGGCATTGATATAATTATTTCTATTCATTGAACATTCTTAGTATCATAAGTTTGGTTTTGAGATGACAGGTCTTAGAATAAATCTATGAACAATGAGCATTCATAGTATTTCTTATTTTACTTATCTTTTTAATGCTTGAGAGTAAGCACAAAATTGTGTTTATGTTGTAACTTGTGCGTGAATTGGTTATATTCATTTTGTTGTGGCTTATATCATTTAGCTTTAATCTTGCATTTATAGTAATAATTGTTTTCTAATTGTCTTGAAGGTTGCATCCATGGATAACTATCTGGTTCGCAAGTTTCTTTTTGATGACTCAGATGAAGATGAGATCATCGAAGAATTTGTTATGGAAACATCACAACCTAAACGTCGACGTTCTATCCAACGTAATCATTTGGCGGGTCATGAGAGGCTTTTTCTGGATTATTTTGCTCCCACACCAGTATATCCACCTGCTTTATTTCGTAGGAGGTTTCGGATGAAGCGTTCTCTTTTTCTCCGTATTCAATCTAAGGTAGAAGCTCATGACTCTTACTTTGTTCAAAAAAGAAATAGTGCTAACAAACTTGGTTTATCTTCATTACAAAAGATAACTGCTGCACTTAGAATGCTTGCATATGGAGTATCGGGTGATTTGATAGATGAATATGTGCGAATTGGAGAAACTACTGCATTAGAAAGTTTGAAAAAAATTGTTACTGCGGTAATTGATGTTTTTTCTGAGGAATACTTGAGAAAGCCAAACAATGAAGACATTGCTAGACTATTAGCTCATGGAGAACGCCGAGGTTTTCCAGGTATGTTAGGTTCAATTGATTGCATGCATTGGAAGTGGAAAAATTGTCCATCTGCATGGAAAGGTCAATATTGTGGTCATATTCGTGAACCTACTATTATTTTGGAGGCAGTAGCATCATATGATCTTTGGATATGGCATGCATTTTTTGGGTTACCTGGGTTAAATAATGACATTAATGTGTTAGAGCGGTCTCATGTATTTAATGAACTTGCTGAAGGACGTGCTCCTGCAGTACATTACTCAATCAATGGTCATGACTACACAATGGGATATTACCTTGCTGATGGCATATATCCAAAGTGGGCAACATTTGTTAAAACAATCCCAGCTCCACAAGGACATAAGTATAAATTATTTGCAGCAGCCCAAGAGGCGTGTAGGAAGGATGTTGAGCGTGCATTTGGAGTGCTTCAAGCACGTTTTGCAATTGTCCGTGGACCTGCACGATTTTTCCATCTTGAAACACTCCAAAAAATCATGAAAGCGTGTATAATTCTCCATAACATGATTGTTGAAGATGAGCGGGATGATAATGAAGTGGTAGACTTGGATTATGAACAAATTGATGGAGTGGATAATCCTCCTCTGCAAGTGTTACGTGAACAAAGTGATGGATTTATGTCATACATTGAGAGGCATGGACGCATTAGAGACCGAAAAATTCATTTTCAACTCCAGTCGGACCTCATTGAACATTTATGGCAATTGCAAGGCGAGTCGTAGGAACTTTCTTTTTTGTATGTTGAGAAGCATGAGTCATAGGAATTTGTGCGAGTGTGTGAGTTTTATTGTAATTTGGTTTGAGTTATGTACGTGTGTAATGTATGGACTACATTGTTCTTGTTATAATATGTGTTTTATTTTATATGTTTTTTTATAAAGTTCTTGCATTTTATAGTTCACATTGTTCCAAGATTACTTCCAGACAATTGAGACGATAATAGGCTATCATGATGATTGAAAAATTGTTTTAGTAAAATAAAAATGTATTAAGTATAATTTGGGGTTAAAAAAATTACTTGTTAACACTAGATGATTATTTGCTATCGTGTGGCGGTGGCGGTGGTGGAAGAGTCGATGGTGGCGGCGGGGCGGCAGCTGTAGCGGTGGCGATGACGGTTACAGGTGGTTGTGATTGTTATTTATTGTAGTAGATATTTTATTTTATTGTAGTAGATATATTATTTTATTGTGATGTTTATATTATTTTATTATGTTGAAAGCTAAAATAGATCCACTGCTGCAGCATGTGTGTAGGTATAATAGATAAAGTAACTTTTGGTGGAGCTAAAAAGCTAAATTTTTAGCTCCACTGCTGTGGATGCTCTTAGTCTAGCACTCGTTTTTGAAACTGAAGTCTCTTTTTAAAAGTAGATGTCCCTCTTTTTCCATCACACTGATGGTGGAAAGAGGAAGGAGGAGGGAAGGGAAGGGAAATATCAATTATTTAAATCCTCTAGATTTTCTAGAGTACTCTACTAAATATATTTTCCTAAATCTTAACCATTCTTTAATGATTTAATAGTCTGGATTTTGCTATGTCAGCATTCCACTAACAATAATTTTTTTTGAGAATGACACTAACAATAATCTTAATTGTTTTGTTTGCAACATTATTTTATTATTTTAAGAGTACTGTTAGTGGAATGCTGACATGACAAAATCTAGACCCTTAAATTATAAAAGAGTGGTTATGATTTAAGGAAGTCTATCGGTGGAGTACCTAGGAAATCTAGAGGATCGAAATCCAAATATCAAATATTACTATATTAGCTTTTCTTTATTTGATTAGGAGAGGAGGAGAAAAATGAAAAAGTGAAGAAAGTAAAATTCACTCTGGCTCATATTTTACAATCAGCCCAATATTGTGGATAGGAAATTTTATCATCATTTTATGATGTGTGAAGTTTTGGGCAAATGAGGAGAGAGGATGTCGTAGTATGTGTGTTTCAAACACTTAACCTTTGCTTTGTGTCCCACATTGGTTAGGTATAAACCTTGTTATAAGTTTATAAGCTTTTGCATATCTTAAGTGGTAAGTTGGAATACAATGGGCTAGGTGTTGGCTTGGGCTTGGGTTTGTTATATCTTTCTTGGGTCTTATTCTTTTGGCCCAAATTTGATTTGATTTGTCCGTTGATGAGTATTTGAGCAGCCCGTTGGGCATCAAATCTGCACAGTAACCGTTAGAGGTCTAGTCCATTAGTTAGCCCACTAGTCTTCCTTTAGTTGGCATATAAAACCCTTGTTCTCACTTCTTTCTCTTCAGTTTTTTTTAGCCTCTTTCTGCCGCCACTCTCCCTTTGTTCAGCTCTAAATTTTCTGCTCATCTCCACAAAATTTCAGCTTTTAATTTTTAATTTTAAGGAAAGGCTATTAAGGTTGTTCTTAGTTCTTCTTGCTTGAGTGTGTGATCAACTTGAAAAAATCACTATAGTCTAATCCTGGGGAGATGTTCAGCCAAGAGAGTCATTTGCACAGAGTTCTACTCCGGGTGGCACGAATCAACCTTTAAGGACAACGTATTTTGTGTGATTCTATAGTATGTGAGATCCCTCTAACTCTATTTATTTATTTTTTGTCATTGCTAATTTTTTAGGGTTTGTATTGTTGAATCAAAACTTGTTTATTTAGCCATATTTTCCACAATCTTAAAGGTTGATTAGTGTGTTTTAAAAATGAAAAAACAAGTTGTTGATTCTCTTAAGGTCATTTCGGAAATTACAAAGCTTGAGGTTTTTAGATAGAAATAATTTTAAACGTTGGAAAGAAAGGGTTTTGCCCATCTTAGAATTTACTTAAATTGACTAGGTTTTTTATGAGCCTAAACCCAAAAATGATCCTAAAAATATAGCATTCATACTATTAAGTGTGGTTTATCTAACAAGTTGTTTGAAAATCATTGTCATTTTACTTGTACTAAAGATTTAAGAGATGAACTTGATGGCCGTTATGGATTTGAGGATGAGGGTGCTAAAAAGTTTGCTACAGCTAAATTTATGCCCTTTCAAATGGTTGAGGAAAAAAGTGTCTTTAGCCAAATTGAAGATTTTTAAAAATTAGTATCCAACCTAGCTAAAGAGAGTGATGTTTTACCCGAAAGGTTTGTGGCCAATGGCCTTGTGTTTAAGTTGTCGGACTCTTGGAAAGAGTATAAACACCGGTATAGCCACCATAGAACCTATTTGAATCTTCAACAAACTATCATTGATATTCAAATTGAAGAAACAAATAGGATGTTGGCAAAAGTTTCTAGAGCTAAGGAATTTACTTCCAAGGCTAATGTTGTCAAGGGAGGACCCTCTAGACCTCCACAACATAATAAGAAACATGATTTCAAGGGAAAAAGGAAAATTTCATAATAAAAATGGCCCAAATCCTGAAATCCGAAAGAAAAAGGGTCATTTTTTTATTTGTGGCAAGGTAGGTCATTATGTGGCAACATGTAGGGCAAGAGGCAACTTCAACAACAATAAGAACAACAACAAAGGCTTAACATCAAATAAGGCAAATGTGGTGCAAACCAAAGAGATCATTGCAGCGGTGGTGTGTGAGGCACACTTGGTGACAAAAGTGAAAGGATAGATAGTTGACTTGGCTTGCACAAGGCATAATGGTTCATTCAAAGAGGAGTTTAGTTCCTACACTCCTAAGACGGAAGGCACTAAATGTGTCTATGATGGGGACAATAGGTCCGTACTGGTGAGTGGTAAAGGGAAGGTACTTTTGAAGCTAACTCCCGGTAAAACTTTTTCACTTAATAATGTCCTTCATGTACCTCACTTTCGACACAATCTCATTTCGGAACATTTGCTTGGTAAGGCCGGTATTAAAGTTTTATTTGATGGTGGCATAGATACTTTAACTAAGAATGAAGTCTTTATTGGTAAGGGCTATGATGATGAAGGTCTTTTTGTACTTAATGTTGATCAAGTTATTAATGAAAATGGTTCATCTTCTTGTGCTTACTTAGTTGATTCCATTGATGTTTGGCATGGTAAACTTGGACATGTTAATCTTGGCTATATTTGATGGTGGCATAGATACTTTAACTAAGAATGAAGTCTTTATTGGTAAGGGCTATGATAATGAAGGTCTTTTTGTACTTAATGTTGATCAAGTTATTAATGAAAATGGTTCATCTTCTTGTGCTTACTTAGTTGATTCCATTGATGTTTGGCATGGTAAATTTGGACATGTTAATCTTGGCTATATAAAGAAAATGAAAGAATGTGGAATTATTAATTCACTAAGTGAAGCTAATATGGATAAGTGTGAAATTTGTGCCGAAACTAAAATCACCAAGAAACCTTATAAGTCCATTACAAGAGAAACCGACCTTCTTGGATTGGTACATAGTGACTTGGGTGATTTAAAACACACCATGACTAGAGGTGGTAAAAGATTTTATGTGATCTTTGTTGATGACCACTCTAGATTCACTAAACTTTACTTACTAAGAACCAAGGATGAAGCTTTGGAGATGTTTATAAAGTATAAAAGTGAAGTTTTATGTGATCTTTGTTGATGACCACTCTAAATTCACTAAACTTTACTTACTAAGAACCAAGGATGAAGCTTTGGAGATGTTTATAAAGTATAAAAGTAAAGTTGAGAATCAAAAAAATAAAATGATTAAAAGACTTAAAATCGATAGAGGTGGTGAATATGAGTCTAATCCTATTAAAGAATTATTTTCACCAGTAGATAAAATTGTATGCCCTAACATGGACACAAATAAGTCCATTTACTGTCATATATGCATTAAAAGATATAAATGTGAGAGTCCGTTTGAGAACAGTTTATTTAGTTGAAACTAAACTTTTTTTGTTGAAAGTACTGTAGATAAAGCTAAAAGGTAGTTATAATAGTACAATGGAATCCATAAATAATACAAAAAAGTGCAATGGAAACCATGAATAGTATCAAAAATAAGCTAAATTGTAAAAAGTTGGCTTTTTAAGCCAATGCCAAACACAACCTCAATGCTAAAGCTTCAATCAATTTTTATTTTTTTATTTTATACAACTGTCATATATGCATTAAATCAATTTTTGTTTTGGGACAAATATGGATTGAGAATGTATGCCATCAACACACAATGCAATCAACCATCAACATGTGTAGGACCTCCCAGCAAAACAAATCAATTCCCCTCTTTTTCCAATTTCAAGATAATATGACTATATATTATCTTGATCATGTTCAATAGATAATACCAAGATACTATTGTGGAGATAAGAATCTCGATTAATTTCGATAGAAACCTTTATCTACCTCATAGAATTCTCTCTACAACATCTTATGTGTTTTCTAGTACTTTTGAATGGTGAAGTCTTGCACTTGCATATCGATTTTATCCAAGTCTCTTTTTTGGAAGCCAAACTCATTTGTCATTTATTGCTGAATATGAGTACAATCAAATTACAAAGCTTCCATGGCTAGTGGAGTAGAATCCTCTAACCAAATCAATTCATCCAAGTCCACTGAATGGGCCACTGAGTTTGCACTACGCATAACAAAGCCAACCGTGTACCATCCAAGTCCCTGAAACAAGCATTGTATATAGTGCAGAATGTGACCCAATGGACAGCTCTGTGAAACCTGCATCAATTGCAAATTCCAACTCAAGCCATGATTTTCGCTTCCTCGCTATCAACTACAGAAGGGCCTCTGGCGGATATAACTGCCATCACCTCCCCTTTTTCATTTCGAACTATTGCTCTCATCCCAATCTCATGGCAAACAATGCAGCATCAAAATTGAGCTTGAACCGAGAGGATGGAGGTGGACACCATACCTCAACAGATACTGTAGGATTTGGAATCAACATTTGCATTTGGGTCTGTCGATACTCATCTAAAACGTCCCTAGCACAGTGATTCAAAGCACTGAGCTCTTGGAGCTGCCCACCATGAACCACCACATTTCTTTGACGCCAAATAACCATGCTTGCACCAGAAAAAGCTCAAACTCATCCACTGCTAGTCGATCCAACATCTCACCCATAAAGTGAATCATATCCTCCTGACCTTGAACACATTTCTGCAGCTGAACAGAGCAGCCAGCCCATACATCCCGTGCAACACCGCATTCCCAAAGAAGATGAAGACTTTTCTAAGGAATTGTTTACATGCTTCACAGGTGTCCTCTGAAATTACTCTTTGCTTTATTGAATTCACACGGGTTGGCAAAATATTCTTACATGCCCACCAATAAAGACTTTGATTTTTTTTTTTGGTAAATGGAGCCTCCAAATCTTTGACCAGATGCGGCTCCCAAATACCCCAGTTGATCATTCCGTCCTGTCACTAACTCTGGAAATTTGTTTCGCCAAATGGTAGCCTGATTTAACAGAAATTTGATAAAACTTGATTCCAACTTCATTATCGCGATCAAAAATTGCTTCAAGAGTTCATGTGCAACTTTCAGAAACCTTTCCATAATCAGGTTTATTAATAACAATATCCCAATTTTTTTCATAGAAACAAATTCTTTGCAGCGCATCTTATGAAGAAAATGCAGTCTTTGACGTTGAATACGAATCAGCCCCCCAGTATTGTCTTCACACCATAAGATGCAAGTCTTGCTCTACCATACCTTGACCCCTCTAGATATGATTTACTCCAACAAACCAGTTGACCCTGGTCCCCAAAGAGCAAGCACTCAGCAACAAGTCAATGAACATACTGAATCATCAGGATAGAGAGAAAAGAGGAGGGGGGGGGGGGGGGGGGGGGGGGTTGTTTGAAAACTAAAGAATTAAAAGCTAACCCTTCCAATTTGATTAAGTATTCCAAATGACAAAAAATATAGCCAAACAAAGATCTCGCACAAAATATTTATAATGAATTTAAAGTGACTAGCATCCTAACGCCTAAATGAGGTATAGATGATTTACTGAATTTACCTAAAGTGATGACCATAAATAGTGAAGAGCAATATATAACAATATTTAATCAATGTTTTATAAGAAGTAAATCGATCTAAAACAAATTAAACATATTGACCAAAAGATATTTTAAGATATTTAAATTTTGCCTCCAAATATCTGCATGTTACAATTATGAATAATAAAGTCCATTTCATGATAATAAAAAAATCTCTTTTTTTTTCTTGAAAAATTAAGGTAACGTTCATGTTGCAATCTCATCATCACAAGTTATTTAGTTGACCTAGAGTCATATATTATTATTCCCAATCACATCTCACGCAATTTTTTCTTATCTTCCACATAATAATATGAAAACCTGAAAGGAGATGATAATTTTTCTGATCATGTAACTTATTTTTATATTAAATGAAGTTCTGGTTGAAATTCTTGCTCACAAGCTTCATTGTGCATCAAGAGGACATATGTTGGCATTACCATAAGTGCAAGGGTCATATTGACCTGCATTAGTTCATTCTTCGTATTCGTAAGTCATTGTCTTAAATGGATAATCAATAAGCATATAGTAAGTGACTTTCTCACAGTGAGCAATTATTGTCGATCAGAAAATCAATATAAACCATATGATATAAGCTATGTTCCTCACACAAAATGAAAAGAGAACCACACAACAATTGTTTCCCAGAGATGTATGATGAATCCACTTTTTCACTCTAATAAAAATGGAACTGCTTTTGAGAATTATTTGGCTAACTTATGGTCATAGATGGGCGCATGATAAACATACAGTCATGCATCACAAAGGACTAATATTTTGATTTTATTAAACAAGATGTCACATCAAACTAGTTCATCAAAATGAGATTGTTACATTTGTATCTTGTAGAGATAAAGAAAGTTTTAAACACTGAACAAAGAGAGAGAGAGAGAGAGATGACTTACTCATTGTATGTATTTGAGAATATCACCTTTTCTTAGAAGGGAAAGAGAGTACTCAGCAGTGTCAATTAGGTCATCAATGTTATGTAGGGATGTCTCTTCAGAAGCCAACATGAAGATAGCACGAACCTCTGCTTTCTTAGCCAATCTTGCTTCAAAAGCGAGTGGCAGCTTTGGGGAGTTGATGCTCTGCAATATCTGGCAATGAAGAGAGAGAACTTGTCCTCTATTCCTTGCCAAATCCTCTGCTGTTGCCTGTATAAGACCTTTTGCCATTTATTTGCACTGGAAGAAATTTACTATGCACTTGTTTTCTAATCAATTGGTGGGGTTAAATTTATCCAATACAAAACAAAGTTAAATGTCATCACCATCAGATATATACGTTCCTTTAATTTAATGCAGACTATAAGTGTCCTTTTGATAGAAAAAATCTTCACATAGCAAAATGAGGGAAAGATTCAAGATACTGAAAAGTTTCAGTAACCCCCCACCCCCCCACCCCCCCCCCCTTGGCGGGTGTTTACAAAACTATCAATCTATCATTCAAACAAAAAATGTGAACCACCAACCACCCCAGCAAATTTGATTCATATCTGCGCTCTCTCTCTCTCTCTCTCTCTCTCTCTCTCTTCAATATATCAGCTTTGCCTAACACAATGTTTTAATTATATTATGCCAACCAACGTAACATGTTCGCCTTTGGCTCTCTTCACTTCTAAGCTAGATATGCCAAGACTTGCCTAATTCTGCCCAAGACAATAACCCAAAATAAAAACATGCATTTCTAAGTTCCTTAGAGACAAAAGATATCTAGAAATATCAACTAAATTTGCCATGCAACCACCCACTTAGGGTCGTCACAAATTTGTTTATATTATTGAGTCTACAACTCTTATTCCCTTTGCAATAATATGCTACTAGCTTTTAATCATTGGACTTTATTTGAATATCAATGCCAAGAGTAATTTGGTAATTTTATATGTTTTTGGTTGTCTAGTTTCATAGTTAGTAGCTGAAAATGGATTTCTGTAAACTCCCATTTCAGCTGAGTTTAGTTTGAGTTTTATTTAATTATCACAAAGTTTTTTATTTGTCAAAGTATGAACTTTTTCAAGGAACTTCCAATCTTTTTTTATTTTTCAAAGGAGGTATCCAAGTTGTCAATACTGTACTAGAGGTCGTTCCAGTTTGGTCAGGGGGAATGATATATATATATATATCGGTCAAAGCCTATATGATTAGCTAAGAGTCATAAAAATAATAAATGTATGTCTCAACTATCAAAGCCTGACCAAGAATGATCTATATATATACACACCATTGTACCTAGATAAAGAAGAAAAAAAATAGCAAAACATTAAAACTTGGCCACAAGGGCCAGTGGGTGGTTGGGTGGAGATAAAGAAAAAAGCCTCCACTTTCCATCAGGTTTCACTTTTGCATAAGATATTCTCATGTAGGGCAGACAAAAAAGAAGGGGGGGGGGTGGGGGGGGGGGGGGGTGAGAAGCTGAGGATTAGGCGATCGACAACATGGCAGTGGCCGCTGACATGGTGGTGAGTAGCAG
Organism: Quercus aquifolioides; assembly: GCA_019022515.1. Lineage (NCBI taxonomy): Eukaryota > Viridiplantae > Streptophyta > Magnoliopsida > Fagales > Fagaceae > Quercus > Quercus aquifolioides. The sequence continues at coordinate 63,177,875 of CM032330.1, forward strand.
TGACAGGGCTACATGATTGGATTTTTATTTTTTGTACCAGCCCATTTTTGATAACTGGCCAAAATGTCCGTTTTTCTACGCTAAGTCCAGTATAACCCATTATTGGCCAGTATTTAAAGCATTACATTTAAATGGTGTTTCTATACCTATTCATTGACTAGTACAATAAGTACCGGCCAGTACAATATGGTATCAACTAGTTTTGCTAGTATTTAAGAATTCCACCAAATCAAAAAAGAAAGAAAGGAGCGATTACCTTTTAATCTTGCCTCAAAGCATATTTGCCACACACACAATTGAGAGCAAGAGGCACCAACCAACCTCGTCCCCCTCCCCTCCGCCCCCCTCAAAAAAAAAAGTAGCTAGTATTCATGGACTAAGCCCCAACCAGCCCAACCAAAATTAGTAAGGCTAGATTCAGCATCATTGATAACCAAACCTTAGACCTAACCCAGCCTTACCCCACTCCATTGTCATCTAGATTCTTCCCAATTGATAGGTAAGGTTGTCTCCGTCTGAAACAAGTGTATGAATATTTGCATGAAATGCTTCTTTTTGAACACGCCTAAATTAAGTAGTACCTGTCTACAAAACCAGTGCTTAGTTTCCAACTCCATTATCATCAAGCCCATGCAAATCACTCTTACTTGAAGACATTGTATTGTTTAAGGTCCTCTTCCAGACAGCCTCTTATTGCATCATAGCTGGAATTTTCCATTATCACCAACAGCATAATTTTTTTTTTCACCTCATTTTTTCTTTTTTCTGTAAGTTTACACATACACCAATGGGTTATACTCCACCCTTTCTTATGTATCATTTGAGCTAGAGCTCATTGACTATCTATATTTTATTTTCTCAATTAGTTAGAAAAAAAAGAAAAGAAAAATGCAAAAACAAAACATCATGAGCAAAGTATTCATGATCACTAACTCTAATAATTTCTCAAAACATCATGACTAAAATGAGCAATGAATTCCTCATAGAAAATCAAACGAAATTTGAACAATTAGATTCTAGAAACAAGTACACACTTGAAATGCCTCATTGAGGACATTCACATACATGTTAAAATTTAGCTCGTCCCACAAGCATTCTTGGTAAAATGTCTATTAAAATCTTCTACAACCTCATAACAAGATAATTAACAAATTTTTATAATACAAGTAGCTCTCTTATTTCCTTAGAAAACAATAAGTTTGAAAAAAAGAAACTAAACTTCTTTAGGAAAATCCCAATTTAGCAAATCCTACTTACCCTCGCAAGGCCAACCAAGTTTGAAGCGATGTCTATTCGGGGATGAAAAAAAAAGGTTCGAAGCGATGTCAACTTGAATCTAATGAAGAATAGTGCAACCCTATCAAATAGATGCAAGACTAGAACTCGCTCTACTGATAGTAAATTAAATCAATTAGAAATAGAAAGGCATCTATTAATACGTATAAGGTATAAATGCTTACTTACATGTGCTTAACCCTTCAAACCCATGTAAGACAACCCCCAAAGAGATCTAAAGCAGTACACAAACTCCAATTTTGGTCCACCAAAAACACCTATGTCTTAACCACATGTTTGCCCTGAATGACACCAAAATCAGATTTTTACAAATTAAGTTAAACAATCCTTAAGTCTCCAAAATAAGCTCCCATCATACCCCACTAACCCCAGTCCTAAAGACCACCAAAATAAAGTCAGAGTGTGTTTCAGGAGTTCAAATACAGTTTCTATGGCTTCTTTTGATTTACAGAATTGTTTTACCAATATCACCCTTAACACAAGACCTTTTTAAGCCTAAAGCCCAATTTTTAGGAACACCAATAAATATAATCCTAAAATTACCAGACTTTCGCTAAACATCATTATTATACTCCACAAATCAGTCACTAGATAGTTTTTTTGAATTCCCAAGCTTTCATCATGGCACGCCAATTTTTTGATATCTTAGAAACCCATTTTGAGCACTGTTGGCCACCTTTAAAAGGATTATAATGACACCAGTAAACACTATCAAAGGGATCCTTAGGCCTCCCAACATCGTTATTCATATCTCAACCAAGAGCTACAGCTAAAATTTATGTCAAACTATGGACTTTGGCTTCAACAAGCTCATGGAAGGCTTAAAAAACCTTAAATTTTCAGAGACATTACAGCACTATAACTCAAGAACTTGTCCCCCCCAAACAAAGCTCTAGTTTCACACTTCCCTGTCTAGTTTTCTCAACACCAAGCAATCTAAACCGAAACTTGGTATTTTGAACACTACCCACCAATTAAAATCCAATCCAATCCAATTCATTTAACCAATTAGAGTGAAAAATCAAATTTTCTAACTATTCTATTAATTTTAATTCTTGTTTAGACTCATCAATTTCATATTCAATTCCCTTTTTATACCAAAAAAAAAAATTTAGATCATAGATTGTTGTGGATGAGAGAGATAAGGATTGATTTCTAATTAGGGCAGCTAAAGAAATCGAAAATCTAATAGCAAATAAATAACAAACCTGAGAGACACAGAAAGAAAGATTCGAAAAGAAGCGCCTTCGAACTCCTTCTCCTTGAATTACAATTCCCAAATAGCGTACAGAGTCTACAGAGTACAGAGAGATTAACGACTGAAGAGTGTCGTTTGACGATATTTAAAACAACAATTTATACATACTAACATATTTACCACGTCATGTACTGTATTTTACTATCTAAATATTTATACAAACATACAATTTAACAATATTTCAACATTAAAAAAAATAAAAAAAATAAAAACTACATCAGACTTAAATTATGAATATGCCATGAGCCTTATAACTCAATTGATTAATATTATCTTATATTTTCATGTCATTTAGGATGTGTTTGGCAGAGTAGATTTTAGGGAATATGAAAAAAAAAAAAAAAATGAGAGAAAATGAGGAGGGAAAAATAATGGTGGGACTCGAATATTTTCTCCCCAAGCCCACCAAAAAGTTTTCACTCCAAAATGGGAAGAAAACTTAAAGGGAAAATCTGATGGCTAATGACAAAAATGCCTAGGTGTAAGTTGCACATGGGCTTGTACTTGCTCTTTTTTTAAATTTTTTCAATTATAAATTGTGGGGACGCAAGCTCAAGTATATATTGGACCTTGGGCCTTGTCTGAGGAAGCACAGTGGTCCGAAAATAGATTAACAGTAAAGAAGGAGTAAGGCTTTGAACTTCATGAGCAAGCTACGACTGTAAAGGCTGAGAGAGGTAGGTTGAGAAGGAGTATCTCCTCAGCTAAACGAAGAAGGGGTCAGAAAGTGAGTTCTATTATCCAAAGCGACGTTACAGAAGGTTCTGTTGATAAGGATATGCACTGTTAAAGTACGGGACAAAATGGGAGCTGAGAAATATTTGATAAAAAGCTGCTACCACCACATTGAATGCTCTGCAGCTAACTCTCTAACCGCATTTATGTGGAGAAAACTCCTGAACAGTGCTGCCTTGGTCACCCCAACTCATAAAGGGTCTGTGAGGGTGTCCGATGGGAGAAGCACTCAAGTAGTGGCTTGGACGACCGACAAGTGGAGGGCCAAGATCATTCAAAGGGATATATATAATGTAAAAGACCCTTAATGAAAAAAGGTTGAGAAATAGAAAGAGAAACACTGTAGCAATCAAAAACTTAACTTGTAATCCAATTTGAGAATCAATATATAAAAACTGATGCCAAGGACAGTTTTCTTAAGATTAAACTAGTCAATCTTCATTTTCTTGTCATCTGAATCTTCCTTATCTGTTGTCTGATTCATTAAAGCCCAGTTTTCCAACCCACTCTCTACGAATTTATTGTATTGGGCTTTTTGGGCCTAAGTTCATTTATCCTTTAGGCTAGGGACTCAAATCCGGTCCTTACAATTGGCGCCGTCTATGGGGAATTTTTGGAGTTGTAGTGAGTCTAACGTTCAACTATGGTAGATTCAGGTCCAAATCAGGCAGAATCTATGGAGTCTTAATGTCAAGATCACTATCGTAATCTTGAATGGAAAAGGGACCGGGAGGGGAGTGTGCATACTACCCATACCAATAGGAGCTAATCTCAGGGTGGGAGCCACGTCTCTCATGAAGAGAATGCTAGAAACATGCAGCAGGAGATTGATCATCTGCGGAGGAAGTTGCGCCATGAACGACAAAGAAAAACTCCCTCAAGGTCTGTTTTTTCTTCCAATGAGGAAGGAGATGACAGTTACAGCCCAAGTTGAGGACTCCCCCCAGCGAGTCTCGTATGATGAGGACTACTACCATAAGCGCAGAAACATGAGCTCATCTTCCAAAGGCTTGGGGAATGATGCGATGAGCAGAGCGCTCAACTAAATTTCTAGATCACCTTTCACGCGCAAGATTAAGGGAGGGAGACTTCCTCAGCGGTTCACTCAGCCCACGTTCACCATGTATAATGGTCATACAAATCCTGTGGAGCACGTAAGCCACTTCAACTAGAGAATGGCTGTGCACTCCAAGAACGAGTCTCTGATGTGCAAAGTATTCTCATCCAGCTTAGGGCCTGTGGTAATGAGGTGGTTTGATGGCTTGGGAGCAAGTTCCATTGATTCCTTTAAGGAACTCACTGAGGCCTTCGGGTCCCACTTCATTACATGCAGCAGGGTTCCTCGACCTTTAGACTCCCTACTATCTATAGCCATGCGAGAAGGGGAGACCTTGAAAATGTACCCAGACCGATACTGGGAGATGTTCAACGAGATAGATGGTGACTTTGACGATGTGGTCATCAAGACTTTCAAGGTCGACTTACCTGCCGAGCATGGTTTGAGGAAATCTTTGATTGGAAAACTTGCTACCAGTGTACGCCAGCTCATGGACCGAATTGACAAGTACAAGAGGGTCGAAGAGGACCAACAACAAGGAAATGGGAAGGCTAAGATTGTCCCTCAGGAGAGGAGGGACTTTCAGGTTGGACCGATACAACAATAATAGACCTCGAAGAGATTTTGCTCTGCAGTCTGGGCATGCGGCTCCTCAGATGGTTAACACGGTGTTCCAAGAGCCAGTACATCAGGTCTTGGAGAAGATTAAGAATGAGTCACACTTCAAATGGCCAAACAAGATGGAAGGAGACCCCGTGAGGCGTAACCAAAGTCTTCATTGCCAATACTACCAGGAGCGAGGGCATACCACCGAGGACTGTAGAACTCTGTGGAACCATCTGGAGCAACTGGTCCGAGAGGGGAGATTACAACAATGTTTGTATAGGCCCAACGGGCAGAGAGACCAGACAAGGTCAGGGGCTCAAGGCAATGCTTCTTCAAGACCCCCTTTGGGCATAATTATTCTCATCTTTGCTGCTCTTGGGAGAACCGGCTCTCATCCCTCCAGGGTGATGTTTGTGGCTCGGCCACACGTCGAGGACCCTAGTTCTGAGCCAAAGAAGGCTAGAGTGGAATTCTGACCAACGTTGAGTTTTTCGAATGAGGACAAGATCGGGACCATACAGCCGCATGATGATGCCCTGGTGGTCACACTCAGGATAGGGGGATATGATGTTAAAAGAATGATGGTGGATCAAGGCAGTGGAGCAGAGATTATGTACCTTGACTTATACAACGGGCTGGGCCTGAAACCTAAAGACTTGACAGCTTATGATTCACCCCTGGTAAGTTTCGACGGGAAAGTTGTCATTCCAAAGGGCCAGATTCGACTGCCCGTTCAAGTAGGATCAGAAGTGGTGGAGCTGAATTTCATTATAGTGGATGCCTATTCTCCTTACACGGCCATTGTGGCAAGACCTTGGCTTCACGCCCTGGGAGCCGTTTCCTTCACTCTGCATTTAAAGGTAAAATACCCATCTGGAGACCAGATTGAGGAGCTGGTGGGGAGCCAGTGCGTAGCTAGGTAGTGCCTAATCGCTACAATAGTGCATTAGCCAGGAGTAAAGTCCTTGGCCTCTGCTGGGAAAAGCTTATAACAATCAAGGACCCCGATGTCAACCATGGAGGGGGTAGCCAAGGAGGCAAAATGTGAGGATCTAGAGAAAATTGTTGTAGATGATGATCTGGAGAAGTTTTTCAAGTCAAAACTCAGCTGCCTCCTCAAGAGAAGGAAGAGTTGGTAGAGTTCCTCAGGAGGAAAATTGACGTATTTGCGTGGAGTGCTTACGAAGCTCCTGGGGTGGACCCAGACCTCATTTGCCATCATCTAAATGTCAACCCGTCTATCCTCCCTAAGAAGCAGCCACCTCGGCGCTTATCTAAAGAGCATTTTGATGCTGTTAAGGAAGAAGTGAATAAGCTTAAGCAGGCTGGGGCTATTAAGGAAGTTTTCTACCCTGAATTGTTGGCCAATATGGTGGTAGTGAAAAAGAAGAATGGGAAGTGGCGGGTGTGTGTAGACTTCACATATCTGAACAAAGCATGCCCCAAGGATCCTTTCCCTATGCCTCGAATAGATTAGTTGGTGGATGCCACTATGGGCCATCCTCGGATGAGTTTTCTAGACGCCTTTCAAGGGTACCATCAGATACCTTTGGCTTTGGGTGATCAAGAAAAGACAACTTTTGTCACTCCTACTGGAAATTACCACTACAAGGTGATGCATTTTGGTTTGAAGAATGCAGGGTCTACCTATCAGAGGATGATGACTAAGATGTTCGAACCACAATTGGGCAAGAATATTGAGGTCTATATGGACGATATGGTAGTAAAGAGTAAGGTGGTGTCTGAGCATGTGGGAGATCTCGGGGATATTTTTGAAATACTGAGGAAACACAAGCTGTGCTTTAATGCTTCCAAGTGCTCATTTAGTGTGGGATCGAGCAAATTCCTGGACTATATGGTCACTTATCGCAGAATTGAGGTCAACCCTGATCAGTTTAAGGCAATTAACATTCTACAACCACCTTGAAATCCTAAAGAGGTCCAGAAGCTAGCAGGAATGACTGCTGCTTTGAACCGGTTCATCTCTCGGTCAGCAGATAGATGCAGGCCCTTCTTTCAGCTGTTGAATAAGTGGAAGAGATTTGAATGGACTGAGGAGTGTGCCTCGGCATTTCAACAGCTCAAGGAGTACCTTTCTCGGCCACCTGTCATGTCCAGGTCCGAGGTGGACGAAGTTTTATTTGCCTACATTGCTGTGGCTTCTCATGTTGTAAGCTTAGTGCTGGTGCGAATTGACAATGGTGTGTAGAGGCCGGTTTACTATGTAAGTAAGTCGTTTCAAGAAGCAAAGGTTCGTTATCTACCATTGGAGAAGTCCATTTTGGCAATGGTACATGCTACACGTAAACTCCCCCATTACTTCCAATCCTATACCATTGTTGTTTTAACCCAACTTCCACTTCAATCACTACTTCGAAGTGCTGACTTCACAGGGAGGATTGCCAAATTAGGTACAATCCTAGGGGCTTTTGACATCAAGTACATGCCTTGCACCTCTATCAAGGGTCAGGTCCTTGTAGATTTGATGGCCTAATTCGTTGAATCTCCTACAGAAGAAAAGGTGGAGAAGCAGGGCATGGATGGAAAATTGGTTGGCATGGTCTCCTCATAGGAGCCTTTATCTTAGAGGGTATACGTTGATGGTGCAACAAATCAAATAGGTTCTAGACTAGGGTTGGTTCTAGTGTCTTCTGAAAATGTCACTATTGAGAAATCCTTAAGATTGTGCTTCTCGGTTACAAACAATGAGGCTGAGTATGAGGCTTTATTGGCAGAGATGGCCATGATTCAAAAAATGGGCGGAAAGGCAGTGGAGGTATTCTCGGATTCAAGATTGGTCGTAGGCCAGGTGAAGGGGGAGTTAGAGGCCAAGGACGTGAGAATGCAAGAATATTTGAAGCAAGTCAAGCACATGTAATAAGAATTTGAGTCTTTCAGTTTGCTGCATATCACTAGGAATGGAAACACACATGCTGACTTTTTAGCCACTCTTGCAACCTCCTCGGCACAGGGTTTACCTCGTGTCATCCTTGTTGAAGACTTATGCAAGCCTACTGAGATGAAGAGGGAAGTGGTCCATATCCATCAAATCAGGGTAGGGCCCAGCTAGATGGACCCTATAGTATTGTTCCTTAAAGAGGATATCTTACCCGAAGATAAAACAGAGGTTGATAAGGTGCGAAGAAAGACTCCTTGGTTTTGGCTGTCCGAGGACCAAAAATTATATAAGCGCTCTTTTTCTGGGCCGTACTTGCTATGCATACACCCTGAGGCATCAGAGCTGCTTCTGGAGGAGTTACATGAAGGGATTTGTGGAAGCCATATAGGAGGCAGATACTTATCTCACAAAGCCCTCACTTAGGGATACTAGTAGCCGAATATGCAAATGGAAGCACAAGAATATGTAAAAAAATGTGACCAGTGCCAAAGGTTTGCACTAAACATTCACCAACCGGGGGGAGTCCTTAATCCTCTATCTAGCCCTTGGCCATTTCCTCAATGGGGCTTGGACATTGTAGGCCCCTTCCCTAAGACAGTCGGGAATAAAAGATACTTGCTAGTCGGCACAGATTATTTCACCAAGTGGGTTGAAGCCAAACCATTGGCAAATATTAGGGACGTGGATGCCAAGAGATTTATTTAGAAAAATATTGTCACTCAGTTCGGGATCCCTCATACCCTCATCTCGGACAATGGCCTTCAGTTTGATAGCAAGGTTTTCAGGAGGTACTGTTGTGACTTGGGAATTACGAATAGATATTCCACCCCGGCCTATCCGCAGGGGAATGGGCAAGCCGAGGCTGTCAACAAGGTCATAGTGAGTGGACTCAAGAAAAGATTAGAAGATGCGAAGGGAAAATTGGTAGAAGAATTGTCACACGTCCTTTGGACATATCGAACCACGCCTCGTAGGTTAACGGGGGAAACACTATTTTCAATGACTTATGGTGACGAGGCTGTTATTCCTCTGGAGACTGGATTCCCAATGCTGAGAACGAGTTCTTTCACTTTGAGCAACAATGATGGGTTGTTAGAGAAGAGCTTAGTCCTAATTGAAGAGCAAAGAGAAAATGTCATGGTCCAATTGGCGTATTATCAACATAAGCTCAAGTAAGGGTATGATGCCAATGTAAAGTTTAGGTTATTAGCACCTGAAGACCTAGTATTGAGAAAGGTTTTGGGTACTGCAAAGAACCCAGCATGGGGAAAGCTAGGGCCCAATTGGGAAGGGTCATATCGCATCACCTCAATGGCTGGAATAGATGCATACTATCTTGAAGATCTAGATGAACATGTTATCCCACGCCTTTGGAATGTAAATAACCTGCGAATGTATTATTATTAATGAAAGTCTTTTCTGCCATACTTTTGTTAATGACATTATGCGGTACGTACTATTTCACTAAGTATTAAACAGAACCTCAGTCATGCCTGGTCTCTCGGACCACATACTTCGGGTAAATTAATACTTCAGTTCATTTCACTAAGTATTAAACAGAACCTCAGTCATGCCTGGTCTCTCGGACCACATACTTTGGGTAAATTAATATTTCAGTTCATTTCTCTAAGTATTATACAGAACCTCAGTCATGCTTAGTCCCTCGAACCACATACTTTGGGTAAATTAATACTTTAGTTCATTTCACTAAGTATTAAACAGAACCTTAGTCATGCCTGGTCTCTCGGACCACATACTTTAGGTACATTAATACGTTAGTTCATTTCATTAAGTATTAAACAGAACCTTAGTCATGCCCGATCTCTCGGACCACATACTTTGGATAAATTAATACTTCAATTCATGTCACTAAGTATTAAACAGAACCTTAGTCATGTCCGGTCTCTCGGATCACATACTTTGGATAAATTAATACTTCAACTCATTTTCTTAAGTATTAAACAGAGCCTTAGTCATGCCTAGTCTCTCGGACCACATACTTTGGGTAAATTAATACTTTAGCTCATTTTCCTAAGTATTAAACAGAACCTTAGTCATGCTTGATCTCTCAGACCACATGTCTTGGATAAATTAATACTTCAGTTCATTTCACTAAGTGTTAAGCAGAGCCTTAGTCATGTGGTACTCCTCGGATCACTGCCTTAGATAAGTTAATATCCTTGACTATTTGCCTAAGTGTTGAACAAAACCAGGGCTATGTCAGGTCCCTCAAATCTTTTCCTACTAAGTGTTTTGCTCATCTCCACGAGGATTAGCCTTCCTTGTGAATGGCCCAGGCTCAATGCAAACATGTGATTATTTTCTTTACTATTTATACGTGTTCAATTTATCCGAATTAGCAGTAATGCATTACTGTTAGCTTTTACTGGAGTTTGGGTGGCAACAATTCACTACTGTTAACAACCTTATCAGTCCTAAGTCTCATCAGAGGGCAAAACAATAACTACATCAACTAGAGAGTAAAGATTACTAGGAAAAATAAAGATTCATGAAATAAAAAGTGAAGCCTTCTCAATAATCAAAAGGAAGGTACATTATAAACAGCGGTGAAATGCCATAACAACAACCAAAAAAAAAAAAAAAAAGGTACAAAGAAGTAAAGTAAAAAGCTCCTATTACTATGCCTTAGCATGGGAAAGGTCTTCCTTGGAGTCAGCTGTTTTGGACTTGGGGTCATCTGCCTTGGGTTTGGACTCAGCTCCCTTAGCCTTGGAGACCACATCCTTGATTGTGAAAGCATCCTCGGTATCCTTGGCCTTGGTCAGGGGTTTGACCTCCTTACCCTTACCCTGATCCTCGTGCTAAGGACCCTTCTAGACAGCCTTCTTACCTTTAGTCACCTCAGTTCCCTGGCCTTCGTTACCAGTCTTGCCAGCTCCTTATGAAATTTTAAAAGAGGGAAGAAGGGCCTGGGTGGTGGAGGGCTGCTCAGGAGGGGGAAGAGCAAGAGCAGCGGAAGGAGGGAGCATCGCCGAAATCTCTCAGATGTCTTTTGGATAGAATATGCTCTCAGCGCTCCTCCACTCGGAGGTAGCAGGGACTCTTGCCCGATTAAGCACTTTTGCCCATACCTCTTTGCAATAGTCTCTACACACCTCCACCAGCTCATCCACCAGCCGTAGCTCCGTTTCCCGCACCTCACGTTCGTAGGATGCCATCTCCGCAACCTCAGAAACTTCCTTGGCCACCCGAGCTGCTTCTTTAGCCTTCTGCAGCTCGACCTTAAAATCTAAGACCAGCTATCTCTGAGTGGCTAGCTCTATCTCAATAAGATAAAGCTTCTTACGCTGGTCCTCGGCCTGGTCTTCGGCGTTCTTCAAACCCGTCTCGGCACTCAGACGTGCCCTATCCTTAGCAACCAGCTTGTTGGCAAGCTCCTTGTTCTTTTGTTCAGATGCTCCCAAGGCCTTGTTGGCCTCGGCACGGAGGTTGGCCTCAACCCTGGCTTCGTTCCAGGCATCATTGACCCATTCCTCGGCCATGGAAACTTCCTAGATAGCCTGCATATAAGCAACAAAGGAGTATGTTAGAAACAAAACAAATGAGCAGGAAAGGAAACGAGTAAAGTGTGCCTAAGGGCTTACCATGGCCAGATCCCTCTTCAGGGACAGGAAAAGCTCTTACTGCCTTACTTTCTTCAAGGCTTCCATGTCCTTGGGAAGCAAGAGAGGGTGCTCCTAAGCCTCGGCCATATGATAGGCATGGCCTATCTGGAATTCCCTGATAGTGGAGTTCCAGGGTAATGCTGCGCCATCCAATTCTAACTTGGGGTTCCAAGTTGAATGGCATACATTGGCCGAGTGCTCGGCCTCCCTGCTATCCATTGAAGAATCCCGCGCTTTATCTCTGGTTATTTTTTGCTGTTTTGAGTCCTTCGGTGGGGCAATCTCCCCCTCCTTGATGTCCTTCTCTTTCCTCTTCTTCTTTTGCAAGTTTGGATTGGGGAGCAAGCCGAGCGGGGAATGAAGAGGGGGAGGGGGAAGATTGGGGGGAAGCTGAGTCTTTGGGGCCTCCTTGGATGATGACCCCTTGTTCCTCTAGGCAAGGATATCTTTCAGGCCATGTCTTCCTCCTCCTCGGAGTTGTTATCCACTCGGGCAATTATAAGTTTGGGAGAATGAGTCGCGGAGGATCTGTCGAATTCACCCTCAGAGTCCGAAAGCTCCACGGGCCTTTCTTGCGCCTCTCCTTCTTCTTTGAGGTGAAACTGATCAATCTTAGCCTCTAGGGACAAGCGTGAGGAGGCTGTTTCTTCCCTCGGGGTTACTACCTCACGAGGAGAGCAGTGGAAAGGAAGCTCAACGGGTGGCAGGTTTTCTCGGGCTAAGAAGTCGAGCACTGAAACGTCTATTCGGGCTAGTTTGGGGTCACCGGCTCTTATTGCTTGGCCTACGTCCTGGAACATATTTGACAAGGGCTTAAACTTAAGTATTAAGTGGACGGCTCGTAGTTGCCTTTCTTCACTTACAAATATCTCAAACCTCAGCACCTTGTTGAGACCCGCAACGTTAACAAGGCTGAGTTTGGGAGCAACATGCCTTTTATTTGCAAGAACATCCGAGGAGCAAAACTAAGATTAGTATAATGAAATCACCATCAAAGTAAAACAAAATGCTAAAAGAAAGCGTGGTAAAGCTAAAGGAACTAAATCCCATGCCAAGAGACCTAAACCTAGAGTACCACACCTGGCTTTCCCTTCTGAGTCAGACAGTGAAGATCGTCGTGCCATTCCCCAGAGGCAATTAATTATTCGTCCTTCATGCCTTTGTTGGACTTAGGAAGACACGATACAAGCCTAACAACATTGGACCAGGACTTGAGATAATATCCCGCGTCAGCAAGTGAATGACACTCATACATGTGAATGACGTTGTGCCATGTGTCTCAAGCTCATCTGCTCATTAAGAGTGTCTACACTACCCAAGACTCTAAATAGGTTGGAAGCGCACTGGTGGGGACATAACCTGTGGTTGATTAGATAGTCTCAGGTCACCCTAGCTATGGAAAGTGTCATTCCTCCTTCTATGAAAGCGATCATAGGAATGACAACCTCCCCCCTCTTTTCTATCTGTGACTATTTGATCTAGGGCCCGCGGAATGTGGTACTTAGCCCTAAAACCCTCCATACTAACAAAAGAGTCTACAAGGTACTTAAATCTACCCATCTAGGCGAGCTAAAGGGATATGAAAGAAATTTTCAAGGAGAGGAAACAAAGAACAAAAGATCGAGGAGATCAACCGAGGAAATAAGAACCTAAAGAAGTAGAAACTTACGAGAATAAACACGTCTGTTGATCCCTCAACCTTTTAAAGACTTGAAAATTTTTAGGAAGAGGACTTGGAAGATTCAGAGACTTGGAAACTTTTGAAGGTTGGAGAGTTAGGAAATTCTGGAGAGCTTGAAAATTTGTAAAATGAAGAGAAATAACTTCCCCTGAGCGCCTTATATAGGAGGCGAAATTAAGTGGAAATTCTCCCGCTTAAAATTCAAAGAGAAACGCCAGCCATAAGATCCACATCTCACTGTAGGATATGGGGAACATAGCACCGCCTGGAGCATTTAATAAGACATTGCGGGCTCCGAAGCGTCAGGAACAGTTATGGGACACTCGAAACGACACTCTCACGTGTGGAAATTAGAGGAACATGTGGGATTTATTTTTCATACATCAAAATCCCACTTTTCTCCTCAGATAGGAAGGGAAATTGGAGTTTTTAGGGGCTATTATAGGGACGTAGGCCCAAATATATAATTGGGCCTTGGGCCTTGTCCGAGGAGACACAGTGGTCTGAAAATAGATCAACAGTAAAAAATGAGTAAGACTTTGAACTTCACGAGCAAGCTACGACTGTAAAAGCTGGGAGAGGTAGGCCGAGGAGGAGTATCCCCTCAACTAAATGAAGAAGGGGTCAGAAGGTGAGTTCTATTATCCAGAGTGACGTTACAGAAGGTTCTGTTGATAAGGATATGCACTGTTAACGTACGGGACAAAATGGGAGCTAAGAAATATCTGATAAAAAGCTGCTGCCACCGCATTGAATGTTGTGCAGCTAACTCTCTGGCCGCATTTATGTGGAGAAGACCCTTGAACAGTGCTACTTTGGTCGCCCCAACTCATAGAGAGCTTGTGAGGGTGTTTGATGGGACAAGCACTCAAGTAGTGGCTTGGACAACCGACAAGTGGAAGGCCAAGATCATTCAAAGGGAGATATATAATGTAAAAGACCCCTAATGAAAAAAGGTCGAGAAATAGAAAGAGAAACACTGTAGCAATCAAGAATTAAACTTGTAATCCAAGTAGAGAATCAATATATAAAGAACTGATCTCCTTGGACTGTGTCGATGACAGTTTTCTTAAGATTAAACTAGTCAATCTTCATTTTCTTGTCATCTGAATCTTTCTTATCTGTTGTTTGATTCATTAAAGTCCAATTTTCCAACCCACTCTCTACAAATTCATTGTATTGGGCTTTTGGGGCCTAAGTTCATTTATCCTTTAGGTTAGAGACTCAAATCCGGTCCTTAAATAAATGTTTGCCTTTTGTTCTCATTCTTCTTTTTCTTTTCTTTTTTTCTTTTTTCCTTTTGCTTTCCACTGGATGTTGCCTCTTCCTTCTTCCATTTTTTTTTTTTTGGGTGTTTAGACGTGATTTTTTTTTTTTTTTGGACATGAATTTTTTTTTTTATAATAAATTTGGGTGATTGTATTTTTTTTGGTTGTTTGTCACTTTTTTTTTATAATTGGGTATCATTTTTTAATAAAGATATATGAGTAAATTTATACAAACTCATTTTTTCTATCTTCCACTTTTTCACTCTCAACCAAAAAAAAATAAGGAAAATTAAAATTATTTCTATCCTCCCACCATTAGGATTTAAATTTCATCTCTCTATTACAACTATCAAATTATTAAGAAAAAACTGATATATATATCAAATATTTGATTCTATTTCACTCAGGTGTCATATTTGGAAGGGATGTTTTGCTTTTACTGCACTTTTTTTCTGATTGGAAATTGGAATGTAATGTTTGGCTCAAACAATTATATTTGTGTAACAGTGTTGCAAAATGTTTGGCAGCATTTGCTGTAAAATGATGGCAGAGTCTCTGTCATTGGAGGAGACTTCACCCTGCCTAGATGGTTTAATTTCCTTTGATACATATTTCTCTTGGAGAGTGTCTGTATATATATGAGGAAAAAAAATACCATGTTTTGTTAAATTAATTTACAAACCTAAAGAAAATTATTAGATACTCCTAGAGTACGGTGGTGCTCCTCCTTCTCACATTTATGGTGAGACCCACTATGAATGCGAGAAAAAGAAGCACCATGTTACCGTATTTTAAGAGTACCTACTAATTACTCTTTATCTTTCTAACTTAATGAGTTCTATATTTTATAAATCAAGTTTGGTGTGATTTTGTTCCTTGTTCTCTCGAGCAATTTAGTTATAGTGAGGATTAGTTTTGGGACCATCAAATTACTAAAAAGATTTCCCTAAAATGAAATAACATAATAATTGAATTTGTTCATTATTCTCTAGAGCATTTCCAAAGAAAATGCTATAATAGTCACCAATAAGGCAATAAGCCATTAGTTTATATATATATATATATATATATGTATACATAAAAATAAAAAAAAACCTTAAAAAGCCTAAGAGCATGTTTGGTATTCTTTTTCAAAAAATGATCTCCCATTCAACAAAAATTGAGTATTCCCCTAGGAAGCACAGACACGGGTACAACATGATAACACGAGAAATTTTTGAAAAGTTATAACATTAAACGGCCAATACGACGTTGGTATGACATGAGTACAATATGAGTACGACACCTTAAATGAAGTGTCCGTACTTCATGAGTATTCCCTTATCTAAATATCAATAAAATATAATTTCTGCATGCCCAATTAAGCAAAACCAATGACCCCTTTCAAATTATATCCTATATTAGATTGGTTTGATTTAAGGCACCAATTTTTTTTTTAACAATAAAACTTATATTTTTTTTTCTAATTTCAAAAATAATTTTCTAGTTTATTTTTTTTTTTCAATGCATCCAAACGGGACTTTTGAAGTTCAACATAAGGTGATAAAGTTTTTTTTTTTAAAAAAATGAAGTTCAAATGTGTCAAGGTGTGAGATAACAGGATTCATTGGCCCCAAACTTGATGGGAAGTCCTTAGTGGAAGGTTTTTGAGCTTCGCTCATACTTAAGCTAGGCATTGTTAATTTGTCATGCAAAGGGCTTGAGCAGCAACTACGATTAGCGGAGCAAGAAGAATTGTTGTGTCACCATGTTCCATGTCATGTCTATGTCCATGCTTCTTAGGAAATAGCCCTTATTTCCATCAAAAGGATCCGACTTAGAAACATTGAAAGTATCCACAACTAATCTAAGGAAATTGTGAATTATGAATTTTGAATATAATTAAGGTCTACAATTCCAATTAATTTAATATTTTCTAGAGACAAGTTTTCTAGTAGTTCCACTAAATCAGCACCTGCTTATTTTCTTACCCTACATTCTGCATATCCCATTTGTTGAATACATAAACTAGAATCGCAATCAAAACACTTAGTACAGCCCCAATAGCTGTTATATATGAGAGCAACATGGAAATTTTAAGCTTGGGTATCCAAGCAAATTGAGTGAGATTCATTTTATACATTTATTCCTGGAACTGAGATATTTGGATATACGCATTTGCTCATATTATTCATTATATATGGACATTGCACATTTGCTCATGGCATTACTATGTTTCTTTATCAATGACTATGTACCTATTCCAATTAAGAGAAATATAAAGGTCATACACATCTTCTAGCAAGCAATTATCTCCGGCGCTGCTTCTTTGAGTCAGGAGTTGAATGAACCTGTGCTTTCTTTCCATAAGTATTCAGCTGAAAGTTTTCGAAGGCCTCAGACACTGCTTCCACCTGTATGTAACATTTGCATATAATTCATGGTCATAAAGAAATATCCTAACCATATAAATGACATAGCAAAATCAATGTCTTTATTTTCCACAAACCAGTTTAGGCTTCTTAGAGTACACCCTCACTATCATATCTTGGTAAAATGCAGGCAGCAAGTGGCTGATGCGATCATCTTGGATTGGGAATACCTCATCACTGTCATAATCCTGACAAAAGTCAAGCAGTTAATTCTCACAATGTGCAAGTAATATTATGTCCTCTAAAAAAAACTGTTCATGAATTCTTAGTCAAACCAATTCAGCTTCAAGAAGGATTAAAATTTAAAAGCAGTGCCTTTAATTAAGTTGGGATTCATTATCAGTACATCAAGCAGGTGGCATTTAGCAGAATTACTGTTGATTTCTAAAGCATAAGCTATAATTCTTAGTTAACCTGCATTGTAAGCACTTTTTGTACAAGGTTTACCACCTTCTACCTTGGAAATATAGTTGACCATGTAGTTAACATGATACCAATTTATTCAATTAAGAGTTTTTAGGTTGTAACCTAATTCATCAAGGATTTTGCAAACAACATCACTAAATTCACCAAGTACTCAGGTTTAAGTAAAGAATTTTCTAAGCATAAATAGTCCTGATTCTGGATATTCAATCTTATGCTAAAGTTGAGGGCCACCCTCTATATCACTGAGTTTGAATTCAACATATGCTAACCTGCAGCATTATGGTTGAAATATTTCATAAAAATTGAAAATAACATCTGTTAGTCCTTAGTGAAGCTTACAGAGATCAATGATAAGCAAAAACATTTAAAAAAAAAAAAAAAAAAAATCCTGGTAGAGAATTGATCTCAGTACCTTGAAGAATTTGATGCTGGATGAGGAGAAACATGCATGAGGAAAAAGATTATTTGTCAAATTAGATTAGGAGTAGAAAATTCATCACAGTATGCAAAGATGAACATTGCCTTCATCATAATCATTGTTTTTACCTTTGAAGAGGGTTGTTTCTTCCTCGTGTCAAATCGATCTTAACATTGCTCACAACAATATCTTCTTCTTCTAGCGTCACACCACCCGTTTTCTGGTTGAAAAATTACACTTTAGGATACTGTTTGTCCACTTTTGAGAAACAAAGACCATGGTAAAATCATATATCTTTTTTGGACCTGGGAGCAAATGATATCTTGGGGAGTGATCTTTTTGAAGTGCTCCATCTTGTCCTTTGGGACAGAGAACTCATTGCAGAACTGAGAAACATATCAACTCGATAAAATTATATTGCCTTTACGGTTGATATTATAGGAGAAGTTAAAGATTTTGAGACATGAAGAATTTCAAACATTACTACCTCTTCCCCATCTTGCAATTGTAATAAGATACCTGATATAGCTCCCTTCTTCGAATGCGTTGGATAATGTCTCTTGCTTCCTTGAGCTCTTGTGCATTAGAAAATTCAATGATTTTTAAGATTGAGTCATCTAACTGCACTTTTAGAGAGACTATGTCAGTGCTGTAAAGTAAAACCTAGAAGTTTCATGATAATGTGTAAAGTTCAAACCTTCCAAAATTCTGCCGGTTGACGAATTGAGGATGCAATTTGAAGAAAATCATTTGCTTTTAACAGAGCATCAACAACCATGAGTTCTATTGCCTGACAAAGGATCACTGTCAAATTTAATGCATTAAGTGTTCAAATACAGATTAAAGACATCTATGCTGGAACTACTATTTTGAAGTTCCACATTAACAAATGGAGTTGGGATTTGGCACCTTCACTTTAGCATGTGTATAGACTGTTCGATGCAAATCAGCACGAGTGGCAAATAACTTGTGGATTGTCAGATCTGACAAAGAAATCAAATACCGCATGAAGAATATGACAACCTCTAATCTAAAAGTGATGAAATAAGTTTCAACAAATACTAACAATCCTTAGCACGGTAACATATCTCGTCACCCATAACTCGCATAGATTCCATCAACCTGCAAATTTAATTGAAAACATGGTTCTCTTAAAAGCCATTGCTTGACAAAAGAAGAGGGTAATAACCTAAAGTATGTGCACAATTTAAAGTAAGCCAAGTTCAAACATCTGTACATTTGCAAATGTCACAAACTTTGATTTAACTTGAACAGAGTTCACCAATACATACCTCTCAAAATGAAAATTGCAGCCAAGACCACAAGCCCGAGAGTCCCGAACTATGTAGTCAAACCTGCAGAAGAGTGACAGTTATAAATTTTTTAATTTCAGAAAGAATCCAAAATGAAAAATTAGGAAAAGAAAAAATGAATTCAACTTACTTGTCAACATCTATTCCATTTTGACCATTCGCAACAATATCATACAAGAACTTCTTTTCCTTAATATTCTACATTCAAGAGAATCGTTTGAAGGAGAAATGACAATAGAAGATGCTATGAAAGTTCAATATAAAGAGACAAGCATAACAAAATAAGTCCTGAAAGGTATTATGAGATAAAGAAAATGCCAAAAAAAAAACTTGGGCTATAATAACTTACTTCTGTTGAACCATGTTCAGAGCTTGCAATGATCATTTGCTGCCAGGAGGACATACATACATTAAACCCCCAACAATTTCAAGACTGTAATTGCTAGATTTTACTAATCTACCTGTATCCCCCATTCTTCATGTATATAGAAGTACCAAGTTAAAGTCTCAGGAGTCAAAATAATCTCAGTAATTAAAAGATGTGAACAAGAAAAGACATTGATAGTAAGAAAAATGGAAGTATGCAATGACACAGTCTCAGCAGAAAGAAATTCAACCAAAACAAAGCCAGTGGAAAAAGTAGCAACTCCAACTATTTCATATCCCAACATGTTGATGACAACTCAGAAGATTAAAATTCGTGCTTCATGAATCATGATGGGAGTTCACTAGCTGTAATAGTGATATTCTGGGAATAATGATTGTTAACAAGAAAGGAAACACACATCTATGCATAACATATAACCTTCACTTTCGTAAGGGATTCAGGATCAATGTCAATATTGCGCTCATCAACAATGTGGTCTACCATCTTCACAGACATATCCTCATGAGACCTGACAATGTTCAAGTAATAACCACAAAAAAAGGATTAAATTCTCGAATGAAAAGGTAATTAACAGTTACAGTTAAAATAAAAATTAAGGAGTAATAAATTACACAAGCCTTTGTTACAGAAAATAAAATATTATTTGACTCTTATCTGATAACAATTTAGTAAGATTGAAAAAATGGTAAAGAGCATATGCTACTAAACAGACAGTGCACAGAAGGTCTATTATCTTTAATTCTTACATAAACTCATCCTTTAAAAGTGTAAATAGTGAACAAATGCAAAAGGGATACAAGGTGGCACTTGTCTTAAGGTAAGGTAGCAAAACCAATTGTGAATCACAAAAAAAGGAAAATCAAACTACAAGCCTCTTTGACAATCTTAATTCACTGATAGATCTTTGACCTATACAATGAATTATTAGAATTCTTATTCAATCTAAATAATTTGACTTCTTTTTAAAATATAAATTAGTATCTGCCTGAAAGAGCAATTACGAGGATGGATGAGATATAGGGCACTGTAAGAGAACTTGAGGTTGGTTCCTTTGTGCTGGCATATGCATATCCACTATTCAATACATTAAACAAGCTCAAGATTTAAAAACTCTGTGGACAATGTCATGACAACCTTAACAGTTTACCTTAATAAAGACATGCTAATAAAGTGCTTCAGCAAATTGAATAAGCGAACTAGAAGTACAACTGACATGTGAAGTTATGGCACTAAAATCATTGTCACTTATAATCTTTGGTAGAACTATGCTGATATGACATTCAAAAGACATGAAGTTCATCTCAAAGAAACTGATGAGAGTAGAAATGAGAACACAGGGGCCAAACCTATTCTTCTTGAATAATTCTTGACTTGAATTAAATTCTTTTTGTAATTAATTTCATGTATGACAGAACATGTATAATTGATTAAGCCAAAATTATGAAAAGAAAAAAAAAATTTATTATGTCTCTTTAGTATGTTGGTCTAAAGATGGTGATTCCAATAGAAAGGTTATAGATGGTGAACAATACAATCTTCTCTATTCAAAATTGATGTCATTGTTTTCTTAGGATGAATGTAAAAGTCACCATGTGAAGCCATTAAAAACCCGAGGAAGAAACTCCTTCTCAAACATGTGGCTGAATGGCCCATGGCCAACATCATGCAGTAGTCCTAGAAAGACAATCAAGAGAAGAATGTATAGGGTTTATTAACCAAAAAACAAAAACAAAAAACAAAAACAAAAACAAAACTACAAGAAGAATACATAGGTTAAATCAAGTGATATAAACAAAGAATTTGTTATGATAGGTAAAAATTAGTCACCAGCAAGTTTTACTAATTTAATATCTGAACGCTCAATTCCAAGCTCTAAGCCCTGCAAGGATAAGGTTTGGATAAAGATAATAATCTCATTAAGAGCATCCAAAATGAAATTACAGCATAAGGACATGTTCTCACTTGACAAGTTTTAATAGTATCAACAGCTTTGCCAGCCAACCAATAAACCCCTAGTGAATGTTCAAACCGAGAATGAACTGCCCCTGGGTAGACCATGTTCGATAAACCTGTGATACAAGGAAATTTTTAATTAGTAACTAGTTTAAGCCCACTAGTATCCTTTGAAGATAATATAAAAAATGCATTGCACTCAACATAATTTTTTTGCCTGATAAGTGCATTTGATTTAACATGCTAAGAGTGAAGTCAATAAGACTTATTTTTTGACATAAACCGCACAACAAAAATTATGATGAAAATAGACAAAATGCTAAGCACTTAAGAAGTTTGCATAAGCTAGAACCTGCAAACGCTATTAATATGTTGTCATAGATACCGAATTCCAAAATTGAGCTCAATATTAAAATATATATTTATCTTTTCAATTTTTGGAAATAAAGTTATGAAAACTGATTTAATATGAGACTTACTTTCAAATTATTATAAGATATACAGCCAATAATGTGAAGTGCCCCCCATGGTTCATAATACACCTCATTAAAGGATATTACCTTTAACATTGATTTAACTACAATCTGAACCATGAAAATGATATTATAGTAAATCAAACGTACGATTATGACAAAAAAATCATAATAATTAATATTTTAAAATTTGTCTTTCAATTGCTACAATAACTGCATCAGAAATCTTTAATCAGTGGCATAGATTGGTTCATTGATTAATTTTTGTGTGAAAACCACAATAGAAACTATAGAAAGTGACAAGAAATGTAAGAATTAAAATTCAAAAAATTTAACTAACATTTAAATTCCAATAAAAAAGATACTTGACATTAAATTTCTTCAAGAACCTGGTAAAATAGATTATTATATTTTGCCAGTGAAATAAATAATAAATATTCAGTAGATGTACACTTAATTATTTATAAATCTAAATTTCCTGATAGTTAATTCAGGTCAATCTTAATTGTTCCAAAAAAAAATTCTAGTAAAGGCTGGCTCACCAAGCTGCTTTAGCTCACGAAGCCTGCAATAAGTAGTAAAATCGTCAAAGAATAGTTCATGAAATAAGAAAAACAACCATTACATTCAACAAACTTGCCTCTGAAACTCCTCAGTATCTATGAACTTCAGAGCGACCTGCAAGAAAACATGAGAAAGGTAACTCAACCATCAATACTAAGAATGGTTAATGACAACAGAATTATTCATAATGTAATGCATATTAAAAAGAAAAAAAGTTTTATAGCCAGTGCTTAATTTCTTAAACAGAATCTTTATACAATTTCAGGGAGGAAACCAATTATAGATACTTTCCTAAATAAAGACGCCTCATCAAACCATTAGGTTGATGATCTCAAATCTACATCCTTACCTATTTTATTTACTTACTTCTCATATACTTTGGTATGATTTAAAACCCCGAATTTCTAATGATTTTGTTTTATATATTTCAAATCAGCATATTTTTGTGCATAGATTATAGTTTTGTTGAGCAGAATCATCATGATTACAGAGTCAAATTAGGAATAAACTATTCACTCATTTTACCTATTGAACATTCAATAGTTTTACTCTGTTCCGAATAAGATTGACTTTAATTTCTTTCTTTATATATTCAAATTTTCAAAATAAAAATTTACATGTTCAAATTATTAATCTAACTGTTGCTCAAAATCTCATAGAAAATTTTCATTCATGAAAATCAAATTCCAAATCCTGAGCTATTTCGTAATTTCACTATCATTCTAGTTGAATCAACTCAAATCAGAACAATTCAAGTGAGTAAATTGCAATTCTGAATCTCCAAAAGTTATCAATGCATATTTCATATAAGTAAATCTGTGTTCCGCAAATAAGCCAAGTTAAAACAGAAAACACAAACACATATGAGGATTTGAGAAGCAAAATATTGCATAAAATTACCGAAAACACAATTTCGTAGCTCTTATATTTAGTTACGCAAAAATAATTGAAGAATTACACATTTCTCTAGGCTATGAACAAAGTCAAAGGAAAGCACAAACAAAAACAAAAACTATGCATTTCTCTAAAGCAGAAAACACGAAAGCAATAGCAACAAAAACAAATCACAAATAAAAAATTCATATAGTTTCACTTCAATCGACTCCATCGCTACACTAAAGCTCCAAAGGATACGAATCCAAAATTCCTAAACTAATTCTACATTTCTCAGTGCTATAAACCAATTCAAAGCGGAAAACAAAGACAAAAACACAGAAACCAAAGGCAAAAGCAATGATTCAAGAAGAAGAAGAAGCTCATACCGGCTCGAGATAGATGTTGCCGTGAACGTTGTCGTGGACTTGCTTCAACAAACGCCGGTCCGTCGAGTCTTCAAAGTTGGTAGAAAGTCCCATTGTTCGCTCAGTACAACAACTCTGTGAAACTTCAGAGAAAGAAAGTAACGAAGAAAATGGAGCTCTGTTTGCTAAAGGAAAAAACGAAACTAGAGGATGCTAGGGTTTTGAACTCGAACACAAAGAGAGAGAGAGCAATGCTATGCAGTATCAGAAAGGTAACTGAAAGGGAAGCGTGTGGGTGTGTGTTTATATATGCAGAGTGAATAGGAATTTTGGAGTGGTGGTGGTGGTGAAATAATGCCGCCAAATGGTACTCTCTGTTTGTCTACTTGAGGGCCTAGCGCGTGTCATGCACTATCCAGTCGGGTCGGTCAAAATACACTCTTGCTTTCTAAAGTTTACTAGCTATAAGCACTTTTGGGTCTATAAATTTTCATTTGAGCCCCATCGGTTCACAACAAAATCAACAATTTTTACTGTAACTTGATCATGTGGCAAATTGTCATTAGTGGAGTAAAAAAATGATGATCCATATAACCATGTGGGTCTATAACTCCACAACTCACAATTTGTCACGTGGACAAATCGTGGCAAAACTGTTGATTCTATTGTCGTCGGAACATAGTTGATTTTAATAAATAAGCGCAATTAATTTGAAACCAATAACGTTCATTTGAAACATCCTAAATTAAACTAATAATAGTTTTTTTTTTTAAAAAAAATTAGAGACCAATAACGCTTATCTGAAACTTTCTAAATTAAAGAGGCTATTTTAAAAAAAATTTAAGGACTAATAATACTTTCCTAAGTAAACTATAGGAACTACTAGTCAACCACAATATTTTCTCCCCAAAACATATAGATCACACTATTTTTAGCCACTATTTTCATTCTGTGATTTTATGTCATGACTCTACCAAGGCAGGTTGTGAGATAGGTAGTTAATTACAATCAGTTTTATTTTGTAAAGGATATAGCAAGGGGTGTGGGCCTACTATTACTCATTTTGAACCTTAAAATCTGAGTGGAAATAAATAAACCTGAGCTGTAGATCGAAGCGTACGAGAATGAAATGAAAAAGACTAGTATGCGTTTACGAAAATAAAGAAGACTGGGGTGACCCTTACGAATTATATTGCTTCCAACTCCATGTAACGTAAGTAACGTAGGTTTTCTAATTCGTTACGTTCATTATTTTTTTTCTTTTCTTTTTATGATTTATCGAATTAGTTACGTTATCTTAATAGGAAGATAATGAATCCATGCGGTGAAGAATATGGGAAGATTGTGTGAGCGTTTGGATTGAGATGATTCTTGCGGCACGTTTTCAGTTTCACGTTTTGGACTTTTCTTTTTTTCAGGCGTGAGAGGGAGTAATGCGGAACTGTGCCGCTACTGTGCGGCTACTGTTCACATAAACAGTAGCTGCAGTTGTTGACTTTTGTCCATAAACAGTGCATTTGTGCACTGTTTACGGACCCACAAATTTCACTTTTTATCAACTTTTTCATTAAAAATGGGTTCCACGGCACTATTCACACATTTAAAAATTATTTTGCTACAGTGTTTTCAGTTTTCAGTTTTCAGCTGTATCTAAACGGACCAACATGTATGGAAGATATGCAACAATGCAAGGGGAAAAGGATCATGTTCTGGTGCAAGTATGCAACTACTACCTCAGTTATGAATGATGTAAAGTGATGGGAAATATAAAAAACTGTTAAAAAAATTAAAATTTTATTTTATAAAAAAAATTTTAAAAAAAAAATTAAGGTAAAATTTAGCTACAAAATTGATTGTACTTTTAACTATAACTTTACTCAATATCTTTTTATATAAGGTAGATTTTGATAAATCCACTATTAAATTACATTTTTTTTCTTATATCATCCATACTTGCAAAATTTTTAGAAATAAAAATCAATAGCTATGTCATCATTGTACTCTAGTTATATAATGTATTATAAACCTTGTTTAAAACACTAATATTACTATTTTCGTGTATGTTCTAATAAGTATTACTTTTTACTCAAAAAAAATTAGCTATGTCATCAATAAATTGTTTAAATTGCAAATTTTGGTAGTTTAAAATTATGCATAAAATATAAACTTATAGATCATATAATAAATAATATCTGATTGACACAAAATTTGACATGTGTATTAAGAGCGGAAAAAACATACAAGTTAACGGTTAAAATTTTAAAATATGGAGTAATGTTAATTTTATTGAGTAAGGTTGTAGCCTAAGGGTTATAACAAATTTTATAGCTAAATTTTGTCTAAAAATTTTCTAAACCAATGCACTCAGAACATCCATTAACATTTCTCTATAAGTACTAGGGTTAAACTTATTACACACAAATTGTTTAACATAATTTTACACACACTCCTAAAGCCAACTGAAATTATATCTTCACGATTTCAGTTTTTTTATTTTTTTTATTATTTTATTTTTTTTATGGGATGAATGTAAAACTGTGCAAAAAAGTTTGTGTATATAAACTGTATAATAAACACTACTAGGAATATAATATCCTATTTTATTATGAAACAGTGTCAAAGATGCAAACGGTTTGATGCTTTGTAATGTCTAATGGAGTAAAATCACTCTTGCTATTTTAGGCCCTGCCAGTCCAATTGCCAATTTGCCACTGAACAAAATTGGATTAAGCGAGGTCCAATTACTAAATTTAGAAATGTTTACAATCAGGTTTATGCTTAACAGTTGAGACAGTGAGCTAATTATTTAATATAATTGAAAAAAAAAATTATAATAAAACACTAGAACTTTTAGTTTTTTTTTTTTTTTTTTTTACAAGATAGAAATTCTACTCTAATATAATTTAAGTGTATATGTGTGTGAAGCTCTCTCTTAAAGACTTAATTCCTGACTCTTACCCCAACACTTTATAAACACCTATGTTAATGGAATAACTTTCTCACCAAAAATGTGCGTGGTCCAGAATTTTTATTATATACTTCATACTTTGTTGGTGAAGCAAACACAATAAATAGAAAATTTAATAAAGTTTGATCATTTATCTTCGAAAACGACAAGAGCAAAAAGTGGAGGCATTAGCCATAATTTGACGTGACCAATTCCCCAATGTTGTAGGAAGTACACTGCGGTTTTTTGTTATTTTTTCCTCGATGTGGACCATAGCCCATGCCAATGAATGATTCGTGATGTAAGGCAGTCACATAGTTTAGAATTTACACCAAATTTCTATCATGCAGTAATTACCCAATTTGTCTTAGTCTTA
Organism: Quercus aquifolioides; assembly: GCA_019022515.1. Taxonomy (NCBI): domain Eukaryota; kingdom Viridiplantae; phylum Streptophyta; class Magnoliopsida; order Fagales; family Fagaceae; genus Quercus; species Quercus aquifolioides. The sequence goes on from CM032330.1 coordinate 63,204,811, forward strand.
ATCAACACTATTAACATTACTTAATCAAAAAAAAAAAAAAAACATTATTAACAGTACACATATACACTCACACAATGTTTAGAACTATTGGGATAAATCAAACATGCAATCAGGTCAAACAAACTTGTAGGAGAAATCTTCCAATCTTCATAACTTTCTTACACGGTTACACCCAAAATAAATTAATTAATTAAAAAAAACACCCCAAAGTCCCTTAATTCAAAACATACACTGATTCACGGAAAAGCCATAATTTGAAGAAATAATTTACTAATTCCTTTGTAAATTCACTAATCCCTTTTATAATTTGCTTGGTGGCCTTATAAAAGGAAATTGCAAATTTTCAATGAAATTTTCCAAATTTTGGTAGCACCAGATAAAGATATGGAGTAGAGAAAATCTGAGCCTTTAGTTCTCTTTATAAAGAAAAGCGTGAAATACATGCAGAACATTACCCTATCTACCTCATATTAACGACTTGCCTCTGCTTTTAATACACGTGTGCCTACTCTTCTAGCACAAGTAAGCTCTTTTGTTGCAGGACTTTCTTTTATTTTCCTTTTTGATGGGAGAAAATTGGGCAAGGGAGGACTTCTTATACTTTCTTTTGCTTTGAAAAGTGAAAGGAAACATTTGTTTTTGAAGGAACCTACTTCATTTCTTTTGAAGTTTTGGTATGCCACAGTAAAGCTATTATAAAAATAAAATTATCCGGTATGCAATGAGATATATCATAAATATAATGTTACATATGAACAAATTATGCATTAAGAATCTGTTTGGTTGAGGAGATGAAAATGGTGGGAGGATAGAAAAAATTTAGTTTTACATCATGTGGGATTGGTTGAAGGGATGGAAAATATCGTTTGTACAAATTTACTATTATAACCTTATTACATAGCATATAAAAAGTTATTGGGTAAAATTAGTCAAAAACAAATATTAAAAAATAATGTGATTAACTAAATTATTTATTATTATGAAAAAGAAACTAGGTTAGTTGAAAAAATAAAAACAAGATGTTTAGCTAATGAAATATTTAAAAAAAGAGAAAAAAGTGTTGATGTGTGGCCAAATATTAATGTAAAAGTAGAAAAAAAGAAGAAAAAAAAATAAATAAAGAAAAGAAACAACATGATTGAGAACAGTGGGGAGGGAGATGGGGTAGAATGGTAAACACCATCAGCCCCTTTCCTCCATCTTATTTTCCCTCCATTTTGGGAGGATTGAATTTTGATGGGATCGATGAGAAAATAGTCGGGTCCTATTTACTCTCCTATTTTTCACTCATCTTTTTTCAACCCCTGCAAAATCATCTCAATCAAATATACCCTAAATGCCATAAGAAATGGGTTCTAATTAGCTTAATTAGTAAAGTCTCTTATTGTCAAATAAGAAATCTAGAGTTTGAACCTTACCTATACCAAAAACCAATTGGTGTCTTGGCATAATGTTAAAGAACAATCATTATAGAGCGGATGTCTTAGGTTAAAATTTTATTGTATCTATAGAAAAAAGTGTTTGTAGTGCGATTTTGGGTTAAAAACACATTCTCTCTCTCTTGTGTATGTGTGTTTTTTACTAAAAATAAAAAACAAAATGCCATAAGAAAGATCGATTTTTCCTAACTTCACCCTCTTCAATTTCATTTAGTTTTTTATGGGTATCAATTCCAAGCAAGTGATCTAGGCTAATGGTAATTGTATTATACATTTATACTCCTTTGTTTGGTGGGCTTATAAGAGGAAACTGAAAATTTGGAGTGAAAATTCCACATTTAAATTTGTGTAGATAGAATTTTACAAATTTTGGTAACAATGGAGAAATATATGAAGGTGAGATGATTTGAACTTTAGTTCTCTTTATAAAGAAGAGTGTGAAATACATGCATAACATATCCTTTGCTTCCTCATATGAACGGCTTGCCTTTGCTTTTAATACAGTAATTATTCTCCCACCACAAGTAACTTCTTTTGCTATAGGCCACTTCTTTTGTTGGAGGACTTCTTGCTTTGAAATGTGAAAGGAACCTACTTCATTTCATTTGAAGTTTTGGCATGCCATGGTAAAGCTATCATAAAAAAATTATCATGCATGCATGGAGATATATCATATATGTAATGTTGTGTACGAATAAATTATGTATTAAATGCCATATGAAGTGAGTTTTAGTTAGCTCAATTGGTAAAGTTTCTTGTTGTCAAATTAGAGATCTAGAGTTCAAACTCCACTTATACCAAAAACTGATTGGTGTCTTAGCATGTATTAAAGAGCAATCATCATAAAATTGACGTTATAGGTTGAAATTTTATTATATTTTAAAAAAAAAATGTTTGTAGTGTTGTGCTAAAACCAAATTCTCTCTCTCTCTCTCTCATATGTGTTTGTTTCTAAAAACAAAATTTCATAAGAAAGATCGAGTTTTCCTGTCTTTGCCATCTTCAACTTCATCCAGTTTTTTTTTTGGTATCAATTCCAAGCAATGATATAGGCTAATGGTAATTTTATTATAATATATATTTTTTATTTGAAAAACAATAACAAAATAAATAATTATTATAAAGAAATGAATAATGAGTTTTTAATTGCTATGCCACATGGTCCATGCATGCATCATGAATTGAGCTACTGCTTCATATGTATCCAGGTTTTGTATCTTTGTTTGGAATTTCTACAGATGGTGAAGCGAAATCAAAATATGTGCACGGGGCAATCCTCTTTTTAGAAATTCAATAGTGTACAGAACTACATAGAACAAACAATATATTTTTAATTATTTCTAAATAAAAATATTAATTGTGATAATTTTTTAATATAATTACTATAATTGACATGTATGTAGACACTCAATTTTGAACCCATAATTTAATAAAGGAGAATGACTTGAATGACCATCCATGTACCACAAATTGCATCACATGCATCAATTGGTTCTTGCATTACATGCACCAACTTGTCTTTGCATTACATGCATTAGTTCATTCATTACATATCATAAAAATAATCTTGAGATTCTAACAGTCGCAACAATGTTTCCGGTTTCCAAATCGGACCATCGGATCGAAAGATATCGCATGATCAAGTTTGCAGGTCAACATGCATTGTGTCTAGGTAAGGTCGACCACACACGATTAGTTTAAATTAATTCTGATTGGTTAAACCATTAAAATTAATTAAATAATTCTATGATTGGTTGATAATTAGTGTTTAAAATAGGGATGCGTGCATAGGAATAAAAGAGATGATTGGATAACAATAAAATTGTGAATAACTTGAACTTTATCTAGATTTATTTTAGGGTATTTATCTACAAGGTAATTGTTCTTAAATAACCTGAATTATCCAGAAAAGAGATAAAAAAATCATAGACAAAGGATGAAAACGGGTCTAGGTACAAGGACCGGCCAAAAAACCCTAGAAGAGGAGTCCAAACGGCACCCGGACACGAAAGAGTGTTCAGATTCAAAAGGGCCGAATTTTCTCCATGTGAGCTTTGGCCCAACGACCTTCAGGTGACGATAATGTATACCCTTTTCGATCTTTTCACAAAAGGATGCGTTTGGATTCAAACCCTAATCATCCATACCTATTTTTTAGAGCCATCTAGACTCTATAAATAGGGACTGAACTTCATAATTCAACACTTTTTTTCACACTCTGGGAGGCATACGTTTTAGGCTCTCAAATTGCCCATATTTTTTGATCCCTTCTTTGAGTGTTGCTTCTTAAATTAGGGTTTTTAGGTTTCAAAGAGAATTGCATAAATTTCTTTGAACCCTAAAACATCCTCTCAAGAACAAAAAGTGCTCATGAAAGAGGTTGTTTCTTAACCCTTTTTCTTATGATGTGATGATGCATGTTATATCTCTTTCTTTTTCAAATATCCATAACATGAATTGTTAATTATTGTTTTGTTTACAGCATGATTGTTTTTTTTTTTATGTGATTGTTATAATTTCTTTCTTGAATGTCAATAACCTGCATGTGAATAATTTTTATTAAAATAAAATAGATCTACATCTTTCTTAGATGTAGATCTGAATTTTTCTTGAAATAAAACAGATCTACATATTTTTTAGATGTAGATCTGAATTTTTCTCAATACAAAAACAGATTTGCATCTTTCCTAGATGTAGATCTGAGTTTTTCTCAATATAAAAAAAAGATCTGCATCTTTCTTAGATGTAGATCTAAATTTTTCTCAAACAAAAAGAGATCTGCATCTTTATGAGATGTATATCTAAATTTTTCTCAAATCAAAATTGATTTGTATCTTTCTCAAGATACAAATCTGATTTTTTTTAATACATGCAAATTGTTGAAATAAAGAAAGAGATCATGTACTATTATGTTTGTGTTTGTTTTAATTCATGATTGTGTAAATTCATATTATGACTGAAATTCTCTTCTTAAAAAATCTTTTCCATTTTTTTAAAAAAACATATAAAAAACAGATCTGATTTTTCTGTCTTTAAAAACCATTTTTTTGGTCATCACAAAACAGATCTGAATTTTTATCACCAAAAACCACTTTTTCTACATACTACAAAATAGATCTGGTATTTTGACAAATCAAAATCATTCTTTTTTAACAATAAAAACATATCTGAATTAAAAAATTAAAAAAAAAAAAAAAAAAAAAAAAAGAAGAAGAAGAGATTTCATTCATAAATAAATTTGTGTGATTTAATTATTGGTGTCACATGTTCAACATATCATTCATGACATGCATAAAATGGTACATTGGTCACAAGAGTCTAAAAGACCAGATTCTGTCTGGGCGGAATAGGTGCCTAACACCTTCCCATTCCGTAACCTAGCTTTCGGATTTAGGTCTTTGGCTAAGTAGATCTAGCCTCGTCTTTGTTTATTTTTGGGTAGAATGTAACTAGGATAACAAGCCATGTATTTTTGGTAGATTGTAACTAAGACCCAAAGCTATGTAATTTCCAAAATTTTCAAGATATGTAATTTCTTTTATCAATCAATGAAGAGAACAATTCAACCATGTATTTGTATATTTATTTTTTCTTATTTTTTTGTATAAAAAATAAGTGGCGACTCCATACCACTTACCCAAAAAGAGAGGTGATCTAAAAGGTACTCGAATCTCTTTTTTGAGGGATGCTTTTTTTGAAGTCTCTCATAGTGGCAACTCCACTAGGGATGTCGAGGGCTAAACTTCATATTAGACTTAAGTGACCAAATATGTACTCTTGTTTTGCATGGTCTTGAATGATATAGTTGTTTGTTTGTTTATTTATGTTTGACAGGATATTATATAATATGTTGTTGTATGATATTTTGTTGTTTGTATTGTTTGTTAAAAACTTTCCCTAACTGGTCATTGTGTGTGCCATTCAAACAACAATGTATGCACCCTTTTTCAACAATTTTGTGGTGGTAGTAACCATGGATCACTGGTCTTCATTAGATTCGGGTACCCAGTGGCGAACTCACCAACTCATAGCCTAAAGTCAGTGGATGATTTCCTGTAGACTGTAACGGACAAAGCATGCCGTTTGGACCAACGCAATGTTCATTACATTACAAGTTGAGAGGTGTAACGTCCTAGCTATGGGAAACAATGAAACAACAAACCCGCCCTACAACGTAATGACTTAGAACTTACCTTTAGGTCGGTCCTAGTTAAAATTGCATTACATGTGGTGTGTGTTTGTTTTGATTGATTGATGGATATGGATGGGGTCTTAGCTTTGATAAACCCAACCAAGCCTGTCATTAGGGGAGAATCTGGTCAAGATTTGAAGGAAGGCTGCAAAGAGAACCTAAGCCTGACACTCAAGACAGTAGCTCCAACTCCAAGCCTATCACTCCCATCTCAATACTAAGGCCTTCAAGCATAGAAGAGACTCCATTGCTGCAACATTACAACCCCATCTTTGACCTCCAAGACACTTCAAACCCCAAGAAAACAACCAAAAATCCGTAAGCGGGAGGAGACATTTCAAACCCCAAGTAAATGGCCAAACACTCATAAATGGGGGGAGACACTTTAAACCCCAAAACACTGATCCCAATTATTCAACTAAAATTGCCCACATCATAAGGGAGGAGACACTTCAAACCCCCGCATTTAGAGACTGACAACCTAGTGGAAGCTTTGAATAGATTTACCCAATAAACACCTGCCGAGGAAGATGAAGTTCTCAAGAAATTACAGAAGACACAAGCCAATATATCCTTATGGGGTTTACTCATGGCCTCATACAAACACCGACAAAACCTAGTAGACCTACTCAACCAAATCCAAGTCTCTACAACCACAACCTCCTAGGATCTGAATGCTATGATTGGGTCCATCAATAGAGAACTCGCTATTTCCTATTTTGACAAGGATCTTACCAAGAAGGGGAAGCACCACAATGATCCGTTGCATATCACTGTAGATGCCATGGGGAAGAGAATACCAATGGTTTTGGTAGATTATGGAAGTGCCTTGAACGTGTGTCCTTTGAAGACTACAAACTGCCTTGGCCTGAGCATTGAAGACTTTGTGCCTACTAATCAACATGTGAGGGCATATGACAATAGTAGAAGAGAAGTCTTGGGAACCATAACATTTGAGCTTACCATAGGACCAATGGTCAAGAAGATGGATTTTCAAGTCCTTAATATAGCCTCATGCTTCAATATGCTCCTTGGGCGACCATGGATCCATTACATAGAAACCGTACCTTTTTCCCTATATCAAAAGGTTCGGTTTCCACATGGAGAGGCCATTGTGACCATCTATAGAGATACTTTGACTGTGCCTAAACTTATTTATGGTATTGATTCCGAAAAAGAGTCACTGACCTTGGATGGCTTTGAGATTGAAAGATTTGGTTTTGAAGAGAAATAAGAAGAAGTCGAGAAGATCCCAATGAACTTTACTCCTTATGGTAACAACAATGTGGTGGCAATGATGAGGAGAATGAACTACCTTCCTGAGATGAATTTGGGGAAAGCTGTGAAGAAACCAACTGTTCAAGACTTGGCGATTCCTACTGCCACACCACCTTTTGGGCTAGGCTATAAGCCTACTAATGATGATTTGCTAGAGATGGAAGTAAGAAAGATGGTTTGAGCAAAGGCCAATGCAAAAGGACTCCCTTGTCCTCCAGAACCTCTGAAGCCCTACACTCCTACATTGAATGGAAAGTTTGTAAAAGTTGGAGAAAGTCAATGATATTGGGGATTCCCGGAACTGAGATTTGATCCTATAACAGAGACAATGGTGCCCAATTTCGAGATACTACTTGATTGCAAAAATGAGGTTCCAAAATTGAAGAAGGAAGATACAACTTGTGTTCCTTCTGATTGGGCTGATCACATGGATCCTGATGCCATGACTACCCTCTTTGGAGATCCTATTTGCAATATAGAAGAAGAAGAATATTGGGAGGCCTGCCAGCATGCATTGAATAGCTCGTATGAACTAAGAACCAGTGATGGAGATGAGGAAGAGGGAGCAGCCCCTAGTAATGATGAAGATGGAAGTGAAGACAAGAGTGATAGTAGTAGTGATAATAGCAGCCGTGATGGTGGACATGATGATGATGACAGCAACACCAATAGTGATGACAACAGCAGTAGAAGTTATGATAGCCCATACAATGGAGATGATTGGGGTGAACCCCCTAGTGATAGAGAAGATGAAGATGCAGACCTATTCTATAAGGAATATGACAGTGATGTGGACTATTATGATGAAGACATAGAAGACAATGCCGAATCCAACAGGTGGAGCAACATTGATAATGACCAATACAGGCTGATAAATGTGTTAGAGGATGCAAGACAGGAAAATGCACAAGCCAATCAAATGTATCATGACGAATATCCCTATGGGCATCTTTCAGATTGGAGTGATATCACCAATGTCAGTTCAAGGTCTGGCCCTAAGTATGATAAGCATGGAAGAGAAGTTCCAGAATTGGGGTCGTATTATGATTTAGAACCAAGTACACCAACCCTACATACTGAAGAGGAGGATGACATAGATGCCAGGCTGGCCACTCTAGACCAAAAACTAATGGTCCACAGTCTGAAAATCATGACACTGGAGAATGCGGAACATAATAAGGAGAAAATAGAAGAAAGTCAGAACATTTCCCTCAGACCACTGACTTGTGCAATAGAAGCAAACGCGATCCATTTGATGAATGGTTGGATAGCATAGAGCGCCTGGATGCTTTTGTGGCTGACAAGCCCATAGACATGGAGGTTGAAGAAGAAATTACAGATGATATGGATGTAGATCCCACAATACTGATGCTGAGGAAAGAAGGAGCTCATTGGGAGCCACCTACCATTGTGGAAGCCACAACCGAGTTGAAGAATTGGGCATGGGAGGGAGCCGCCCACCCCATGGAGACTCTGTGAGGAAGATCAAGACTATCAAGTCAGTCACTTTTGCCAAGAAGATCAAGACCGCTGAGCCAGTCACTCCTTCCAAGAATGTTGTTTCTGTTCCTATTGAGTCTATTTCTGCTAGTGTTTTTATTCTTGTTAAATCTGTTTGTGATAGTTTTCCAGTTGAGTCTGTTGAGTCTATAGAGTCTGTTAAAAACTCTTTCCCTTTTAATATGATTTCTGATTCTGCTTATTTGCTGGCTTTGAATGTTTTTATTTCTGAAATTGGTAAAGAAACTCTTAATAATAAGGAATTAAACAATGGATACCTAGAACCTATAAAAGAAAAAACCCAACCCATTAACCTGGGAACTGATGATGATCCCAAAATGATCCAAGTGGGCAATACCCTAACCACCTCAAAGAAAGATGCATTAGTGGCATTGCTGATAGAATTCAAGGAGGTCTTTGCCTGGTCATATGAAGACATGCTTGGGATTGATACAGATATAGTATAGCATTGCATTCCAACAAATCCAACCATGAAGCTGGTCAACGGAAATTGAGAAGAATGAAGCCAGAGTGGACTCTCAAGATCAAGGAAAAAGTAGAGAAACAATACAATGCAAGATTCCTAAGAGTAGTCAACTATCCAGAATGGTTAGCTAATGTGGTTCCAGTACCAAAGAAAGATGGGAAGGTCCGAATGTGTGTAGATTTTCGAGATATGAACAAGGCCAGCCTGAAAGATGACTTTCCATTGCCTCACATTGACGTCCTGGTTGACAACACAGCAGGGCATGCGTTGCTCTCGTTTATGGATGAATTTTCAGATTAAGATGGCTCCAAAAGATATGGAAAAAACCTCTTTTATCACTCCATGGGGGACATAATTCTACAGAGTCATGCCATTTTGGCCTTAAAAATGCTGGTGCAACTTACCAACGAGCAACCACCACTTTGTTGCATGATTTGATACACAAAGAAGTAGAGGTTTATGTTGATAACATTATAGTGAAGTCCAAAGACCGTGAAGGGCATATACCAGTTTAAGGAAGTTCTTTGAAAGAATCCGATTCTACAAGTTGTAGTTGAATCCAAGGAAGTGTACTTTTGGAGTCACATCCAGAAAACTGTTAGGGTTTATGGTAAGCCAAAGAGGAATAGAAGTTGATCCTGACAAAATCAAGGCAATTGTAGAGATGAAGCCTCCAAGGACTGAAAAGGAGATTCGAGGATTTCTGGGGAGGATACAGTACATTAGCAGGTTCATAGCCCAACTCATTATGACGTGTGAACCAATCTTCCGACTACTCAAGAAAGAAGTCCCTACAGTGTGGAATGAACAATGCCAAGAAGCCTTCAAGAAGATCAAGAGTTATCTGATGAAACCACCTATACTTGTCCCGCCAGTTCCTGAAAAACCATTGTTGTTGTATCTCACCACTATAGATACAGCAATGGGGACTTTACTTGCTCAATACTTAGAGGAGACTAGAAAAGAGAATGCGATTTACTACACTAGCAAGAAGATGTTGCCTTATGAAGAGAAGTATTAACCATTAGAAAAGACATTTGTAGCACTTGTATGGGCAACCCGTAAACTCAGACATTATGTGCTTGGTTACAAGGTTCTGTTGATTGCAAGAATGGATCCTTTGAAGTACCTAATGGAAAAACCTATGCAAGATGGAAAGACTACCAAATGGGTTTTGCTCCTGTCAGAATTTGATATTAAGTATGTGACTCAGAAATCTGTGAAGGGGGCAGCAATTGTCGATCGCTTGGCCCATTGTTCACTAGAAGAAGCTGAAGAGATCCAAGGAGACTTTTCGGATGAAGACATCATGGGGATTGAAGTAGAATCATGGAAGATGTATTTTGATGGAGTAACAAATCAAAACAGAAGTGGAATTGGAGTTGTCTTAATTTCTCCAAAAGGGACATACATTCCATTTTCTGGAAAACTCAATTTCCTTGCCACCAACAATGCCACAGAATATGAAGTTTGCATCATGGGTTTACAAGCAGCCCTAGACCTTGGAGTAAAAGAGTTAGAGGTGTACGAAGACTCAGCATTAATAATCTCTTAGGTACAGAATAAGTGGAAGATCAAAGAAGAAAGACTTATGCTTTATCATCAATGTCTTCAAAAGTGGGCATCAAAATTCAGCAAGATCCAATATCAGTATGTGCTGAGGATGCAGAATCAAATTGCAAATGCTTTAGCAACCATGGCATCCATGATGGATGGACCAAAAGAAGATGAAGCTAGACTGATAGTGTTAGAACAAAAAGAAAAACCAGCCTACTGCATGACAATAAAAGAAGATAAGGGAAAGAACAAGGAAGTTGAATGGTATTAAGAGCGTAAAAAACATACAAGTTAACTGTTAAAATTTTAAAATATGTAATAATGTTAATTTTATTGAGTAAGGTTGTAGCGTAAGGGTTATAACCAATTTTGTAGTTAAATTTTGTCTAAAAATTTTCTAAACCAATGCACTCAGAGCATCCATTAACATTTCTCTATAAGTACTAGGGTTAAACTTATCACACACAAATTGTTTAACATAATTTTACACACACTCCTAAAGCCAATAGAAATTATATCTTCACGATTTCAGTTTTTTTTTTTTTGGATGAATGTAAAATTGTGCAAAACAGTTTGTGTATAATAAACTATATAATAAACAGTACTAGTAACATAATACCCTATTTTATTATGAAACAGTGTCAAAGATGCAACCTGTTTGATGCTTTGTAATGTCTATTGGAGTATAATCACTCTTGCTATTTTAGGCCCTGCCGGCTGCCAGTCCAATTGCCAATTTGCCACTGATCAAAATTGGGTTAAGCGAGGTCCAATTACTAAATTTAGAAATGTTTACAATCAGGTTTATGCTTAACAGTTAAGACAGTGAGCTAATTATTTATTATAATTGAAAAAAAAAATTATAATAAAACACCAGAACTTTTAATAAAGTTTGTCAAAGCAAACACAATAAATAGAAAATTTAATAAAGTTTGATCATTTATCTTCGAAAACGACAAGAGCACTAAAAGGTGGAGGCATTAGCCATAATTTAACGTGACCAATTCCCCAATGTTGTAGGAAGTACACTGCGGTTTTTTGTTATTTTTCCCTCGATGTGGACCATAGCCCATGCTAATGAATGATTCGTGATGTAAGGCTGTCACATAGTTTGAAATATACACCAAATTTCTATCATGTAGTAATTACGCAATTTGTCTTAGTCTTAATCAACACTATTAACATTACTCAATCAAAAAAAAAAAAAAAAACCATTATTAACATTACACATTTACACTCACACAACTGTTGGAACATTTTAATATTAAATAATTAAAATGAATAATGTTACAACATAAATGTAAAGATATGAGAGTGAATATGAAAGATGAGGAGTTTGTGAAAATGTTTAATCCCACATTGAAAAGGAGAGAAACTATTTTATTCTTTTTAATTGTGGTGATTAATGGGTTAACATGAATTGTCTCAGATATTGGGCTAGATACGTGTGCAAGGGGGAAGTGAAGGGCAGAGGTATCAAAAATGGAAATAAAGAGGTTCTTGGCAAGGACGGGTGTTCTTTATGGTGGAACTTTGGGCTTGAACACTTTGTGTAGAGGTTGTTCTAGCCGAGGAGACAAGTCAAAGACGGTCTGCACCGGTTACAAAGTTTAGCCAATCAAGAGCTTAAATCTTTTTAAAGAAAGCGAGTGTCGCGCCTCAGTCCAAATAGTGTTGTGTAATTTAATGAACTTGTAGGAGAAATCTCCCAATCTTCATAACTTTCTTACACCCAAAATAAATAAATTAATTAAAAACAACACCCCAAAGTCCCTTAATTCAAAACATACACCGATTCACGGAAAAACCATAATTTGAAGAAATAATTTACTAATTCCTTAGTAAATTCACTAATCCCTTTTATAATTTGCTTGTTGGCCTTATAAGGGGAAATTGCAAATTTTCAATGGAATTTTCCAAATTTTGGTAGCACGGATAAAGATATGGAGTAGAGAAAATTTGAGCCTTAATTCTCTTTATAAAGAAAAGAATGAAATACATGCAGAACATTATCCTATCTGCCTCATATGAACGACTTGCCTTTGCTTTTAATACATGTGTGCCTACTCTTCTAGCACAAGTAAGCTCTTTTGTTGTAGGACTTTCTTTTATTCTCCTTTTTTATGGGAGAAAATTGGGCAAGGGAGGACTTCTTATACTTTCTTTTGCTTTGAAAAGCGAAAGGAAACATTTGTTTTTGAAGGAACCTACTTCATTTCTTTTGAAGTTTTGGTATGCGATAGTAAGGCTATTATAAATAAATAAAAAGTATCCGGTATGCATGGAGATATATCATAAATGTAATGTAATATATGAATAAATTATGTATTAAGGGTCTGTTTGGTTGGAGAGATGAAAATGGTGGAAGGATAGAAAAAATTTAATTTTACATCATGTGTGTTTGGTTGGATAGAAAATATCGTTTGTACAAATTTACTATTATAACCCTATTACATAGTATATAAAAATTTATTGGGTAAAATTAGTCAAAAACAAATATTAAAATAATTATTGTACCAAACAAAACCACATAGCATATGGTCCAAGTGTTTCAAAATTTTCAAGCTTTTGACAATAATGAAAATGTGGACTTTGAAGTGGCACATTTGAAATTATGGGTTGTATTTCTCACAAGAATAAAAAATATGATTTTTTTTTTTTCCAATAACTTTCCCCTTTATGTTATGTTTGTCAAATATTGGTTGCAACTTGAAAGAATTATTTATTTATTTTAATTTTTAAATAAGTGAGTTTTCGACTCCCAAAGGAAGGTGCTTTAAGTTTTTCATTCGTTTTTTTTGTGCTGAATAGTAAGTTTGTTTCTTCAAGAAAAAGGGAAATGGGTCCGCTCATTAGACTTTCACAGCTTATTATTTTGTTTGTGCTATGTACCTTGATCTGATTTATTGTCCTTTTTGTTCTCATTGTGTTGAAGTGCAGTTAGCACGAGAACTTGTCCACAATTGACATGATTACTTACAAAAAAAACGAAAAAGGAAAGGAAAGTTGCTAGCACGAGTTACAGAGCTGCTGGTGGCCTGATTTCTTACCAAAAAAATAAGGACAGCATGAGAAACGTGATGAAAGTATAAGAAATAATGATGAAGACCGAACTAAATACTCGCAAGCAAAATTTTTTTTCGCTGAATACTTGCAAGCAAACTAGGTAGAAACATATATGGGTAAGAGGGATGTATGCAAAAATAAAAGAAGAGAATTCCTCTGATTTTGGCATTTTATGGCCATGTCACATTGTGTTGTTGCAACAACCAATGCCTTAATTGTTTGTGGTTTAAAAGAACAGAAAAAAGTGTTAATGTGTGGCCAAATATTAATGTAAAAGTAGAAAAAAAGAAGAAGAAGAAATAAATAAAGAAAAGAAACAACGTGATCGAGAATGGTGGGGAGGAAGAGGGGGCAGAATGGTAAACACTATCAATCCCTTTCCTCTATCTTATCTTCCCTCCATTTTGGGAGGATTGAATTTTGATGGGATCGATGAGAAAATAGTCAAGTCCTACCATTTTTCTCTCTCCACTCCCCTCTCAATCAAACACATTTTCCATCCATTTTCTCTCCTATTTTTCACTTATCTTTTTTCATCTCTTACAAAATCATCTCAACCAAATATACCCTAAATGCCATAAGAAGTGGGTTCTAATTAACTCAATTAGTAAAGTCTCTTATTGTTGAATAAGAAATCTAGAGTTTGAACCTCACCTATACCAAAAACCAATTGGTGTATTGGCATAATGTTAAAAAACAATCATTATAGAGCAGATGCCATAGGTTAAAATTTTATTGTATCTATAGGAAAAAAAAATGTTTGTAGTGCGATTTTGTGTTAAAACCACATTCCCTCTTGTGTGTATGTGTTTTTTTTTACTAAAAATAAAAAACAAAATGATAATAAGAAAGATCGATTTTTCCTACATTTATACTCCTTTGTTTGGTGGGCTTATAAGAGGAAACTGAAAATTTGGGGTAAAAATTCCACATTTAAATTCTATGTAGATATAATTTTACAAAATTTGGTAACACTAGATAAATATATGAAGGTGAGAAGATTTGAACTTTAGTTCTCTTTATAAAGAAGAGCGTGAAGTACACCCATAACATTTCCCTTTCTACCTCATATGAACGACTTGCCTTTGCTTTTAATACAGTACCTATTCTTCCACAACAAGTAACTTCTTTTGCTATAGGCCACTTCTTTTGTTGTAGGACTTCTTTTGCTTTGAAAAGTGAAAGGAACCTACTTCATTTCATTTGAAGCTTTGGCATGCCATGGTAAAGCTATCATAAAAAATTATCATGTATGCGTGGAGATATATCATACACGTAATGTTACATACGAATAAATTATGCATTAAATGCCATAAGAAGTGAGTTTTAGTTAGCTCAATTGATAAAGTTTCTTGTTGTCAAATAAGAGATCTAGAGTTCGAACTCCGCTTATACCAAAAACTGATTGGTGTCTTAACTTGATATTAAAGAGCAATCATTATAAAATTGACGTTATAGATTGAAATTTTATTATATCTAAAAAAAAATGTTTGTAGTGTTGTGCTAAAACCAAATTTTCTCTCTCTTGTATGTGTTTGTTTCTAAAAACAAAATTTTATAAGAAAGATCGAGTTTTCCTATCTTCACCATCTTCAATTTCATCCAGTTTTTTTTATTGGTATCAAGTCCAAGCAAGTGATATAGGCTAATGGTAATTGTATTATAACATTTTATAAAAGGTTTCACTTCTCCCTTTAATATTCTGCAATGTTTGGTTTTCTAAGAGGAAGAGGAAAGGACACGTACTGCTTGTCACGACAATTGGGATATGATTCCATCAACATTCCACAATAACCTCTTATTATACACGATAATAAAGGAAACTAGGGTCTAGAATCATCTTTATGAGATAGGTGTATCTTTTTACTTTTTTGAAATTTTTAAGTAGATAATAAGAAAGAAAGAGATATGATTTGAATCATAAACATGAGGCACTAAAAAGGAAACTTTAGGCACGTTTAGTAGACTGTAACGGTAATTGCATAGAAATAAGAATAGGTATTATAAGGAATACAAGATGTTGTAATGTAATACTTAATACTATTCATTTGTTTGGTGACAACACAATAATAGAACCTTGAAGACAATAAAATGAAAACATTTTAAATCAAACTTAAGATATATTTTAGGAAATATTTTACTCATATAATTATATATCCTAATTTATTTATTTTTTTTAATTTGAAAGAGAGATTAGTTATTTTTTTATGATTTTTTACTTTCATAATTGTTAAGTGCATATGGAAAGTTTGTTTATTTGGAAATATATTAATTTTAGAAATTAATACACTTACTAAGAAATAGCTATTACAACCCCTTTAAAAATGAATAGCTATTCCTCATTTTCAAAAATAGCTATTCATAAAAAGTGACTATTCCCTTTAATAAAAACATAACCAAACTACTGAATAACTAAACCAGAGGAATAACTATTACATTATAGTGTCTATTACAGTCTATCAAACATACCCTTTGTTTTTTATTATTATACACGACTAGCCTCATCACATGTGCTTCATGTGTGCAATGAGGCTTTTTTTTTTAGTGGTCCTATTTTGTAGGAAAAAAAAAACTTGTGTTTTTATTTTATATATATATATATATAATTTTTATTTTGAGAATTTAATTTATAAGTAGATAAAGCAATTTAAAAATCAACAAGAGAGTGACCTTATTTTTTAGGCCATGCTAGGAGTTAGAGTTGTATTTTTACCGGATTGTCCTTTAATTTTGTCTCTACTTAAAAATAGGATTGTAGGGACATTTTTGAACAAAAAATGATGATCCCAAACCGATGAAACCCCTTAAATAATAGTATAGATAGTAAATGAAACTAGTCTCATCGCACGCGCGATGAGGCTTCTTTTTTTTTTAGTGGTCCTATTTTGTAGCAAAAAAAAAAAAAAACTATGTTTTTATTTTTTTTTATATATATATATATATATATAATTTTTTATTTTAAGAATTTAATTTATAAGTAGATAAAAAAAATTTGAAAATCTGTAGGAGAATAACCCTATTTTTTAGGCAATGTTTTAGTACAAGTTGGAGTTGTATTTTTACTGGATTGTTCTTTAGTTTTGTCTCTATTTAAACATTGGGATGTAAGGGCATTTTTAAACCAAAAAAATGAGGAATCTAAACCGGAGAAACCCTTTAAATAGTAGTATAGACAAGATTCTTGAATCATTTTAAGAGAGAGCTGGATCTTTTTACTTTTTTGAAATTTTTAATAATTCATCCTAAATTTTTTCTCCTTTCTTAAAAAAAAAAAAAAAAAAAACTACTTTGATTTTGCTTTGATATTTGGCATCGGCAGCAAGACCATGTGTCCTGTCGTAAAATAAAAAGTGGAAAGTAAAAACAAAAAAACAAAGTAGGCATATCTTTTATTCTTTTATCGTGAAAAGTAGTCGGTTGCTTTGTTGATGCTTAGCTTAGCTGGTTATCTCATGAAGGTCAACCATGACTCGCCTCACAAAGATGTTTTCTTTTTTTTTTGGGGGTGGGTGTCAATTAAAATATTAGTGATGATGCCGAAAAATCGTCAGTTAGTCGCATGGTCCCCACGCACTCGATACCAAACCTGCACAACACAGAAAAAGAAGACTTTATAGAGAGTACTGGTGTGGTATCGGCCAAATACCCTCCGAAGGTTAAGTTAGAGAACTCTTCACAACTCTAAAGTGTTAGAGCTGGGGTAAATTATGCGTACCTTGTTTTCTAAGGGCTTTGGGTTTTTATAGTAGTGTAGAACCGACCTCCGTTTCTTGCGTAAGAAGGTGTTTCCTTATGGGGAAGATCATCATAAATGTGCGTATATTACGGGATCCTTTTCCTATTGGAATTCTACTGATTAGGGCTAATCGTGGGACGTAAGTTATTTCCATTTAGGATTCCTTGGAGCCCACTCAAAACCATGTTGGTAACACATGGCTTTGGTATCCGTCTACCCCGTATTCATGTGACTTGAATCCGTCCATATCGGGGGACTATCCATCTGTTATGGGAAGAAGTCCATCTGTCACATGTCCTATCCATCCGACACCCCTTTGTTGCCTTATCTCCGATAGCCCACTAACCTAGTACCGTTGGGTCTACTTGAACGGATCCGTCACGCCAAATTTTGTACTCTTCAATTAGAATATCTTCTTAATTGTTATTCAATAAATTAAGTTACACTATAGTTTTCAGAATTGTTTTTACATAATATATTATATTGTGATATTAGTAGTAGGTTCATGTAAATATAAATATATATATATATATATATATATATATTTTAAATTCAATTGTTAAAATTAATGGGGTGGGGGATCAAACCATGATTCTTCTCATAAAGAAGATCACGCAATGTCACAAAGTTATGAGACTCTTGAATATGTAAAACTGATATTACTTCAATTACAAGTTGTTTTATGAAAAAATATAATAAAAAAGTTATATTCTTTAACACTACCCTTTTTCTAATTTTATTTTTCTTGTTTGGAGGTTGGTCCTGGATTGTGCTTGTTTTGAGGAATCTCATTGATTGCTTCTCTAGAGCACGGTTTAGTCCATGAGAACCTTAATCCATGATGGTAAGGACTTTGTTCTTAACCTCTCCTGTCTCCTCTAAAATAATGGAGCTATAATTCTTGTTTAGCTCTAAATTTTTGTCATGTCAGTAGCAAATGAAGAACATTAACTTATCATAGTAGATTTTGCTATTAATTGATTTATTTTTATCTAAAAAGTACTAATACTTTAGATGCTAGCAATGGTTTTGTATCTCAATTGACACTTTCTATTGGTCTAACATATACATATTCAAATCCTTGTCACTCATTGTAACTAGAACAAGTATGAGACTATTTGGTTGGTTTTGGCATCCAAAATGATCAGTCCAAACTAATGAACATTACTATTTTTGGTGAAAGATAGGAGCAAAATGGCCCAAACCCAGTTGTACCTGAATTGAGAACACTTATATATGGTCCGTTTGGTTGGATGATAGAAAAGAATTAGGCTATGTTTGGTAACAATTTTTGTTTTCTATTTTCAAAAACTTGTTTTTGAAAATGTAAAGAAAAAACAATTTTCTTGTATTTTTGAAATCAAAAACATATTTGGTTAGTTGAAATTAAAAAAATATTTTTTTGAAGAAAAAAATAGAAAATACTAAAATATATTGTTACTGGGATTTGAACTTTAATGCTAACTCATTAAACGAGACAGATTCATTAAATCAAATGCGTGTTTTCATTGAATTTTGAAAATTAGAAAGCCTTTTGCATGTTTTCAGTTTCCTTCATAAATTGAGTTTTAAGAACAATTTTTATTTTCTGTCCATTTTTGATTGCCAAACAAGTTTTTTTAGTTTCAAAAATAGAAAATTATTTTTGAAAACAGAAAATAAGGAGAAAAAATAGTTACCAAACATACCCTTAGTTTTATCTTATTTGTGTTTGGTTAAGAGGATGAAAAAATGGAGAGATAGAAAATTCATTTATTTAGTTAAGAAGAAAAATAAGATGATGGAAAATGAAATTGGTATAAATCAACAATTATGTCCCTATTACATTAAACAATTTTTTTCATAGTATATGAATAATTCCTTTTCATTATTATTATATAAGGAAAAAAATGTTATCAATTTAAAATATATATGTATACGTAAGCAGAAAAGTATTTTCAGCCTTCTTTTAAAAACAATTAGCAACTAAAAAGAACCAAAAAAGAAAAAAAAAGTTTTGCCGGAATTTAAAAAAAAAAAAAAAAAACATAAGTAACGATGTACATTCTAGCAAGGGGCAGCAACAACTAATAAGGACAAATAATGAGAATAAAAAATTAAGACAAACAAGTAAGCACCACATAGCATTAATAACAAATGGGATACTATGTCATTTTATACTTCCAGATTTCTTCTTCCTCATTTTTTCTCGGATTTGGGAGGATTGGTTTTTGGGTAGGCTGAGGAGAAAACACTCTAGTCCTACCAAAATTCACCTCCTTTTTTCTCTCTACCAAACAATAAAAAACTATCATTTTCCTCCTATTTTTTACTTTTTTTTTTTATCCTTCCTAAAATCATTCTAATCAAACATACCCTAAGAAAAGATATTTCAAATAATTGTAAGTTGTGGGTTCAATTTAACTCAACGGTTAAAATTTATGATTATTGAATAAAAGATTTAGGTTCAATCTCTGCCTTTACTAAAAATCAATTATTATCTTGGTCTAATTATAAAAAACATAATTATCAGAAGTAGACACAACTGTATAAATAAATAAAAAATTGATTGCAAGTTGCAATTGTTTCAGCTTTGATATTTTTCTTCTAAAACAAAGAAGATTTGTTCATGCCTAATTTTCTATGCTCTTTCGTTTCATGCAATGAGGCAGTGGGTACGGAGAAGAAAAATGATATGTTTATAATATTTTTACAACAAATTTTAAGTGACAAGTAGATACTGATTGTTATTATGAGAACAAAAAATTAATCTTAGTGTTATGTTCAAATTTGAACTAATGACAACTAATCACGTATAATTTACTATAAAAATATTATAAAAATGTTATGGATGTAATATTTTTTGTACGGATAACGATGACCCCTTATATAAAATATTCACAGCTAATGAACATGTACCGAATATTCTGTGCTGAAAGCACAATTTAAGTTAGTTACGAAACAAATAGCTTCCACGTTTGATCTTACTCTCCATTTTAAATAAATATAGTGCTGCCTGAGACACCTACAGTCTGGACTCTGTGAAATAACATTAAAAAAAGAACAGAACTTTAATACTAACAGCCAAAAGTTTTGTTTAGCAAAAAAATACAGCCAAAAGTTTTTTTTTTGTTTTTTGGATAGGAACATCATCCAAAAGTTTATCAGACTCAACCCACGTATCAACATAGCTTTTCTTGTTGTGGCAAAAAGTCTTGAAAAAATATATTCAACCATTGTCGTGAAATTCTAAGATAATTCACACACTTTTTGAATACCCAAAGCACATGTTCATAGTATCATAAATGTGCATTTCCGCAGATATGCTTTAAGCATTTCACTCACAAAGTCACAGTACTTTAACAATTTTATTTTATAAATTTAAAATTTGTTTCCCTTTTAATGGTTAGAAATCGACACTAAGGGTACGTTTGGTTGGGAGGATAGAAAAATGGGAATATAGAAAATGGAGAGTCCAAATTTTCTGTCTCACTTTTCCTGCTTCATTCTATACTCTACCAATAAATATTTGCCACGTGTTCACCTAATTAATTAAATACTACTATTAATTAATAACTGTAATATTAATAAGTCAATAATGATAGTATTTAATTAATTAGGTGAATACATGGTAAGTATTTATTGATGAAGTAAAGAATAGAGCAGGAAAAGTGGGACAGAAGATTTAGACTCGAAAATTGAGAGAGGATGAAAAAGTAGAAGGATAGAAAAGATTTTAGTTTCTCTCATTTGTGTTTGGTTGGAAGGGTGGAAAAGTGGAGAGATTGAAAACTTTTTTGTTTGGTTGAAAATAAAGTTTATATAAATTTACCATAATGTCCCTATTATATAAAACAAAAAACAATAAATTATACTTAAAAAAAATTGTATATAAATGGACACTTTAGTAAAAAGAAAAAGTATGAGAAATTAACCCAAAATTGTTTTTTTTTTTTTTTTTTTTTAAAAAGAACAAAAACAAAAACCAACTAAAATTAATAAGAAGATAAACATATGAGCACCCAAAAAAAAGAAGAAGAAAGCTATGCGTCCAGAAAAAAATCAAAGAAAAAAGAAAAAGAAAAGAAGCCAACATGTCCAGACAAAAGCAAAGCCAAAAAAAAAAAAAAAAAAAAAAGAAAGAAAGAAAGAAGGAAACCAACACACGTTAGTAACAAAAAGAAAAAATCAAAGAAAAAAAAAAAAAAAAGCTAACATGTTGGAGACTTGAGGTAAATTCAAAGGTATTTTTGGAAGCTCATTTCATAAGTTTTCTCTTCCTAATTTTTTCTTCATTTTGAGGAGAAATTTTTTTGATAGGTTCGAGGAGAAAACGCTTAGACCCCACTATTTATTTTCCTTCCTCACCACCCAACCAAACACAATCTAAAAAAGTTTCCCTTCCTATTTTATCTCCAAAATTTTCCATCTACCTTATTTCACCTCTAAACAAACACACCCTAACTCTCTTGTCTCTAGAAATTTCTAGAGTTTCACTCCATTTGTTTCTCTCCGGAATTCTCTAGAGCTTCCTTGCATAGTTTAAGCTCAGCCACAAAGTTTTTACTTATCTAGAAAGTTGGTGAAAGAGATATGTTTACCATGAATCAAAGACAATAAAAGAATGTGCTAGAGAATTCAAAGTTGGTGAGTTAACCGACTTTAAGCACGTATAAATATGTAGAATGTGCTAGAGAATGCGCTCAGCTTTTGTGTGTGTCATAAAGCACCAAGCGAGATGCGTAAGGTGAAGTGTGTAAGGTGAAGTGAAGAAAATAAAGTCGAAGGGTTAGTAGCGAGGTGTGTAGAGGTAATTATTGGTTTGGATATGAATGATAAGGGAGAAAATAGTGTTTGCTTAAGGGACGTAAGCTGACGGTATACTCAAAGCTGACGGCCTTAAGCTGACGGTTGTGGATGAAGCCGTCAGCTTCCGTTGGATTCCATTAGTTATTTGGCAGGGATTTGATTAACATAGAAGTTGACGCTGTAAATAAGATGACGACGTTAACGTTGAAGGGAATGGAATAAAGCCGACAACTTTGATATGAACTTGCCTTGGCCTCCACGCTTGGATATATAAGGAAATGCCTTGCATCTTATGATTGGTGTTCTTCTCCTACAAGGAAAGGATTCCGTAATATACGCTTACAGAAATTCTTATAAGGAAAAGACTTTTAGTCCAAGAATGAGAGGTCAACCCTCTACTACTATAAAAACCCCAATACCCTAGCAAATCGAGGTACGCATAATTGACCCTCTCTAGCACTCTAGAGTTGTAAAAGATTCTAACTTAACCTTCGGAGGGTATTTGGCCGACACCACACCGGTGCTCTCTGTAGGTTTTCTCTTTTTGTTATGTAGGTGACTTTTTGAGCGTGCGAGCAATGTGTGACTCACTGGTGATTTTTTCAGCATCATCAGTTGGCGCCATCTGTGGGAATTGGCGTTTCTTTCGTGATTCGAAGGCCACATTATTGCTTCCCGGACAGAAGAGTTACATGGTGCTAACCCGCTCGATGACAACCACCAATAACATCCAAGAGGAGGAACCACCCATGACTCCCCTCGAGAGACAGGTACAAACCCTCGCCGCAGTTGTGGAGTGCCTCACCAAGCAAAACCACGACCTAGAAGAACAGCTGCGTCAGAAAAACACGGCACCAAACAATCAAAGAGAACAAGAAGGTACCAGTGCCATGCGAGGAGATCGAGAGGGGCCTGAAGGTAGTAACGCCCCAAGCAGGCCAGAACGGCAAAATATCAGCCTCCCATCCTTCATTGATGTGGCTCCACCTCCTATTATCGCGGAGATGCAGGCGATGAAGGAACAAATGGAGGTCATGATGAACGCTCTCATGGGACGGGTGTCTAGCGACCTTGACGATTTGGTTCACCGAACCGATTCACCTTTCACTACTTCTATCAACTCCTTCCCCCTGCTGCAGAAGTTTCACATGTCGCAAATCGAAAGCTACGACAGAGTTAAGGATCCGCTTGACCACTTAGAAACATTCAAGACCATGATGCAACTTCAGGGAGTAGCGGACGAGATTATGTGTAGGGCCTTCCCGACAACACTAAAAGGCCCTGTGAGAATTTGGTTCAGCCGGTTGACGCCTAACTCCATTAGCACCTTTAAAGAGCTGAGCGCCCAATTCACTTCGCACTTTATTAGAGGGCATCGGTACAAGAAGTCTACTACATGCTTGATGAGTATCAAGCAATGGGAGGATGAAACGTTGAGATCTTACATAGCCCGCTTCAATTAGGAAGCGCTCTCGATTGACGAAGCCGACGACAAGATACTTGTGGCAGCATTTACGAATGGCCTAAAGAAGGGTAAGTTCTTATTTTCATTATATAAGAATGACCCGAAAACTATGTCAGACGTACTGTACAGGGCCACCAAATACATGAATGTCGAAGACGCTCTACTAGCTCGCGATGAAAAACCTAAGAAGAGAGAAGGGCAAAAAGATACCTGGCAGGAAAGAAGGCGAAAAATGGAGAGAACCGGAGAGCGGAGAGATGATAGACGCTCTAAGCCCCCTATGGGGAGGTTCACAATCTTTACTCCACTGACTGCCCCAATCGACCAAGTCTTAATGCAAATCAAGGATGAAGGGGCATTGACTTTCCCTGGAAAGCTAAAGGGGGATCCCAACAAATGATCCCGGGATAGATATTGTCACTTCCATTGCGACCACGGACATGACACGGCTGACCGCTATGATTTAAAACAACAAATTGAAGCCCTCATTAGGCAAGGGAAGTTGCAGAAGTTTGTTAGCAAGGAAAGGGCAGATCAGCCCCCTCAAGAGCAAGCCCCCCGACGAGACAACGAACGTCCGAGACAGCCCTTAGGAGACATAAGGATGATTGGAGGAGGCGCAGCCGCCAACGGCCTATCAAAAAGGGCTCAAAAGACTTATCTTAGAATGGTCCAGAACGTTTAGCACACCGACGTCGTTTCGAAGATGCCACGAGTCGACAATCCCCTCATCGGCTTCTCGGGAAGAAGATGCCTGACACCTCCACCATCCACATGACAATGCGCTCGTCTTTAGCATCTAGGTAGGGGACTACAACATGTACCGGGTCTTAATCGACATCGTGAGCTCCGCGGATATTCTCTATCACCCTACATTCTAACAGATGCGAATCAACAGAGAGCGACTAACCCCGGCCAACGCTCAACTCATCGGGTTTGGTGGAACAAAAGTATACCCCTTAAGCGCAGTCACCTTATCGGTTACCATTGGAGATTACCCCCAATAAATCACTAAGGATGTTACATTCCTTGTAGTCAATTGCTCCTCTGCCTACAACGCCATTATAGGGCGACCTACCCTTAACTCTTGGAAAGCTGTAGCATCGACCTATCATCTAATGATTAAATTCCCTACCGAGTACGGAGTGGGAGAATTGCGAGGAGGCCAAATAGCCGCGCGCGAATGCTACGTTGCAATGTTAGAGATGGATGACCATTTGCAAACGATGAGCATAGAGGAACAACGAACAGGGGCAGAACCGGTAGAGAAGCTTGAAGAGATACCTCTCAACAGTTCTAGGACAGACAGGACAACCAGGCTCGGTACTCTCGCCAGCCTGGCAATTCGCTCGGCACTCGTAACTTTCCTTAAAGAAAATCAAGACATGTTCGCCTAGAGCCATGAAGACATGCCAGGAATTGACCCTTCAGTCATGGTGCATAGGCTGAATGTGTCGCCCTCCTGTCCATCCGTTCAATAGAAGAAGCGAGTCTTCGCCCAAGAGCGAGACCGAGCGATTGCGGAAGAAGTCGGTAAGCTATAAGAGGCAGGCTTCATTAGGGAGGTGTACTATCCCGACTGGTTAGCAAACGTGGTAATGGTCAAGAAAACTAACGGGAAGTGGAGGATGTGCGTGGACTTCACTGACCTGAACAAAACTTGCCCTAAAGACAACTATCCCCTCCCACGGGTCGACATTTTGGTAGACTCTACGGCCCAGCACAAGCTGTTAAGCTTTATAGACGCTTTCTCTGGTTATAATCAAATCTGAATGCATGAAGCTGATCAGGAGAAAACTTCGTTCGTAACTAGTCAAGGGCTTTTCTGCTATAAAGTGATGCCCTTCGGCTTAAAAAATGCGGGCGCGACATACTAGAGGCTTATGAACAAGATGTTTGCACGGCAGATTGGTAGAAATGTCCAAGTCTACGTTAACAATATGCTGGTGAAAAGCCGAAGGGAGGAGGACCACTTGGAAGACCTCAAGGAAACGTTTAACACTCTTCGCTTTTACAACATGAAGCTCAACCCAGGGAAATGCGCCTTCGGAGTAATGGCAGGAAAATTCCTAGGGTTCATGGTGTCACAAAAAGGCATTGAAGCTAACTCGGACAAGATCCGGGCCATAATGGAAATGGCACCGCCAAAGAATGTGAAGGAAGTACAAAGCCTTAACGGCAAAATAGCCGCACTGAATAGATTTGTGTCAAGGGCAACGGACAAATGCTTACCCTTCTTTCGCACGCTGAAGAGATCTTTCGAGTGGACTGCCGAGTGCCAGCAAGCATTTGAAGAATTAAAAAATTATCTCTCTTCCCTGCCTCTACTGAGTTCCTCGCAGCCAGGTGAACAACTTTTTCTCTATCCTGCCGTCTCCCCAACTGCCGTCAACGCCGTCCTAATCAGAGAAGAAGAAAGAGTGCAAAAGCCCGTGTATTACACAAGCCGGGCACTTCGTGGAGCCGAAGAAAGATATCCACCCATGGAGAAACTCGCTTTCGCACTAGTGACAGCAGCACGCAAACTCAAGCCATACTTTCAAGCCCACACAGTGATTGTCCAAACCGACAAGCCTTTGCGACGGGCATTGAGCAACCCTAAAGCCGCAAGACGATTGGCACTATGGGCCATAGAATTGAGCGAGTTTACAAAAGACGATGACAGAGGGGTAGGGGAATCTCCTTAATGGAGCGTACATGTAGACGGGTCGTCCAACAGGCAGGTTGGGGGAGCCAGCACTGTGCTACTAACACCCGAAAGAGACATAGTCGAGTGCATGGTCTGCCTTGGTTTTCCTACCACGAACAATGAGGCGAAATATGAGGCTTTAATAGCAGGACTCGACCTAGCCAAAGCTGCAGGAGTCGCGAGCGTGGCCATTTATTGCGACTCTCAGGTCGTTACCAACCAGATAAACGGGGGCCACGAATGTCGAGGTGAAAGAATGAAGAAATATCTGGAACAAGCAAAAAAGAGGGTAGATGAGTTGAAGGCCAAAATCATACAAATCCCCCGGGGAGAAAACGAGCAAGCCGACCGCTTGGCCAAAGTTGCCTCGGTCGAACACATGACCACCATAGATAATGTACTCTCTTTTGTCCAGCTCTCTCCACTAATAGATTCCATCAATATGCAGGTAATAGGCTCTAAAAGTAATTGGACCATGTTGTTAGTCTCTTACTTAAAGAACGGCGTATTGCCAGACGGAAAGGAAGCTGCAAGAAAGTTGAAGGTCTAAGCGGCGAGGTTCGTTCTGATAAGAGACGTCTTTTACAAAAGAGGTTTCTCCAGCCCCTACCTAAGATGCCTGGGTCCTGAAGAAGTAGACTACACTATGAATGAGGTACACGAGGGAATCTGCGGAAACCACTCAGGGTCGAGATCATTAGTGCACAAGCTAGTGCGAGCTGGGTGCTTTTGGCCAACCATGCAGAAGGATGCCGAGGCTTATGTAAAGACCTACGACAAATGCCAAAGGTTCAGCAATGTTATCAGACAACCACCCGAAGAACTTGCACCGATGACGGCACCATGGCTGTTCGCTCAATGGGGATTAGACATCATGGGACCATTCCTTACGGCAATACTACAATTGAAGTTTCTGGTAGTAGGCATCAACTATTTCACGAAGTGGGTGGAAGCTGAAGCCTTAGCTTCCATTACGGAGAAGAACGTACGGAGTTTTGTCTGGATATGCATCACATGCAGGTTTGGCATACCAAGAGTCTTAGTCTCAGACAATGGGAGACAGTTTGACAACGACTCCTTCCGAGACTTTTGTTCGCAATTAGGGATAAAAAACCACTACTCCTCCCCCGCCCACCCTCAAGCCAACGAACAGGTCGAAGTCACGAACCGATCCTTGCTGAAGATTATCAAGACTCGACTCAAGGGGACAAAGGGTATATGGGCGGAAGAGTTGCCGAGCATACTTTGGGCCTACAGGACGACGGCAAGAACGCCAACGGGAGAAACACCATTCCGACTAACATACAGGAGAGAAGCAGTTATCCCAGCCGAAGTCGGACTCACAAGTTACAGGGTGCACAACCATGACGAAAGCAAGAACGACGAAGCCATACGTCTACAGCTCGATTTGGTAGACGAGATCAGGGCAGAAACGGAGCAAAGGCTCGCACGGTATCAGGATCGCATGGCCAAGCACTACGATTCTCGTGTCAAACACAGAGACTTTCGGGTTGGAGACCTCGTTCTAAGGAGAGTCATAGGTGCAGCAAGAGACCCAACCCAAGGGAAGCTCGGCCCAAATTGGGAAGGGCCTTACCGAGTCACGGCATAGCAGAGGAAGGGCACCTATCACCTAGAGACGCTTGACGAACGGAAGCTACCACATCCTTGGAATGCTGGACACCTACGGAAGTACTACCAGTAGAGATGGCTATGCAAAGAACAACACCCCTCTCCATTTATAGTTTACCACAGCAAATTTTAGTTATACTCAAAATTATCATCTTAGTTTTTGCTACAACAAGCCCGAAGGGCAGATTTTTACTTTGGTTTTTGCTACAATAAGCCCAAAGGGCCAACTTTCTTTTTTAAAACTACTTTTTTAATGCATGGCAATAAGAGGAGTTTATTCAGAACTACTGATGTTTTTTTATTTATTTACAAATTCACGAAAAGTAAACAGCCTTACAAAATAAAAAGATTCTAAGTCCCGAAAAGTGGACGACTTTAAAAGTAAGCGACTTTGCCCATAAAGCAGACGGATCTAACCCAAAAGGATGAACCTTGGTTGAAGTCCTTAAAACAGGCAAAAGCTGACAGATTTTGTAAAAATCCCAAAGGGATTGAAGTCAGCAATCAAAAGCTGATGGATTCTATAAAAATCCCAAAGGGATTGAAGTCAGCAATCAAAAGCTGGTGGATTCTATAAAAATCCCAAAGGGATTAAAGTGTCAGCAATCAAAAGCTGACAGGTTGTATAAAAATCCCAAAGGGATTGAAGTCAGCAATCAAAAGCTGGCGGATTCTATAAAAATCCCAAAGGGATTGAAGTGTCAGCAATCAAAAGCTGACGGGTTGTATAAAAATCCCAAAGGGATGGAGGTCAGCAATCAAAAGCTGACGGATTCTATAAAAATCCCAAAAGGATTGAAGTGTCAGCAATCAAAAGCTGACGCATTGTATAAAAATCCCAAAGGGATGGAGATCAGCAATCAGAAGCTGACGGATTCTACCCTAAAGGGATGAAAGTGTCAGCAATCATAAGCTGACAAGTTCTACAAACATCCCAAAGGGCCGAATTTAGCCTTCAAAGCTAACGGGCTCATCAAAGGAATAAAATCATAAAAAGATTAGGTCACCAAGTCCATAACAAGGACAAAGCCATGAAACCAATGACTTTATAAAAAAAAATTATAAGGTTAACCGGCTCAAATAAAACGACGAGCTCATCAAATGTCGTCAAACAAGTGAGATCGCAAGGTTAGCACAAATAACCGATAAAAGTAATAAACAAGTCCACCACTAATGAAGTAGATGAGGTCGTCAAAACAGATGAAGCTACTGGCTGACGAACTTATTTAAGATGGCCAAACATGCACTACATACAAGGCAGAAAACGACGAAATTAACGTACATTACAATAAGATAAACTGTTTACAAATAGAAACCCAAAAATAAAGGGCTACTTAATATTGTTTGCAAAATAAATAGAAAAGACGAAGACATCGGCAGGGGCTCCGTCATCTTTCTTCTGAGGAGGAGGGCTATCAACATTTATGGACACAACAGGAGCGGAGTTAGCAGCAGGCTGGGCCAAAATGACGGCATCATCCGCAAGGGAAGGATTGACTTCAAGAGAGCCGCCACCTTCACCAATAACGACGTCGTGAGCCGGCGTCGTTGGCTTCGGATCATTCATTGTGATTCCAGACAAGTCCAGCTCTGGGAAGGCTGATGCTATTTGTTTGAAGCATCATCGAACCCAGTGACATAGAAGTCAACACAAGAATCAACAAATGACTGTGACGCCTTAAATGCTTGGACATCATCAGCCCCAGCCGTTTCTGCCTTTTGACGCAAAGCCGTCATTTCTTCTTGAAGTTTTTCTTTTTCACGCGACGCCTCTTCCAGCTTCTCCCTCGTTGTCTTTAGCTCGCGGTTCAAATCTCGAAGGCCTTCCTTATGTTGAGCCTATGCATCCATCAAATTAGTGTTGTTCTTTCTAACCTGAGTAAGAACGTTCTCCTTCACAATACATCAGTCTTGAAGTGCTTTAACACGCACCAAAGCCTGAAAAAATGGTCATCATCAGTAAAAGCGAATCAGAGGCAGACGAAACCAACCAAAAAAAAAAAAAAAGAGAAAAGAGAAATGGGACATACCTTACTGAGGTCAAAAAGTGCTGACGCCCCTAAGTCCTCCATCCCAAGTTGATCGCAAGGCGCTATATCCATCGACTTTATAAAGGCTTCCACCTCCTCGACGACATAGTCCTTGTGGGTCAAAAGGCAACAGGGTCCCTTAATGACGGGACCAGTAGAAGTCATCACCCCTTTGCCTACACCCTGTTTTGGCTTGAGGGGTGATTCTTTTTAGGGGGCACGTCCCCCAGGCTGACGGCAACCTTTTTAGAAGGACGATCGTCCCTCCCGTTAGGTTTTCTTTTTGAGACCGTTGTAGCTTCCTTGGGGGCCGACGAGGACACCCCCTCCTTCTCCCTAGCTTCCCTCTCCTCTTTTTTATGAGTCGCAGCAGCTCTTACCCTTTGCCTAATAGTCTCCATCTCTACATAGAGTAACAGACGTTTGTTAGCAAGGCATACAGAATCAATGAACTGACGTAGTAAGTAGAGAGTGCCCACGTCAACGAGAAAATTCGTCTAACCTACGAGCTTCAACCGTCAACTCTGGACCACCGCAGTACAAATGAAGAGTGTCAAGGGTGATCAAGTCCCTGCACTTCCATTGCTCAAGTGGGATTTCAAGAACTCGACAGATGAAGGCTTTCTGTTCGTCAGTTATATGTGGACGGTTGTATGCTGAAAAAGAAATAAAAAGCGACAACGTGAAAACATGAAAACGACAGGAATCTAAAAGCTGACAGGTTTATAAAACGTATATATAATAAACCGACAGTACCAAACTTGAATCCCTAACTATCCCCCAGGTATTATTAAAGCCATGTGGCATAGTATCCCACTCTTCAGGATGGCATACCCAGTCCGACCCTTCGATAAAAAAGTATCTACTTTTCCAACTTCTGTTGGAATCTAGCATGTTGGAGACAAGTCTCAAATCTTTATCCCTGACAGAAAAGTGATAAGTCCCTTTAGACGAAGCAATGTGATGGGGTTTATAACATAAAAAGAACTCGTCAAGGGAAAGCTGATGGTTCCCTCCACTCAAGCAACCCCATAGAATCTCTGCTCCGATAAAAGTTCTCCAAGAATTAGGGGCAATCTGGCTGACGGATAGTCCTAGGAAGTCAACAAGCTGACGGTGCAAAGCCGTCAATGGGAGCCTTAATCCGGCGGCTAGAATTGCGTCATACATACTGACATCCGCGGTCAAACCAGTGTAACACTTTTCCTTTTTCCTAGGAAAACGGATCGAAATATGGTCCGGAATTTGGTAACGAATGCGTAAATCCTTAAAAATCCTTTCACCCATTTTTGGTAAAAATTTGTTGACAGCCCAATCTTCAAGAAGGATGAAGGGACAGTTACCTTTGGGACTTACTGAAGCCTCTTCATAGGGTTCCACATCACCTTCATCCTCCTCCTCTTCTCCGTCACCTTCCCCTCAGTCATTCATCACTTCCTCAACTCCCTCAACATAATTTTCCAGGTCATCGTCAGGAGACCAGGCTGACGTTTCCCTTTCAGACGATCCGGAAAAACTGACGGATTCCTGACCTGAACCAAAGACCTCGTCGTAGCCCGCTCCTTCGCGGACTGACGAATGTTCACTCGACGAGTCACTTGACATCTGTCTACCTACAGGTGACAGATCCATTCTAAGTACCTAAATTGATGTCCTCACTAGGAACTTGTTCAGTTAATGTAAAAGATGCAAAGGAGGGAAGAAAAACTTACAGGTGAAGCCTTTGATGGATGACAACCTTAAAGTTGATGGCGCTAACAATGCAACAAGAGGACGGAAGTAAAAACGACGAGAGCTCTCTCCCAAATAATCAGTAAAGTTGAAATAAAGGAATGAGAAGAGGAATGCCGGATATATATAGGAATGGAATGCACGGAAGACGAAGCGACGAACTCGTCCAGAAGCGGAGCCAATAAGAACAAGCCACGTGGCCAAGCATTAAATAAAAGCGCGGCTCGAGGAAGAGGAATAAATGATTTCCCTGCTCCCTGCGAACAAAAGATGGTGAACCCGTGGAAAACGTCAACTCCATAATTCGTCAGTTTAACAACAATGGGAATATGGAATAGGGGGCAACTGATAAGGGAGAAAATAGTGTTTGCTCAAGGGACGTAAGTTGACGGTATACTCAAAGCTGACGGCCTTAAGCTGACGGTTGTGGATGAAGCCGTCAGCTTCTGTTGGATTCCATTAGTTATTTGACAGGGATTTGATTAACATAGAAGTTAACGCTGTAAATAAGATGACGACGTTAACGTTGAAGGGAATGGAATAAAGCCGACGACTTTAATATGAACTTGCCTTGGCCTCCACGCTTGGATATATAAGGAAATGCCTTGCATCTTACAATTGGTGTTCTTCTCCTACAAGGAAAGGATTCCATAATATACGCTTACAGAAATTCCTATAAGGAAAAGACTTCTAGTCCAAGAAGGAGAGGTCAACCCTCTACTACTATAAAAACCCCAATACCCTAGCAAATCGAGGTACGCATAATTGACCCTCTCTAGCACTCTGGAGTTGTAAAAGATTCTAACTTAACCTTCGGAGGGTATTTGGCCAGCACCACACCGGTGCTCTCTGTAGGTTTTCTCTTTTTGTTGTGTAGGTGACTTTTTGAGCGTGCGAGCAACGTGTGACTCACTGGTGATTTTTTCAGCATCATCAATGAATATACTATTCGCATTATATTTTTATTTTCAAGTAGATGCTTATCATATCAGTAGTTCATAAAAAACTTAAAACTCTAATATTTTTCTCATTTTAGTGACCATAAAAAAATTTATAAATCTAAAATTTAAAACAAAATATACAAGCCAAAAAAAAAAAAAAAAAAAAAACTCAATTATAAAGTCATAATTAATTTTCTGAATCCTCTTAATATATAGAGACGTAAAATAAATTATATAATAAACACTACTAGTAATATAATATTCAATTTTATTATGAAACACTGTCAAAGATGCAAAATGTTTGATGCTTTGTAATGTTTATTGGAGTATAATCACTCTTGCTATTTTAGGCCCTGCCAGTCCAATTGCCAATTTGCCACTGAACAAAATTGGGTTTAGCGAGGTCCAATTACTAATTTTAGAAATGTTTACAATCAGGTTTATGCTCAACAGTTAAGATAGTGAGCTAATTATTTAATATAATTGAAGAAAATTACAATAAAACACCAGAACTTTTAGTTTATACTTCATTTAGGTTGTCAGAGCAAACACAATAAATAGAAAATTATAAAAAGTTTGATAATTTATCTGCGAAAACGACAAGAGCACTAAAAAGTGGAAGCATTAGCCATAATTTGACGTGACCAATGACCAATCCCCAATGTTGTAGGGTACACAGGACTAAAACACACGCAGAGAAGTGAGAACCCAAATTTTTTTTTTTTTTAGAGGGTGGGAACTCAAATTTAATATTACACAACTCATAACATACAAAAGTTGGTAACTCTTGAATGCTATGTGAAGGCTTTAAACCTATTGGGAGACACACTTGGGCAATGTGGGACAAACCCACTTGATTGCTTTTTTTGAGAAAGACACGGGATTGAAACACACACAAAGGAGAGTAAGAACCGGGATTTAATATCACACATGTCAATGAATGACCGGTGATGTAGGGCTGTCACATGGTTTAGACTTTAGAATTTACACCAAATTTCTATCATGTAGTAATTACCCAATTTGTCTTAGTCTTAATCAACACTATTAACATTACACATTTACACTCACACAATGTTTAGTACTATTGGGATAAATCAAACATGCAATCAGGACACACGAACTTGTAGGAGAAATCTCCCAATCATCATAACTTTCTTACCCCCAAAATAAATTAATTCATTGAAAAAAAAGGCCCCAAAGTCCCTTAATTCAAAACATAAACTGATTCATGGAAAAGCCATAATTTGAAGAAATAATTTACTAATTCCTTTGTAAATTCACTAATCTTTTGTATAATTTGTTTGGTGGCCTTATATGGGGAAATCGCAAGTTTTCAATGGAATTTTAGTCTGAATTCAGAGTGAAAATTCGACGTTTAAATTTTGAGTAGATGGAAATTTTCAAACTTTGGTAGCACCAGATAAAGATATGAAAAAGAAAATTTGAGCTTTAGTTCTCTTTATAAAGAAAAGCGTAAAATACACGCATAACATTACCCTATCTACCTCACATGAACGACTTGCCTTTGCTTTTAATACACGTGTGCCTACTTTCCTTTTTATTGGGAGAAAAATGGCTAAGGGGCCGGGGTGACTTCTTTTAATTTCTTTTGCTTTGAAAAGTGAAAGGAACATTTGTTTTTGAAAGGAACCTACATCATTTCATTTGAAGTTTTGCAATTGGCATGCCATGGCAAAACTATTATAAAAAATTTATTTGGTATGCATGGAGATATATCATAAATATAATGTTACATATAAAAAAAAAAAATTATGCATTAAGGATTTGTTTAGTTGAAGAGATGGAAAAGTAAGAGGATGAAAAAAATTAAATTTTCCCTCATGTGTGTTTGCTTGGAGAGATGAAATATGTCATTTGTACAAATTTACTATCATAACTCTACTACATAGTATATAAAAAGCTATTGGGTAAAATTAGTTTAAAGTAAATATTAAAAAATAATATGATTAACTAAATTATTTATTATTATGAAAAAGAAACTAGGTTAGTTGTAAAAATACAAACGAAAAAACCAAGATGTTTAGATAATGGAATATTTAAAAGAATTAAAAAAAAAAAGTGTTGGTGAGTGACCAAACATTAACGTAAAAGTTGAAGAAGAAAAAAAATAAAAAGGAAAGAGGAGGAACAACGTGAGAACAGTGAGCAGAATGGTAAACACCATCAGCCCCTCTCTTCTCCCTTATTTTCCCTCTGTTTTGGGGGGATTGAATTTTGGTGAAGCCAGAGAGAAAATAGTCGAGTCCCACCATTTTTCTCTCCCCCTCCCTTCCCAATTAAACAGGTCCCACCTATTTTCCACTCCCATTTTTTCATTTTCCGCAAATTCATCTCAACCAAACATATCCTAAATGCCATAAGAAGTGGGTTCTAATTAGCTAAATTAGTAAAAAAAAATTATTGTCAAATAAGAAATCTAGAGCTTGAACCTCACTTATATCAAAAATCAATTGGTGTCTGGGCAAAATGTTAAAGAGCGATTATCATAAAGTGGACATCATAAGTTGAAATTTTATTATATCTATAAAAAAAAAATGTTTATAGTGCAACTTTGTGTTAAAACTACATTCTCTCTCTCTCTCTCTCTCTCTCTCTCTCTCTCTCTCTCTCTCTCTCTCTCTCTCTCTCTCATGTGTGCTTGTTACTAAAAACAAGAAACAAAATGGCATAAGAAAGATCAAGTTTTCTTGACTTCACCATCTTCAATTTCATTTAGTTTTTTATGATTATCAATTCCAATCAAGTGATCTAGGCTAATGGTAATTGTATTATACTCCTTTGTTTGGTGGCCTTATAAGAGGAAATTGCAAATTTTCAATGAAAAATTTTAGTCCAAATTTGGAGTGAAAATTCCACATTTAAATTCTGTGTAGATAGAAATTTCCAAATTTTGGTAACACTGGATAATATGAAGGTGAGAAGATTGGAACTTTAGTTCTCTTTCTAAAAAAGAGCGTGAAATACACGCGTGACATTTCCCTTTCTACCTCATTTGAACGACATGCTTTTGCTTTTAATATAGTATCTATTCTTCCACCACAAGTATGTAGGACTTCTTTTGCTTTCTTTTGCTTTGAAAAGTGATAGGAACGTACTTCATTTCATTTGAAGTCTTGGCATGCCATGACAAAGCTATTATAAAAAATTTATAATGTATGCATGGAGATATATCATATATATAATGTTACATATGAACAAATTATGTACTAAATGCTATAAGAAGCAAGTTTTAGTTAGCTCAACTAGTAAAATTTCTTGTTGCCTTTGCTTTTGTTGCAGTACCTATTCTTCTACCACAAGTAACTTCTTTTGTTGTAGGACTTCTCTTGCTTTCTTTTGCTTTGAAAAGTGAAAGGAACGTACTTCATTTCATTTGAAGTTTTGGCATGCCATTGCAAAGCTATTATAAAAAATTTATAATGTATGCATTGAGATATATCATATATGTAATGTTACATATGAACAAATTATGCATTAAATGCTATATATAAAAAGTGAGTTTTAGTTAGCTCAATTGGTAAAGTCTCTTGTTGTCGAATAAGAGATATGGAATTCAAACCCCGCTTGTAGCAAAAACCGATTGGTATCTTGGCTTGATGTCAAAGAGCAATCATCATAAAATTAACGTTATAGGTTGAAAATTCATTGTATCTAAATAAAATGTTTGTAGTCTAACTTTGTGTTAAAACCAAAATTTTCCTCCATCGTGTGTGTTTGTTTCTAAAAACAAGATTCTATAAGAAAGATTGAGTTTTCCTGTCTTCACCATCTTCAATTTCATCCATTTTTTTATATTTATTTTATATTTATTTATTGGTATCAATTCCAAACAAGTGATATAGGCTAATGGTAATTGTATTATAACATTTGATAAAAGGTTTTATTTCTCCCTTTAATATTGCAATGTTAGGTTTTCTAAAATTTTGATCTGGTGCAACTACCCCCACTCCCTCTGACGTTATAACTTTTTTTTTCAACTCTTAATCTCAACCATCCAATGCTATTGCATCAGATGTAAATATCTAGATCTTAATCCACTTTTCTAAGAGGAGGAGGAAAGGGCACATACTACTTGTCAGTTGTCACAACAATTGGGATGTGATTTCATCAACATTCCACAATAACTGCTTATTATACGATATAATAAAGGAAACTAGGTTCTCGAATCACCTTTATGAGAGAGTTGGATGTTTTTACTTTTAAAAAAAAAAAAAAAATTTTAAAGTAGATAATAGAGAAGAAGGAGATATGATTCGAATCATAAACACTAGACACCAAAAAAGAAACTTTGTTTTTGCTTATTATACACAATAATAAAGGAAACTAGGTTCTCGAATCACCTTCTTTTTTTACTTTTTTGAAATTTTTAGTAATTCGCCCTATATTACTTTTATTTTTATTTTTAAAGTAAGTAAATAATATGGAAGAAAGAGTTATAATTCGAATCATAAACACGAGACACAAACAAAGAAACTTTGTCTTTGTTTTGATGTTTGGCATCTGCAGCAAGACCATGTGTCCTGTCGTAAAATAGAAAGTGGAAATAAATAAAAACAAAGTAGACATCTTTTATCGTGAAAAGTAGTTGGTTGCTTTGTTGATGCTTAGCTTAGATGGTAATCTCATGCAAGGTCAACCATGACTTGCCTAACAAAGGTGTTTTCTTTCTTTCTTTCTTTTTTTTTTTTTTTGGTCTATTAAAATATATTAGAATATCTTCTCAATTGTTATTCAATAAATTAATTAAGTTACACAATAGTTTTCAGATTTTTTTTTCTTTCATGATATATTATGTTGTTACATTGTATTTAGTGGTAAGTTCATGTAAAATTAATGTTTTTATAATTCAGTTGTTAAAATAAATGGGGAGGGGGATTCAAACTATGATTCTTTTCATAAAGAAGATCAAGCAATGCCACAAATTTATGAATACATAATGGCAAGGACTTTGTTCTTCACCTCTCTCGTCTCCTCTAAAATAATGGAACTATAATTTTTCTTTATCTCTAGATTTTTGTCATGTCAGTATCAAATGAAGACCATTAACTTATCATAGTAGATTTTCCTATTTATTTTTATCTAAAACAGTACTAAAATTTTAGACACTGGCAAAGATTTTGTAATTCAATTGACACTTTCTATCCCTTTTAACAGATGCATATTCAAATTCATGTCACTCATTGTAACCGGAACAAGTATAAGACTATTTGGTTGGTTTGGGCATCCGAATGATCAGTCCAAATTAATGGACATTACTTTTTTTTTGGTGAAAGATAGGAGCAAAATGGCCCAAACCCAATTGTACCCGAACTGATAACACTTTGGAAATATGATTCAAATGATTGCAAGTCCCAATTGTTTCAGCTTTAATATTTTTCTTCTCAAACAAATAAGATCTCTGTTCATGTCTAATTGTCTATGCTCTTTCGTTTCATGCAGGGAGGCAGTGAGTATGGATAATGATGGCCTCTTATATCGAATATTCACAGCTAATAAACATATGTACCCGAATATTCTGTGCTGAAAGCACAATTTAAGTACTTACGAAACACATAGCTTCCACGTTTGATCTTTACTCTCCATTTTTAAATAAATATATAGTGCTGCCTCAAACAGCTACAATCTTCATCCACTTGGACTATGTGAAATAACATTAAAAAAGGACAGAACTTAATACTAGCATCCAAAAGTTTATCAGGGAAAACTCATCCCACGTATCAACAAAATATTGCTTTTCTTTTTGTGGCCAAAAGTCTTGATAAAATATATTCAACCACTGTCGTGAAAATTCTAAGATAATCCACACACTTTTTGAATACCCAACGCACATGTTCAGAGCATCATAAATGTGCACTTGTGCTGTCAGTGCTGATATGCTTTAAGCATTTCACTCCAATTAGGAGTGTGAATGATTCAGCTGGGCTTGGGTTAGGGGGTATATTTAACCCAATCCACTATGGCAGATTAAAAAAAATTCAACCCAACTTAATCTATTATAAGGGTTCAACCCAATTCATGTAAATCGGATTGGACTTATGATTGGACAACTTTTTTTTTTTAATTACTATTATTATTATCAAATTAAACATTAGAACAACACCACCATAGATAATAGCAAATTTATAATCAAATAATCATGAGCATAACACCAAACTAATACAAACTATATTGGGAGAACTTAGGATTTGGATTTTATTTAGGAACAGGGGGCAAAAAATAAATAACAAAAATGTATAATATATTTATATATATAATATACTTTTTTTAATTTAAATATATATTAAATATAGGTGGATTAGGTCGGGTTAGGAGGATTTGTGAATTTTTTGACCCGAACCCAACCCAACCCATTGTAAAAAAAAAAAAAAAAAATTCACTGCCCAACCCAACCCACCAACCCCTAAAAACCGACCAAACCCAACGGATTGAGTTAGATTGGGTTGATTTTGGCAAGTTTGTTGCAAACCCCCTACTCACAATACTTCAAAAATCACCTTCCTGCTAGTGCTAATACATTTTCAGCCTCATCCAGTAAAAAAAAAAAAAAAGATAAAAAGATTAAAAAACGGGTACAACATAGAACTTACAAGAAGGTTACCCATTCTAGTACAAATATCAAATAAATTTATAGGTTAATAGTAATGGTTTACGATCAAGGAATGATAAACTTATCAAACCCACTGCTTGAGACGAAATGAGATGCGTGTGATATAAATAAGGCACAAGTCCACACTAGGCCCATATCTTAAGATAAAAGCTTAAAACCAAATTAATAAATGTGGTAATAGTAATAGTTTTTACGATCAAGGAATAATGAACACGACTCCACAGTGCAGGTCCAAGTGACTAAGTTACAGTAAAATGACGTAGCATCCAATCTTTATTGCAATCCACTGACTTCTTTCAATTGAATCTTCTATACTCTATTTGGGGAGTTAATGGTAGTGAGAACCCTCTTAAGGCATTAATGTGGTGTATGCATGTGCAAATCTAGATCTTAAATTAGGAAAAATCTGTAACTACCAAAAGGAAAACATAAACTACAAGGAGGTCAACTGTATCAAGCTCACCTCCATGTGAAGCCGCTACACATACAGATCCAATGTATGAGAAACTAGCATAAATACGTCTAGAGTTTTTTAACATAAATATGTCTAGCATCTCTTTTTTCTTTTGAGAGTAAAAGAGATATGTACAAAAACAAGACTCTTGATTAGTTTTGGAAAAATTTCAGGCAATTAAGGAGGGATGGACAGTGACAAAGTGGCAGCATATGATAACATGATCTTTGAGGACAACAGCCAACAGGATTACAAAGTGAATAGCTTTCATATCTAGTCCATCAATAGCTCTTTAGTAAAAGTATTCTAACTAGTATTTGTTTGTTTTTAGATTCCTTAAAACACAACCAGATTAACCTAGTTAATTAGCCAAATGATTACTTAGTCAAACTATCAAATGTAGGTTAACACAAATATATCATATCAATGTAAAGTGCAGAAAACAAAGAACACAAAAATATGATGACCCAGGAAAACCAAACCGGTAAAAAACCTGGGGAGGATTTAACCTAACTATCCTCAAGGTAAACAGAATCCACTATGAAAGAATTGAAGTTTACACAATAGCGACTTAGACCACTAACATCTTATTGCTACATCGATTAGGAAACTTACTACCACGACCATGTAACAGCTCCGAGTCCATTGACTACTTCTTTCTTGGATTCCTAGCTAGTACAAGAACTCCTACTTGTGTATCTTTAAGCTCTTGAATCTGCAACTGAAACGATCATCAAGTTCCTGACATAGTCTTGATTCTTGATAACCCTCAGTATGTGTGAAGGCAAACCCCTCTAGATCTCACAAAAGATTCACACACACAGCATAAAGAACATCCTCAAAACGTGGCTAGGGTTTTCCCTTTTATACTTAAGACAAAACATAAAACCCTACACATCAAACGGGCTTGGGCTGAGTTGGAAAATTCTGTAGAAAAATAATTTGCACGACTTTCGATTTTCAATCGATCGAGCCAGGCAAATTTACATAGTAAATCCTGCAGAACACTTGATTCCAACTTTACATAAAAGTACACTTTGAGCAAGTTTAAACAAGATTAAAATGTTTTGATCATGGTTTGCCAACATTACAAATTGAAATTCTAATACATTAGTTTCTAATTCCTTAGAACCTAACAGTATTGAAGCATCACTATAGATCACTGCTAAATAATATGAACAAGGTCATACAAAGCAATTGCATGACATCTTTGGTTTAACATTCATAACATATACACATTGATATCTTATAAAACCTACCATGAACCCATCCAAGAAATGTCAAATCTAAGTCATACTTATATACCAACTGCACATATGCCGATACAACGGCTTTGGTAGTGTGAAAAATTTTGTCTTTCTAAACCGGATATCTTAGGGTGATCCCTTAGGAAGTGCAGACATGGATATGACACGGTGACACGAGCAATTTTTGAAATATTATAACATGAAATGGCTAGTACAATACTAGTATAACAAGGGTACAACCCCCTAAATGAAATGTCCATATTCCTTATGTCAAAAGTAGTGCAAATGAGCCACAATTATTTTTATAATGAATGATGTAAAACCGTGCAACAGCATTGCACGATAACTGAAAAAAAGCTAATAAATAATATATCCAAGTCAAATAATGTGGAAAAGTGGATAGGTTTATACAACCTGTCATTTAACTCTTGAAAGCATTACATATTCAAATAGAACTTTGTTGTTATGTTTGAAGCGAAGTACCTCTCAAGAAGCAATCCCAATCTATACTTCCGGTTAATTGGCATGATCCAGTTTCTGACCTGATAAGTTTATGGTTTAAGCGAGTAAATCTTCTGTGTGCACGCACAAGTGCCACATATCAAAATGGAAATTTGAAAGTAAAATACCTAATCAGTTCTCGCATTCAAACTAACATCTAAAGCACAATTGGACCCTTGAAGTTTACATTGGAAGATTTTGAGTTAAAGAATGAAAAACTGTGGATGTTTGAGAGAAACTAATTGGATATATATATATATATATATATATATATATATATAAGATGTTCTTGCTTAGGGGGAATGAGTATTATCATTTTGGCTTCTGTGTCCAGGGATAATGCATCATTAACTTTGGCACAATTGTTAGGTAGGACACAACTGGCGCACAATTGAATTCCAATTTAAAATATAATTGAATTTTCTCTCAATTTTAGCTTTAAATATATATGATTAAAAAAAAAAAAAAGTGCTATGCTACTTTTATAGCTGAGAATCATTGAGTTGAGACTTGCCACAAGTAATAGAAGACGGTTATCACCTAGCCAACTGAGATCAATATTGTAAATTATTGCAAATGAACTTAATTTTTTTTTTTCTTGATAAGTATGAAGTATAAAACTTCATAACATCAGGAGGAAAATATAAGCATTCTCCAACAAATAATAAAATCTCCAAGAATGAACTTTGTAGGGACATGATTTGTGGTCCAAACTCAAGACGTGTGGAATGTTGGCCCAATGAGCCCAGTACAATAAATTTGTAGAAAGTGGGTTAAAAAACTAGGCCCTAATGAATTTAACAACGGCTAGAATGGGTTTTGAGAGTAATCAATCAAGAACAAGGCACATAGGACTGAGATCAATATTGTAGATTATTGCAAATTAA
This sequence comes from Quercus aquifolioides, assembly GCA_019022515.1. Lineage (NCBI taxonomy): Eukaryota > Viridiplantae > Streptophyta > Magnoliopsida > Fagales > Fagaceae > Quercus > Quercus aquifolioides. The sequence goes on from CM032330.1 coordinate 63,247,059, forward strand.
CTTAATTTTTTTTTCCTTGATAAGTATGAAGTATAAAACTTCATAACATCAGGAGGAAAATATAAGCATTCTCCAACAAATAATAAAATCTCCAGGAATGAAATTTGTAGGGACACGATTTGTGGTCTAAACCCAAGACGTGTAGAATGTTGGCCCAGTGAGCCAAGTACAATAAATTTGTAGAGAGTGGGTTAAAGAACTAGGCCCTAATGAATTTAACAACGGCTAGTATGGATTTTGAGAGTGATCAATCAGGAACAAGGCACATAGGACTGAATAAATTTACTGTCTGAGGAGGTAAGTCTTGGCATAAATCAATGGAACTGATTACAAGTGCAACTATGATTGCTCTAGTACCCTTTCCCCCTCCCCCTCTCTTTTCCTTCAGGAGTCTCTCACATTATATACCTCTTTCCTGATGATCTTGGCCCTCCACTTGTCAATCATCCAAGCCACCACTCAAGTGCTCGTCCCATCAGACACCCCTTCTGGCTCTCTGTGAGTTGCGGTGGCCAAGAAAACACTGTTTAGAAGTATTCTCCACATAAATGTGGCTAGAGAAGTAGCTACAGTGCATTTAATGCGAAGATAGCAGTTTTTCCTTAGATATTTCTGGGTTCCCTTCCTTCTCGTGTGTTTATGAGGCACGCTTCTGACACTGGAGCTTCTATGGAGGTCATTTTTGTTGCTGGAATACATATCTGAGCTATATTTGCCATGGCCGAGGAGGAATTACTCTTCGGACCGCCATCTACTCCTCTTTTACTCATGGGGCCCTGAACTGGAATCTCTCATAACTATTTGTCTCTCCTCAAACATACCAACGTCCTCGAATAAGGCCCAAGGCCCAATATACGATTTTGGGCCCTTATCCTTACAAACTTCACATACATATACACTTATGTTAAGACATATGTGATCAATGTTAGGAACATTTGTCACTATTTTATGTAATTGGCTAATTCTTTGACAAAACGTACTTTACTTATAATTTGGTAGATCTAGGATGTGTTTAATGCTTCAAGAAATAAGGTTTCAAATTCAAGTGTTAAAGCCATGCAAATCTGTCCAAGAATCAAGTCAGAAAGTGTTGTTTATTAAAACTCGACCGCTAGCATCTATCGAGATTTAAAGAGAGCTATTTCAGCCCGAGGCTCGACAGCTGCTCGACAGATAGGGTATCTGTCGAGGTTTATGAAGTTCAATTTTTCAGGACTGTTTTTTATCCAATCCGTGAATGTATGTTTGGGCTTTCTTTTTTCACAATCCTAAACATATATAAGGATTATTTTAAGGGCCGTCTAGGGTTGCGCAAGTGTGAAACAAAGTCTTGTTCATACAAATTGTGACCGGAGACAGAATTTGCCCTAACTTATCTTTCTTTTCAAGAAGCTGCTATATCTGTACACCATAGGGTTTTGTGACCAAGCGATTTCATGATCTTCATCGTCTGGAAGAACTGAAGAATTTTGCAACCAACATCTTTCTCAAGTTGGTGATCAAGTCGCGTACTGGGATCCACATAATTGGTTAGTCACGTACTGGGAGCTGTGCATTGAAAATGAGAGGTTATCACTATAGAACAAGTCCAAGTGGGTATTGGGGTAAGAGTTCAACTGTAAGTTGGTATAAGGTACTGAGATTCCTTTACTCGTAACCGCTTGTTGTGATAATAGTGGATTCTCGGGAGTGGTGACCTTAAAATCACCCGGTAGGATTTTTGCCGTGTAGGTTTTCTCCATTCGTAAACAAATCACCATGTCAATTTATTTTCCGTTGCATACTTAGTTTAATTGGTGATTTGTTTGTGCTATCATGCGCTTTGCATGTTAATCTGATTAATTAACAAACTTGGCTAATTAATCAATTAATTCATCACAAGGGGTCTATACGTTTTTGGCTTATCAACTTAGATTAAGTTAGAGTAGAATCTCTAACTTGTATTAAAAAAAAAAAAAAAAAATTGACAACAATTGACAAAAAGCCATAAAAAATTAAATATTTGTGAATTCACTAAAATTAATCTTAATCTTTTAAATTACATAAATCCTTTTAGTGACATATAATATATGTGTGTGTGGGGAGTTTTTTTTTTTTTTTTTTGAGAAGCGTGTGTGTGGGGAGTTAACATTGTAGTGTGTATTCTATGTAATTAGAAATATTTTTAATAGAATAAATATGTTTATTTTCTTATATTAATTACTTTAAGCATAATGAAATTTTAATGTCATTTTTCTAAGATTTATTTGAAAAACAATTGATTTTTTTTTTTTATATATAAAAAGAAATTGATTTGAAATATGGTATTGTTACTCAAATTTAGTTGTTTTTGCAACAACTGAAACAAAGTCCAACTAAAAAAAAAATTAGTAACACACAATAAAAAATGTAAAAAATAATTGAAAGATATTTGCATTTTAGTGGGCATGAAACATGTTTGTCTATATTAGCTACTACATCATGCAATTTTTAATTTATAAATACATATATATAATATGATCAAATCACTATACTACTCTTAGTACTTTTCTATTTTGTCTATAAAATAACTAAATATTACAATTTTTTTACAAGGATAATTATTGAATTTTTTTTTATTTTTATAGATTGATAGTTGGGAGTGGGGATTTGAACCCTGATGTCTTTGTTATCAGTTAAGTTACAAAATTATTGAAATATTGGAGGAAACTAATAATAAGTTGTTTCGCACATTAAGCAGGAAATCGACTATTATTTATAATGCAGAGTTTGATTTAATGAAGAAACATGTGATCAAAACACGCATGTGATTTTGTAATCAGTTTAAGTTAGAACGTGTGTCTTTAGCTTATAGGTTATTATTAATTTTCTGTTAGTTTGTTATAGTTTTCCCGCTTAATGATCGTGTATATAAACAGATTAGTTGAATGTTATTAATCAATCTTTCCATCTTTCATTCTGATCAATAAGAAGTTGATTCAATCAGTTAGAAAGCTCTCTCTTATTATGGTATCAAAGCTCTAAAGCTCATCAATGGCTTCCATTGCAAACGCAAAGACAACTTCAGAAATTCCCATTCCTTCTTCCCACAATACCTATAATCGCAGAGTTTCCTCACAGAATACCAATTCTTCTTCTTTAATAGATGATGAAAATTCCAATCCATCTAGCCCTTATTTTTATCCTACTGCCGATAATCCAGGTATTATTCTTGTTTCTCAACCTTTGATTGCTCCTAAGAACTATCCAAGTTGGGCAAAAGCTATGTTTCTTTCCATGAATGGAAGAAACAAGTTTCGATTTCTAAATGGTTCAATTCCTATGCTCTATATTTCATCTCCTTTATTCAACGCTTGGCACATAGCCAACACAACCATTCTTTCATGGTTAACCAATTCCTTGAGCAAAGAACTTGCAGCTAGTGTTATCTACATCAACAAGCTAGAGATCTTTGGCTTGACATGGAAAATAGGTTTTCCCAAGGAAATGCCACAAGATTGTTCGAGCTCAAGAAGGAGATTGCAAAATTTTCACAAGTCAACTTTCTCTAAGTTCCTATTTCACTAAGTTCAAGATTCTTTGGGATAAATTTGTGAACTATGCCTTTTCCTGTTTGCACTTGCACATGCACTTGTGTTGCTCAACAATCAATGCACAACAAAAGGATAATATTTTCCATTTTCTTATGGGTTTGAATGAAAGTGATGGGAATGTGAAAAATCAAATCTTGTTAACTGAACTTCAACACAAACAAAAAAAATAAAGAAAGATAGAAAAAATTTTCTATCGATTCATCATTCAAGTTTTTTGAAAATTTTCAGCTAATCATCGCTAATTAATCTCAGAACGAACTTTGGAAATAGGTTGAAAAAAATATCAACTATATATTGTTGAATGCTGCTCATTCAAGATAACTAATGGATATCTGTAGAATTTATCATTGGTAGCCCAAGATCGATTCCAGATGTTGCATTCATTCTTTAGAGATATAAAATGTTCTACAAATTGTACTAGTAACTCATCCAATGGCTGGGTGTCCTTTCCTTTTGTAGCCTTGGCAATGCCCTTTTTTGGCTCTGTTTGTTTTTTCTCAGCTCCCTATTTTTTCCAATCTAAGGTAAGAACAGACGTGCATCTGTGGCAAATATCTCATAACGTACCAAAACTATTTCTATTTCTTCGATTCGACTAATTACGCTGCTGCCATTGCTTAGAGTTACACTTCTTTCTCAAAGAATATGAACTATCTTGTCCACCATTTGCAACAGAATTTTTTTCAAACCCATACGAGAACGATGAACGAACCATATTGTTGATGGGGCACCGTGGATGGGAGCGGTGAGAAACAAAAAATAATATTATGTGCAGGTCAGTGGTGTGAACCTGGGGAGTGAGGGGTTAGAGAGTACATTGCATGCTCAATGTTGGGGCTCAAGCGTAGTGGGAAGAGCGTAGTGAAAAGTAGAGTCCCAAAGCGTATTAGGTTACAGTTAATACTCTGGATTTGTTAGTGATCAAATTAACGAATAACTGCTATTTATATAGAGGTACTGGTAGTTAACCTCTAAGGCTCTAACTGTATAACGGCTCCGCCATAAAAAAAAGACTATTTCATTTTAACAATCCTCTCGATAGAATTAATAATTTCTCCCAATTGGAAAGTAGCGTACAGAAAGTTTAATTCATATGACAATTGACAAGATATTGTTGCAGACATCAAGGAATTGGGGGTTTTGGTAGTGATGGAGCTTATCGTGATAGCTTAAACCCAAATTAGAGGTTAGCTGAAAGATTTTATCTCTACAACATTACATTCTACATTACTATCCAAAATAACATAAGTTAGTAACGAAGATGAACAAGGTTTATGTTAAAACGATTTGATAATTTTGATACTTTAATTGACAAATTTTGATCGACATTTTCAAACAAAATTTTGAAAACAAAAAATAGTGGAACAAATTTTGAGACGAAGAAATAAAATAGTGGGAGTCTGTTCACGACTATAATCATACACATTCTGGGCATCTTATGTTCTTTTAAATAAGAGAAGAGTGAGTCACGTTGACAACCATAATCGAATGAATTCTATGCAATCTATTACATGGAAAAAAAAAAATCAATATGCCATATACATGTACATATTATAAATATACAATCTAAATTGAAACTGAGGTTTATGAATTGAACAAATATAGAAATAAGCAAACTTTGATGAAATCAATCAAATTAAAAGCCCAATTAATTCACCACAAATTACCCATCCAAATGAAGGTAAGTCTTGTCGAAGTGAGGAACACGGATTTAATAATTGAGAAAAAATTTATGGACACAACTTTTGTGCCAAGACTCCACAGTGCAGGTCCAAGTGCAACCCATTGACAAAGTTTTTTTTTTTTTTTTGAGAAACAAACACATACAAGGGAGAGAGAAAGAGATTTTAATACAAAGACACACCACAAACTCCACTCAACCCACTGACAAAGTTACATTAAAATGATGTAGCATCCAATCTTTATTGCAATCCACTGACTTCTTTCAATTGAATCTTCTGAACTCTTTTGGGGAGGTAACGGTAATGACAACCCTCTTAAGGCATTAATGTGGTGTATGCATGTGCAAATCTAGTTCATAAATTAGGGCTGCAAGGCCATGCGAATATCAACCTAGGAAAGGGAAAAATCTGTAATTACCAAAAGGAAAAAATAAACTACAATGAGGTCAACTATATCAAGCTTGCCTTCATGTGAAGCCGCTACACATACAGATCCAATGTATGAGAAACTAGCATTCATGTATCCAAATTCAAGCAGTAGAACCTGCTTCACCCAACCCGTCTAGAAAATAATCACACAGAGATATTCAATGCCGTTTGGAACTGCTTTGGCACGCGGAGCAATGGAGCCTGGATTGCACCAGGATTGCCAAGCTGACCACAGGCAGCCATCTGATCATCACCTCGACTAGGTCGTAAGAAAACAGTGCACCCTGCTTCAGCCAAAACATTTCGAAACTCAATAATCTTTGCATCACTGGTTGGTTGGAACTGGGATCCAGTATGAGGATTGAATGAGATAAGATTAATCTTGCATGGAATGCCCTCAATAAGAACAATAAGTCTTTTTGCATCCTCAATGCTGCAAATAAAAATATAGAGACTAAATCAATGACTAGAGTTTTAACATAAACATGGTTAGCATCTCTTTTTTTAGAGTAAAAGAGGTATGTACAAAAACAAGACTCTTGATTAGTTTTGGAAAAATTTCAGGCCATTGAGGAGGGATGGACAGTGACAAAGTGGCAGCATATGATAGCATGATAGTTGGGACAACTGTCAACAGGATTACAAAGTGAATAACCTGAATATCTATTACATCAATAGCTCTTTGGCAAAAGTATGCTAACTAGTATTGAAGCATCACTAGATCACTGCTAAATAATATGAACATGGTCATACAAAGCAATTGCATGACATCTTTGGTTTAAACCTACCATGAACCCATCCAATTTCAAGAAATGTCAAATCTCCCCCTCCCTCCCTCCCTTCCCCCCCACAAACAACAACATAAAAAAAAAAAATAAAAAAAAAAAACAAAAACAAAAACAAAAAGGCTGCACAGATAAGAGACTCAGAGCAGCCAAAGTTGGGGGCATCATACTAGCCAAATCTAAGTCATACTTATATACCAACTGCTCATGTGCCAAAACATTGGTGTTTTGGTAGTGTGAAAATTTCTGTCTTTCTAAACCTGATCTCTTAGGGTGATCTTTTTGATCAACAGACGCTCATTCTTGTAATAATACATAATGTTGTTATGTCAAATCTAGTGCAAATGAGCCACAAATATTTTTATAATGAATGAAGTACAACGGTGCAACAGCATTGCACGATAACTGGAAACAGCTAATAAATAATATATCCAGCAGATAGGTTTATCCAACCTGTCATTAACTCCTGAAAGCATTACATATTCAAATAGAACTTTGTAGTTATTTTTGAAGCGAAGTTCCTCCCGAAGGGTCTCAAGAAGCAATCCTAATTTATACTTCCGGTTAATTGGCATGATCCAGTTTCTGACCTGATAAGTATATGGTGCAAGAGAGTAAATCTTCTGTATGCATGAGCATGTCCCATATATCAAAATGGAAATTGAAAGTAAAATACCTCATCAGTTGTCGCATTCAAACTAACAGCTAAAGCACAATTGGATTCATGGAGGAAACGTCTCAGCTGGGGAACAAGACCACTGGTTGAGACGGTGACCTTGCGAGGACTGAAATGAAGGCCTTGGTCATGCACCATAATGTCTGCAGCTTTTATAACATTGTCGATGTTGTGTAGTGGTTCTCCCATTCCCTACAAAATTAAATTTATACATATTATTAGATAACCAGAGAGTATATATGTTTACACTACTCTGTTTTGTCTTTTCAACCTAAAATCCATGAAAACTTCCAGATGTAGCATATAAAGAGGAAGAAGATACAGTTAGCAGAACAGAACTGGATATTCAAGCAATGTCTTGCATAAGGATCAGGTAATCATGATACAATCAAGCTAAAGCAGTCTTGAAAGGGCTAGTCAAGATTGTTTGCATGCTACACTTGCCTGTATCATAGATACAATTGAAGTAAGCCCTTCAACTAAATTAAATTATTATCTGAAAAGTTGTATGAAGTTCTTTCTCAAAACAAAGAGACATATTTTCTCTTTTTATTATTGGGAAACATATAGCCATACGCATAAATGAAACATATAACATGCTTCTATAGACAATTCAAACCAAATGTGCTTCAAAATTACAACATTTATTCTATTCCCTGAATGAAAGTTATTAGTTAATGCACGATGCAACACATGTTAGTGCACCATTGCGGTTCAAGCAAATTAGAAAAAGCCTGTGCATCCTAATATATGATTTGAGCGATATTAAGATTACGTTTGCTGGTAAATAACTCTAGTGTTCAGAAATTCAGTCTGGCAATGTGTGCCTACCATGAATACAACATTGGTAATGGAACCAACTTCACTTGTGAGCAGGCGCCGAGCAAATACAGCCTGTTCTACTATCTCAGCTGCAGTCAAATGTCTCTTTAAACCCATCCTGCAATAAAGGAATACATTTAGAAGTTGATATATCATCAAAAGCATGGCACCAAGAGGAAGAATAAAGGCTTGCCTTCCAGTGTAGCAAAACTGACAATTCATGGCGCAGCCCACTTGACTGGAGACACAAACAGTAGTCCTGCCCCTATCGCAAGGTATGACAACAGTCTCTATCACCTGTCCATCTTCCAATGTGAATAAAATCTGCAACCTCCTGCCATTTTTCACAATCAATGAGATGATTCTCAAGAAATGAAAGTAACATTTTCAGATAGAACTAGAAGAATATTATATAACTGAACAATACAGCAACAAAAGGAAAAGATCATATCTACCTTTTTAGTTCCATCAGATGCTGTGAGAATTTCTTTTAAAGATAATGCCTTGAATTCAGCATTTTCACTCAACATTTTCTTGAAATCTTTGTTTAAACCTACACAAGTATAATATTGTTAGAATGATGGTTAAATGATTAAACTCACAATTCCCTAACAGCTTAAGCTTTTGGGGGAATTGGCGTTTATCATGGTATCAGAGTGGATGGCCCTGGATTCAAACCTTGTTTCCACTCTTCCGCCAAAAAAATATCCCAAATATTGGGCCCCCTAAATTAAGGGTGAGTCTAGGACTACACATGAAGAGTGTTAGAATAATGTTTAAATGATTAAACTCAGCATTTCCCAATAAATTAAGTTTTGGGGACAATTAATTATTTATCAAATACGAAAAATAGAATTCATGAGACTCCGACTGTCCAAAAACATGAAGAGAAAATCTAACCAAGAAACATATATTTACCCATAACACGAATGACGAATGTAAAAGCAGCGAGCAAACATACATACTGAATCAATCAACTAATATCAACAAAGTAAAATTCTAAATATATGAGTGATAAAGCGGTAGAAAAACCTTCCAATTCATCAATTTGATGTGCCCAAATGTGATTCCCATAACACGAATTTGACGAATGTAAAAGTGGCAAACATAAACAAAGATTAACATAAATAAACAGTGATAAAATTCTAAATATATGAGTGATAAAGTGGTAGAAAAACCTTCCAATTCATCAATTTGATGTGCCCAAATGTCATTCCCATAGAGGCGCTTCCATAACATTAGGGCCTGACCAGGCCTGTAACCTTGTAACTGAACCCAATTCTGTCAAAGCAGCCTCTCTCAGTATTAGAATGTAAAGTCTTGAATTTTAATCCAATAAACTGAAATTAAAGACAATTCCCATGAAAAAAAACTCATTATCTAATATTACTTAGCCTATGTTTTAAGTACTTGTTATAAGCTACTCAGAGAAAGAAAATGAAACCAAAATCTCAATCCAAAAAAAAAAAACCCTTCAAGCTCAAAGATAAGGGGTGCATTTGAATAAGCTTGTTACGAGGAGTTGTGATTGCAAAATGGAGTTTTGGGTTTTAAAAACGCTGTTTTAATCTCTCAAAAGGCCTAATCAAACGAAACCCAAGATAATAAGAATAAGAGAAAGGTGAAACATTACTTCAAACTCATAGTATGTCAACCCTTTAAGAAGGGTCTTGGAGTTGGAGCCATTTTTCGAAACTTCAATTTCTTCAACATCTCCTAACAAAAAAAAAAAAGCAGTTGGAAATCAAAAAAACCAATACAAGGGGTTCAGACATAATAAAGATTAATGGAATAGAAAAGAATGACAGACCGAAATGAGAGGAAGAAGAAGAAGAAGAAGAAGAAGCGGCGGTTGTTGAAAGCGAGTGGCGATGAGAAGAGGAGACGAGGGAAATGAGATACTGTGATTTGGGATAGAAGGAGAAGGAGAAGGAGAAGGAGGTGGGGAATTGAGAGGTGATGATGGAATTTGATAGAAGCAGAGAATTGACTCTAATGCTAACCTGCCTCATCATCCACATACTTCCCATCGTTTTTGTTTCACTCTCACTTTTCACACCAGGAGGACAGGAGTGAGCTTGTTTATTTGTACTTGCTCTTTGGGGCCAATTTTGCCAAATTGCACAATTTTAGCATATTATTTAGGAGAAACACATGGTGACAAACTTATTTATAGACCATAGCATATTTTTTTTGAACTTGACAAACTCAAGTTTTAAATTCAGTAAAACTATTCAATAAAACTCGAGTTCATTAAACTTAAGTTTCATGAGAATATAAAATGAAATAAATTCAAATCAATTTGGAACTCGAGTTCCACAAATATACCATATAACTAAATAAGTTTACTAAGAGCATCCACAATGGTGAATGCTATCCTATTCTATTTTATAATCTTAAAAAGTTACTTTATCAATTATACCATATCATTTTACAATACTCCTAATATCATAACTTTTATTTTACAATACAACACATTAAAATAATATATTTACACAATAAAATAATATATTTCAAAACGTAAATAAAAGCCAGCATGGAGAGAGAGACAGAGATTGAGACGTGAGAGAGAGTGGGAGGAGAGAGGATTGAATAAAAAAATATTACTTTTTTTTACAATTGTGCTACAGTACCATCACAAATTTGTGATGGTATTGTAGCACAATTCTACTTTTTTTTAGGATACAAGACATATACAAGACTTGATGTTGGCTTGTTTTTTGCTTTGATTTGTAAATTCCTCAACATATACCATTTACCTTGGGCCATTGCGGATGCTCAAGGGGTGTTTCTCCTAAATTTTTGCTAAAATTGTGTTGTTTGTCAAAAGTGGCCACTTTTTTAGTACTATTAGTTTTTAGTACCCTCCAAAGAAATTGCAAAGCCTTTTAGAATTTAGAGTATTCGCAGGCTCCAATCATGAAAAATAGGAGTGAAGTACAAAATATAGCTAATAAATTCTAAAAATTACCCAGATCAGATTATAAACAAGTTATGCAAAATGTTTTTTTTTTTCTTTACATTTTTCGAGAGTGAAGGAAAATAGTAAATGATGAATTCTTTATTAAAATAGATAATAATTTTTACATAAGTTGATGCGAATGCTTTATATTATAGTTTTTGATACAACGTCGCACCACCAAATTCAGAATGTTCAATTGATAGGCTCAATTAAAAGGAGTAGCCAAACAGGGAGAAAAAGTATGGACAACTTGGTTGTAGCCTAAAACTAGAAATCCCACTAAAAAAATTAACATTAAATTGCATGTTCTTTATGTTCTTAACACATATGTCAAATTTCGTGCTAATCAGATATTATTTACTATTTTATCTATAAACTTATTTTTTAAGCATAATTTTATAAGAAGAAAATGTAATCTAAGTGTGAATTTTCAAAATTCACATAAAATAAAAAGATATTGATGGAAATTACATTTTACCCCTTGAACTATTTGAATGCACGCTTAACCCCCACTAAAGTATTACCTATGTAACACTTGCATCTCATCCATGGATAATTATTTAAGGAAGTAAGTGTGTATTCTCATAGTTTAAGGGATAAATTGTAAAATGGGTACAATTTAGGAGGATAAGTGTAAAAGATGATATAATTTAGAGAGGTAAAGTGTGCATTCTCATAGTTTAGGGGGGTATGTGTAAAAAATAATATAATTTAAGGGAATAAGTGTGCATTAAAATAGTTTAGGAGGATAAAGTTATAATCTTCGGCTATAACCAAGTTTGTTGCCAAATTTTATCCAAAAAGTATTTGAGCAAAAACCTTAGCTAACTAGCTTATAAGTTGTTTAGCAAAAAAAAAACCTAGCTTATAAGTTAGATCTTTTACGACTCTGTAAGAAAATTGGAATCAAATTTATCTACAACTTGTCTTTTATAAACTACACAAGTGATCATAATTGTATAAGAGACTTGAAATACTTGTGAGTAATAGGTTTGAAATAGTACGTTAACGGAGCCATTTTTTTTAAGGTGCATTTGGTTCACCAATGCTATGCATAGTCACATTTGATTGTGGATTTTCCAAGGGTTTTAAAATGATTCTACTTTTACAAAATTTACTCCAAAAATCATTCACAAACCTGTCCCTATTAAAATTGAATTGTTAAATCTGCAGTTAGACTATTGTGGGGGCCTTTTTTGCTATGTTGGGCTGGGCTGCCCTTTTGTGATTGTAGGTCCAAGTGTTATGGGTTGCAGGAGTCGAGACCGGGCCAACTGGAACTCAACTTGGCCTGGCTTGTGCGCAAACTATGTCTCGTCTGTCAGGGGAGTGCTTACCGCAGGCTGAGCTGTTTTGGACAAAATGGTTGCGGCAGGCAGAGCTTATTTCAGAAAAATGCTTGCGGCAAGCAGAGCTGTTTCAGAGAAAAGCTTACGGCAGGCAGATATAATTGATAAACAGAACCATGCATTCTGGAATGACCAGATAGTCCTTTTAATGGGAAATGACCAAATGATCCCTAACTTATAATAACATTTAACAATCTTTGACAAATAAATAGTAAAGGAGAATGGTAATAAAAAATTAATCAACAGACATGGAATAAATTCGGCTTGGTCCGCATGAGTAAAGCCAAAGAGGAAGAACGCCTCTTCTCAACGCGATCAACCTCCGAGGAAAAGAAATCCTGCCGTGGAAGTTAATGGGTTTGAGGGAGGCGGACTCGAATGGACAATACTCGAAATAAGTATAGAAGAGAGCAGGGATTTGAGAGGGAGAGAAGGGAAGAGACCTATCGGTGCATGCCACTAACTCTCACTTTCTTTCTTTCTATCTTTCCTCCATTTTCTTTCTTTTTAGTTTTTTTTCCTTAATGATTTCCACCTTTTTGTGGTTTTTAGTGTTGTGCTTCCCCTGTTTTACTAAGTGCGTTACAGAGTATTTTTTTTTAGTATTGTATTGTCTTGCTCCCTTGTTGTTGTTGTACACGGCAGAGGCTCCCTTCTTATAGTGCCTGCCGTGAACGGATTTTACTATTCTACCCTCCAACCGTTTTTGTCTGGTCTGGGAGTACTTGCCGACATTACTGTTCCATCTGCGGGTACCCTACTACAGACAAAGACAACCATTTTGTCCGTTAGCCTGCCGTGGCATTTCTTCCTGCTGCGGTGATGTTTCTTCTCTCTCTATCCCTCATGGCATGCACCTATTGGTTCCAACTCAGCATTGCCTCTTTTGGGTGGTATGTCATCCCAGCAGGACGTATCCCCCAAAAGAGTTTGAGCAGGAACCTTAAAACAGGTCTTCCCCTCTCCCCACCTCCAAACCATGCCCTCTTACCTCTGACCCACGACCCCACCACGTCCTGTATTGGCTGGGTACAGGCTGGTGGTCCCTGGGCCTTGCGCGTGTTTATGTCTGAATTCTGCCTGCTGTTCATGCATTTGCCGTGGACTGGAGACTTTGCTTGCCTGCCGTCCGTTTCGGGCTTTTCACGAGTTGCTACTCTGATTTCCCGCTCCTTCAAGATCTGGGCCTTACTCGGTATTGGGCCTTGTGTTCCTTTCAGCCCAATTCGTTAATTGCCTTTACTTCCTTCCGCATTATTTAGCATTTCCTGCCGCGGTGACTTCTTCCTGCTGGGCATTTTCTCAGGCCTGCCGTTCCATTCTTTCCCTCAGTGGCTTAATGTGGCCACTGGTGTTCTTGCTCATGGGCTCCCATGTCCCTTTCTTTTCCCTTGGGTCTCTCCGACCCATTTCTTTGGACGTTCTTGGTCCGTTTACTAACTCCGCATCCCATGGGCTCTTACTAACTCAATTGGGCTTTCCTGGCCCAATTTTCTCATTCTCATCCTTGGGGTTCATGGGCTTGCCATTATCCCCTACTTTCTTTGTTTACTTTACTTTGGGCCTGCCGCGGCCCATTCTCTCTTTTCCACTACACATACTGCCCATGGGTGCTATTTTCTCTCTTTCCGGGCCTTTTAGGCCCACTTACTTCCTCAAGACCCATTCATTCGTATTGAGGGGCCTGTGATCCATTGTTCCTGCCGCTTGGGCCTAATGGTTTTCTTTCACTTGGTCTGCCGCGTCTCTGCTGCCCGCATTGCTGGGTTGGGCTGTCTTTGCCTATTTCGAAAAAATGACCCTCAACAACTATCAAAATTGAGAGTGGAAATCATGCTTGATCAGCGTTTGTGAAAGACGAATTGTGTAAATACCTTTGAGGAATAGAACAAGCACATAAAAGAAGATGATAAGAATGCAAACCATAGCACAACTGAAAAACTGCTCTAGTCATCATAAATCAGCTAGAAAAAAGCAACAGATCTACAAAGGTAAAAATATAACTGTTATACAAGTTGAAGTACATTTCCAGCATATTACTTGATGACATGCCTGATAATGAAACTAAACTAAATAAAAAAATTTGAACAAATTTGTCCACCATTGTTGTGATGTTGATGTCCTATCTCTGAACTTTATCCAAACAAGTGTACCCGCATTCCAATTAAGGAACCTGCATCACAATATTTAACTTCAAAACCACAATTTGGCTCCGCTAGTCTTCTAGCAGGTATATCCAAGATAGGTTCATCAGATTATATCCACACCTTGCAACATAGAGCAGAAAAGCAACTAGTCCCTGAAAGCCAGATTTAAAAAAAAAAAAAATTAGTTTCCATAATGCTAAACAGATTCATCATTCCATCATGCAAGTCAACATAGTAAGAGAAATGTGAAAGACAAAAAGTATTTAACATGAGGGTGGTTGTGTGTGTGTAAGCAGTTGCAGCTTCAGGTTTAATGTGATAATTTGAAACGCATCTTAAGACAACACATAAATTAAGGTGAGTAGAGGGTAGCCGAAGAATGATTTCATCAGATCTGAAAATTAAGAGAGATAAGTCACATGAATCACCAGTAACCTAGCATGGTTCTGCAGAACGAAGATGCAAAAGAAGCAAGAAGCCAATAGCAGACGAGTGACAGCCAAAGGCAGGATCATATCCAGACAGCCAGCAAATTGAACGATGATGATTCAAGTGAAACTGACTAAAACCTACACTTTTTTTTTTTAATAAGTAATAAAATTTTTATTGATATAAAAAATAGTCACCCTATACAAGAAGTATACAATTGGGGATTATACAATCAATCACACAAATTACATAAATCTATCAAATCAATAATAGACCATAAAGACAGACTATGCAAAACAGATATCCAATCCAGCAAAGTTCTAAAGAAAATTAATTTGAGATCAAGTATAGTTCTCTTTGTATCTTTGAAAGTACGATTGCTCCTCTCCCTTCATAAACACCACATCAAGCAATGTGGGGCAGCCATCCACAAACAACCATTCTGATGACACCGAAAATGACTGGGCCAGCAAGCTAATAACTCCACCACAGTCTTCGACATCACCCAACAAACTCCTAATAAACCCAACACCATATACCACAATTCTGTAGCAATAGGGCAGTGAAGTAATAGATGGTCTGCTTATTCACCATTGCATTTACACATATAACACCAATCCAAAAGCCACACATTCTTTCTCCACAAATTGTCAATTGTCAAAATTTTCCCCAATGCTACAGTCCAATCAAAGAATGCAACTATAGAAGGAATCTTTGATTTATCTTGCTATTTTTTTGACGAGTTACTAATTTATCTTATTATGTCTATAAACATATATCTCTCCCCTTAAATTTACTTTATCTTGGCCAACCACTATAACTTTGATAAAAATGACTCAAAGGCATGGAACCCTTACAAATCATGCTAAGGGAGCACGATAGAGTTGCATCATTGCATGGTTACAACACCCTTGATGAGTAACAACCACATACTTATGATACTCATGAATAATATTTGCAACAACATTAGACAACTCATCAAGCTTCAGGCATTTTACATGGGCCAACATGATTTTTCCTTTTTTTTAAACCCTCTAATATTGTGGCATAGTTTTGGATTCAAAGCCCATAAGCTAAAATGTTACCAATTTTGTAATTTAAGGAATCTTTTAGATGTCTTGCATAAACAAATCCAGGAAAATAGAGACTCTTTTATCGAATACATGTGGCAAGGTGGATGTTAACAGTGAATGTAATGAAAATGATGGAATCAGCAACTCTATAATCTCCTAGGGCTTGCGGTTATGAGAAGAGATGCATAATATATGTGGAAGTCATCTCTTCCTGTAACGCCACTAGTCCTATTACCTTATGTTTTGCTAATCTAGATTACTGATACATAATGCACATTTTTTTAGTTGCATCATCTCGCACTCTGAAGGATGTATCCTCCACAGACACGGAACATACACGCATACAGAGTTGGAAGAAACTTTATAGAGTAAGAAATTAATTAATCTGAACAAAAGACCAAGGAATGATGTCCCCAAGAGACTGCCACATTGGGGATTTTTAATGATGATGAGAACAGGCACAGGAATGATTTAAGAACATTTTTTTTGATAGGAAAAAAAATATTCTTGATAGACTCCAATCCATGACTTGGGCAGTAGTTCCAATGAAACTCTTAGCTTAATAGACTAGGAGGGCTAGGAGCACATAGGAAACAAGCAATTCAATGTGCAAGCACTCATTGTGCAGGTCTTATATATATATACATATACAGATACATAAATACATACAAATACATATATATATATATACACACACACATATACAGATACATACATACATATATATATATATATATATTGACGCAGGACAACCAGAACAAAATGAAAACAACAGGAAAATAAATGGATATGACCTAGGAGTCAGCACCTAGGTCTGTCTGGCTTGAAGTCAGCACCAAGCGAGGAAACCACTAAAAGTCAGCACCTAGAGTAGGCATGGAGTCAGCACCAGACCAAAAGAGACCAAACAACCAATTTTTTTATTCATCAAAATATCAACTATCTCTTCAAAGAGTACAATAGGTTACTTATAAAGAATTGTTAAACCCTAGTTCTAATTGGCTAGGAAACCCTAATGGTCTTATTACAAAAATAATCTTGCTTCCAAATTAGAATACTAAGAGCATTCCCATCAAGGATGTCAAATGCCAAATATTTGGCATTTGACACCCCAAACTCTAAAAAATCACTTCCATCAAGCATTATAAATGCTATAATTTTTGGCATTGATGAACAGTGCAATCTCAAATTTGAGAACGCATTGTTCACCAATTGTAAAAGTTATATTGTATTTTTCTTCCGTGGGGCTCGCTTTCTTTTCTTCTTATTTTTTTCTTTCTCCTTTCCTTGTCTTTCTTCCGTCTCTCATTCTTGCTCTGAGAGCCTCCAACCATTTCTCTGCTCTCTGCTCTCTCTCTCTCTCTCTCTCTCTCCATTCTACCTCCCTCTCTAACGAAACCCAGGCCGGAGCATCAAGGCAAGCCGATCTCTATTGCAATGGTTTTTTTTTTTTTTTTTTTAGTTTGTGATTTGATGGTAGATTTGTCAATGGTTGTGTGGGTTATGGATTTGGCGTTTTGGATTTGACCGGCGTGAGTATCGGCGTTGAGGGTACATCGGCATGGGTCTCTGATCGGTGGGTCTCTAATCGCGTGGGTCTCTCTCGATGGTTGTTTTTCTTTTTCCTTTTCCGATTGTTGGTGGTGATGAGGTTGTGGGTTTGTGATTTGGTTGTGATTTTGGAGGGTTGTTTTTCTTTTTCTTTTTCTGGTTGTTGGTGGTGAATGGTGATGAGGTTGTGGGTTTGGGTTTGTGATTTGGTTATGATTTTGGTGGTTGGTGGTTATGGTTGTGGGTGGTGGTGACAGTGGCAGTTGTTGTAGCTGTGGTGGCGCCGGCGGGTGGTTTCATTTTTATTTTTTGTTTTCGATAGTGGTGGCTGGCAGCGGCTAGCCGTGGGTGTGGGTTTGCAAAGAAAGGGGTGAGTTTTCAGAGAAAGGGAGAGACAGAGAGAAAGAAACAGAGAATAAAAAAACAATATTTAAATGAAGTGCTAAAAAAATTAGAATCTTTGATGTATGATGTATTATAAAGTGAGATGTTAAAAGCTAAAATTTTGGGTTTTGTGGTGGTATATGCTAAAAATTTTACTTCCCTTGATGGGAATGCTCTAATAGCCTAAAAAACTGCTAAGACCTAAAACATAAAAATACAATTGACTTGAAAACACAAATAATACTAAATAATAATTTCCTTGCGTCTCCCGCATCATATATATATATATATATTAGAGAGAGAGAGAGAGCATTTCATATGCATAGCTAATAAGAGTCTAATTCAGCAGCTTTGAAGCAGGTCCTCAGAAGAATTTGCAAAATAAAATGTTAAAAAAGGCATGTTATCACCTGGGACAACAAGTTTTAAATCTTAATGCAGGCAAGGAAAGATTGTTTTTCAATTATTACTTGCTGGGTTGGAGTGTAGACGAGTGAGTAGAGCTCAGGAAAGAGGGAAGCCCGTCATGGAGCAGTCGACTAGAAGTAGAAGACTGCTGGCCTGAGAAAAGGAGGCCTCTCTAGGGAAACATGGCCCAATTTTTCTCCTTTCTTTTTGATTTTGGGTTTCTTTGTGTTTGGTAGAATGTGAAGTAATTATGTCATCTGCTCTTGGTGTAAATGAATAAAAAAAGAGGATTCTTGCCCTGCTTTATGGAGAGAGGTGAGTTGATGGAATGGAAGTTTTGCTGTGAGTGGAAGATAACTGAGGAAGGAACCACCATGTTTGCAAGGCAGATAATGGCAACTAATAATTTACACTCCTATACGTCTTCAGTTACAAAGTTTTTAATGAAGTATAGAACCCTGCGCTCAGGATAACCACAACAATATTGAGCTGTTGCAGGCATCTGAGTAAACAGAATGTTGAAGCATTTGTTGCTTGGGATCTGTGGTCAGTCAGCCCCCTCATCTCATTAAGGCTTCAAGTTGGACATCCTTAAATGATTCAAAGCTTAAAATAAATATCTTTTTATCAGAAAGATATATTATTTCATGAGGAGGAAGAAGATAGCCTCAAATGAAAGAAAGAAAGAAAGAAACCAGCCTTTTAAAAAAGCACACAAATGGACTAAGGGTCTGCAGAAAGCAACTTTTGGTTCCCTAAATCAATCTATTAAAACAAATCGGTGAGAAAGAAATCAGCCAGTTAAAAAGAAAACAACGGATGGTCCGCAGACAGCAGCTTTTGGTTCCCTAAATCAATCTATGAACACAAATTGATGAGAATGATGTCACAAAGTCAAACCCTGCATCTGCATACATCTACTCCAAGGATGTTCTGTTATTTGAGTCATCATACAAAATACCCAGAACTTGTCATTATAATAATCCTACAATTATTTGTACCATATAATAGCGATAAAATATTGAAATATACATTGTGCAAGTTTTAGAAAGATGAATATCAAAGGCAGATAAGTCAGCATGTACCAAATAGATGCATATATGAATGAGTCCACAATAATGAATGAGGTTAACTTTTTTTGATAAATAAATGAGAGGTTAACTTACCAGTACTTAATCAATCCGTCCCAGCCGCAAGTTGCTACTTTGCTTTGTTCCAATGGGTGCCACTCACACCCAATGCACACTCCCTCGTGACACTTGAGAGTTCTGAAAACTCGGCATGTCTTCCAATCCCAAAACCAGCATTTACCCTCACCATCTCCTGACATAACAAACCGGCCATCTGGCGAGAAATTGACTTGGCAAGCATACCCTGCCACAATGTGGCCGGCAAACCTCTTCTTCTTATTGAGCTGAAACCTCTCCCTCGTGCTATATATAAGAATCTGATTGTCCAAACTCTGTGCAGCAAGATAATTTGTACTGGGATGAAGTGAAATGGATGGCATAGAATGCATATGAGGCTCACTAATATACTTTATAACCACAGGTATCCCGAACTCCCATACTCGAAGTGACTTGTCATCGCTTGAAGTCACAAACCTCCTGTTGTTATCAACAAATGTAATAGTATTCACTGCCCCCAAATGTTGATCGTACTCCTGTGTAATCTGTCCAGTATTCATATCCCACTGAACAATCTTCTTATCACTCATCCCTGCCAACAAAATGTTCTGCTTGTCATCGTCCGGATTAAGCCTAACCACATATGGAATCTTCCCGGTACTAAAAGTAGATATCACTTGCCCTGTCTCTGTGTCCCAGTACTTGATATTCTTATCATACCCAGCCGTCAAAAACTTTGTCCCATCGTTGCAAAACCAAATATCCCTCACTGCCTTGGAGTGACCCATGTAGGTCCTCATACACTTGCCCGAATTGAACACATCCCAAATTTTCACCTTCGTATCCATCCCAGCTGACAATAACAAATGCCCATGTTTTGGGAAGAACCTTATTGCAGACACACCCTTTGTGTGGCCACTCCAAGTGTGCACCAATCTCTTCGGTATATAACAATGATCGTTGTTGGCCTTGGCATCCTTGGGAGGTGCAATCCAAGACCTTCCTTGATAATCTCTCTCTTCTTTACCATGGAATGTACTCTTATCTGGAAGAATCTCACCCTTTTCACCGCCTCTCTCTCTCTCCTCACCCTTCTTCTTTGCATACTCCTCTGCATACTTCTTCTGCTCTTCTGTCAATTCACTTTGTAATCCTTCCTTCTTGCCTGCCCACGGACTCTTCCTATTCTTCATCAACCAAGTGTCAGTTGATGGATTCTGAAGCTCAATCTTATCAACATTTTCTTCTTGGTCATTGCCTTCCTCCTTTTCTGTTTCCTTCTTCTCAATCTTCCTCTTCTTCTGCTCGTGTTGTGGGATGTTGTAGACAGAGATGGCGTCATTCTTTTGCAAGGCATCAAGATCACCAACATAATTGTTGCCGGCAGAGGCAGAGGGGTCAGCGGCATAGCCGTACTTGTGGAAAGTATTGTACTGCTCGTCAAAGACAAAAGATTCAATGGAAGCATCCTCAACAAAGCCGAGCTTGTGGTTGCGCATGCCCTGGGCGATGCCATCCTTGGCATAAGGGTGGGCTGGGCCAACGATGGGGGCCCAGAGCTGGTCATAGGTGGGGTTAAAGGCAACAACATGCTGGACTGGGTCGATTGGCCTTGAATGGGCTTGGTGGGCTTGAGCTACTGTGAGGGCCAACATGGTGTCATCCACCTTTGGTGCTGCAGACTTCGCGGGAAGGAGGCGAGGTGGGGAGGCCTCGGGGGATGATGTGGTGGAAATAGGGTTTTGGATTTGGTCCTCTAGTTCACCCATATCCTCGTCATTTTGGTCTTTGTAGGTTTGGAGGAGATCCATTGAGGCTTTCAGAGAGAGAAATTAATGTGGATTGAGAACTTTGAGATTGAATTTGAGAATCAGCAAAAAGAAAAAAAGTAAAAACGCTTCTACTATTGGTGTTAGAGGGTTTCCTGTTTGTATTAAAAAAAAAGATTAACCAAGAAATGAATATATATAGGAAGGGATATTTCCAATGTGGTAGTGAGAATCGATATCAATTTCCTGCAAAAACATAGCAACATTGCTGTAAGTACATTATGGAATCATAGCATATATTCCTGACACACATAATTTGTTTCTCTTTAAATTTTAAAAAAAATTACATGGGGTAAATTGTCTTCTTGGTCATTGCAGTTCAAGGACCAAGAAGAGATCATATGCAGATATACTAAAGAAAAAGAGAAACAAAATGAAATATAACATAAATCTCAAGGCAATATTTACAAATTACGACATATTTTGAGACCGAATCATGAAAAAACATCAAATTTTCTTGTTGAAGTGAGTGATCAGGTTCACTTAAGCATGAGCTTCCCATGTTCAGTTTAGGCAACACAAGCACTGTTTCCTCCTTTCCATAGCTCAGTCCAGGAAAAAAAGAAGAAGAAGAAGAAGAAGAAGAAGAAAAAGAAGACAACACTTCCACATAATATAGGGATATCTTATCAAAACAAGACCATGAAAGTCACTTGCAATGAGCCTTGTAGCTCAATTGGTTCCCCCAACTAAAAAAAAAAAAAAACCCACCATGAAATCACTTGCGAGTTATAAAACAATTTACACATGTTAAATTATCAATTATCCCAGAAGCTTAAACTATTAGGAAATAGTAAATTTCATCACTTAACCATAAACCTGTCATTGTGGGCTCCCAAAAAAAAAAAAAAATGTAAGAGAGAAAACACTCAAACATTTCCCAACTCATCCATTAACACAACAACAACCAAAGCAATAGCTAACTGTTAGAGATATAACAAGAACTAACCAAAGGGGGGGGAAAAGATACCTTAAAAAACCCAAAATCAAGATCATATAATTGGAACTCAATTCGCACAATCCAATTAGAACCGAATATAATTCGATGAAAAAACAGCAACTAGAGAGAGAGAGAGAGAGAGGAACTTACTTTTCAGCGGACCCGAATCATTGAAAATGGGTTTTGCGCACCGTGAGCTTGAGTTGTTAACAGAGGGAAGAGAGGGAACGAAAAACAGCAAATGAGAAGCAAAATCAAATTTGGGTGAATTGTAATTAGGGATTGCTTTGGTTTCACAAATAAGGATATGGTAATTGGGCTGTTTTTTGTGGTCCGATATTTTGTAAATGGATTTGGCCCATATGGGTTTGGGTTTAAGTAGAAACGGTAAGGTATTTTTTTTTTTTTCTTTCAATAATTTAATAATTACAACAGGTGGGAGGATTTAAATCTTGAATGTTTCGGGTAAAAAATTGGAAATATCAGGACGTGTCAATTAGTTGAATTACAAGGTACTTGGCAGAAGAGTTTAAGATTTAAGTAGAAAAAGTTTAACATATTTTTCTTTCTATCTTTTAACTATTAATTTTTTAAACTTAAATTTAAAAAATAACTATATATATATATTTTATAAAAAGAATAAATCATAGTTATGCCAATTAACTATAATATTTGTAAGTGAAGTAATTATTAAATCAATTAATAATTGGGGAAAGCCTTGGGTTCAATGCTTTTGTGCACTAGACTCGTTGAGATAGGGTCACGTGACAAATATTTGACATGTGTCCAAATCTCAACATGTCTAATGCACAAGAGCACTAGATCTAAGACAATCCCTATAAATGGTTAGGATAGATTAATTTACCTACAACTTTATAAAAATTCTACTCCAACTAAAATTCTATATATAAATTAATTTTTAGAAGAATTTTGGGTAAATTTCTTTTATCTATATTCTAAGAAATTTATAATTTTAATCCATTTAAAATTATATTACCAAGAATTTGAAATAATTTAATATAATAGAACTTGCACATTGCATTTAGTCCATGTATTTGTGACTCACTAATTCTAGCTACTAATTTTTCTGAGAGTTTTGATAATATTTACTTGTTTTTAAATAAAATAATTTACATAAATTTTTTAATTAATCCGTCTATTGCACGAGTAACCAAGAAATAGTTGAAAAGCCTTTTTGCCAGGCAGCTCTTGTAGTTGTAACTTGTAGGCTTGTAGTAGGCTCGAGATGTACTTGAAATGACATCGTTTTGGGGGTATGAGTGTGTAAATGTACAATGTGGCTTCTCAGGCAGACCACTTTTTTTTTTTTTTAACAAATAAATAAATGTAGTATGAAGAGGATCGATGATTGGGTTCGAAGAGGATGAAATTTTCCTTTCTCTATTCCTCAAATATAGTAGTATCAAAAAATTTATTATGTTTTAATAGTATAGCTTAAATACATTAAACTAAACCCACAATTTTATATAAGAGGAGGAAAAACCATTTGAACTAGAGTTCATTAATTTCATATGAAAATCATAACTCCACTTTTTTTTTTGATAAGTAAAATCATACCTCCAGTTTCTTATCCAAGTTGCAAAACAATATAGCTTCTTAATGGTATTGTGAAAGTGTAGGCTAAGAAAACAAAATCTAAAAGATGCGTATGCTGGGGTAGTACTTTTGGTCTGTAGGACTGAATTGCCTTCTGCGCCAACCCAAAAAGAAAGAACAAAAAACAGGTTGGATAAACATTTTTTAGGCAATCACATGCCCTTTTATTGATTCAAGCCCAAAACAAACTTGTATGAATTCAATAAAGATGTTCATATATGGATTCATCCAGAAATTCTAGCTTGATCAAAAAATACATTACTTGTCTAGGCAAAAAATTATCTTATGCAGCTGCTTCATCACAGCTTGTGAGGCCCACAAACTTACTACCTCCTCATCTAGAGGATGCATCATGGTGATTTTTTATTTGACAGCCATGCATATAAGATACAAATACTGAACACAAAAAGGGGGGGAAAGAGACCAACATTGATCCAAATCCTGAAGCCTGAAGGGTTCGTTTAGTTCATGAAACTAGGATAAGAATATTATTAGCCAATGGACATCTCATCTTGAATTGTTGATGAAGATAATAATGATTATGTATTTCATAATCCATGGTACAAAATCAAGTTTCATATTTTCCCTTGAAGGTGAATTTGAAATATAAGCATACAAAATTATACACCAATTATGCTGGAAAATAAAATTTGGCAAATTGCAGTGTTACTCATTGGGAAAGACCCATTCCTTTTCAGAACACTAAATCAGTAAAGATAGTGAAGGTGAATGTCACCATCATCATCACACTGTGGAAAACTCAAAAAACAAAGAGAGAGGGGTAACCATCTCTTGTGAAAGCTAATTATCTAGTTCAACAAAATTAGAAACATACAATTAAACAAAATATGATGCAGAACTTTTGGCTGATACCTAGAACAAGAACGCGTTGGCCATATTATAGTGTTGTTGCAAATCCTGCCAGCCAAAAAAAAACAAAGTCAATGACTTGAAATAAAGGCAACTTGTGTCACAATAAAGAGAAACTAAGAACAAAAATATTTGCAACAGCAACTACCTTCAGAAGTCTACAACAGCAATCAGAAATCCAAAAATAGATGATAGGAGACATAAACTTGATTTAACCACACATTTCATGCAGCCAAAAGGAAATACTATGATCTAGGGAGACATAACTGTTTGACATGGACCACATAATTGATATATTGCCTCTTCTTCCATCTTGGATAGCAAGAATACTATAAGTTTGAAAATAAACAGAGAATTAAACAAATAATTGCTTTTTCTTTTCCTTTATTTTGGGGGGACTAAAATATGACTTCTTTAGGAAAGCTAATATATCTAAAATTATGCAATTGCATTTCATCCTGCACATAACACAACAACCTCTGTATTTATCTATCTCTTGTCCTCTCTTACACCAACTCATCTCACATTAGATACTCGTCCACTTGCTTTGGCAAAAGCATTTGTTTCAACATAAAAGGTGTTGTTTCCTCTCCCAAAAATAAAGTGAAGAACATTGTAGGTCACCAAGACCACAAGCCATTTTCTTTGTTTTGAACATTATGTCACGTTTACAGTGAAACAGCAAGCACAAGAGGCCAAAATGAATTCATGACTTAATTTTTTACAGCCTTCCTCAAAAAAATTCATCTGCATATGAAAAAAATTTCAGCTGTGTTAAAGAAGGGTCCGTTTTTAGGTGATGTCAAGGTTCCAGTTACATTCGTGTTGAACCACCAAAGCTAAGCAGAAAGCATCCAACTCAACTCCTCAAACAATACAGCCACAAAAGGGCCATAATCACTTCATCCCTAGAGGTGAGAAACTCCAAAGTTTCACTATGAAAATTCATATGAATACTCCCTCACATTCTCAAAATATTAACCTACTCATCCGACATATTCCTCTCCTTTTTTATGATCAAAACCATTATCATCCACATGAGCAAGGTAAAATACACAAGGAATCAGCAGTCAGTTCATCGACCATTTTCTACAAAGCATATGACCCTCAAGAGATTACAAGTAGATGTATATATAATTGAAACCAAACCAAAAGGAAAGTTCGAAAATTGAAGCATACCTTCTGATAGACACCCCCAGCTGTCATTGTACACAGACAGCAATGAAGTTAACAAAGCAGAAGCAGTAACACTATGCAATGGCATTAGAGATTGCTGCACACCAGACAACTCCACAGGAAGCCTAAAACACCAACATTAATAAGCTTCAAAAAAAAATCTTACATTACAACCTATCTATTAACACAAAGAAATAGCCCAAAAATAGTTTAACAAGTTACATAATTACTAAACTAATGTACCACACAAACAAGACATATATCTAAGGCTCTATTTAGTTGCTAAGAAAACTAAGCACAATAAATTAAACTGAAACATCAAATACCAAACATTTACTACAATCTGGGACTCAACAAAAGTTTAAAACTTGGTCAGGTTTCTTGGTCAATATTCATAAAATAAAACAAACCCAAAATGCAAATTCCACTCTTTTCCTCAAATTCTCGGCAACCAAACAGAACCAACCTGGAGAGTATGCGCTTGTGAACAGAGAGTCGGGAAGCAGAGTTGGGCCCAGCAGAAGCGAGCCCAAGTCCACTCAACCTCGAAGCTTTGGAAGCTAAAGTTGTTGATGAAGATGAAGTACGGCTCAGTAGGGTTTTGGAAGAGATTTGTAGGGTTCTTCTCGCATAGTTAGCCGCCATGGTTTTACTTCCTTCTTTGCTTCGTGAAGGAAATGGAATCGATGAAAGAAAGGGGTTGTTTATGGGCTGGGCCTTTTAACATTTGGGCTTTATTTTGATTTTAGCATGGTCTGGGCCAATGTGGGAATAAGATTAGCTCAAGAAGAGTTTGGGCCTTTTATGGGCTTTATATTAGCTATTGAAGGCTAAGATGAAGAGATATTGGGGCCCTCACTGGGCCTTTTGGAGGGAAGCATCAGCCAAGGGAAGAAAAGTGGACTAATATTAGAATAGTAGTATTTGCTTCTGTGTTAAAAGAAACTAGTAGTAATTATTCAAGGAAAATACTAAAACTATTACAAATTTTATTTTAATATATTATAAAAATGAATGTACGATGGGTGCTATAAGATATGGACCAGAGTTATTGGTGTCTTGGTTGGGCCAAGAGTGGAATAAGATTGACCAAAAAAGAGTTGGGCTTTTTATGGGCTTGATGGTAAGCAATTAAAGGCTAAGCTGAAGAAATATCTGGGCCTCCACTGGGCTGATAGAGGAAAGCATCAGCTGAGGTAACAGAAGTGGACTTATATTAGTGTTAGTTTGATATAATTTATAAAGTTGTATATTCTATTTTAGGGGTTTAAAAAAAAAAAAAAAACTACTTACAAATTGGAGAGAGTTTATTCCACATTAATATTTTAGTTCTTAGATATGAAAATATACAAAGTATAAAGTCATTTAAAATTTTAAATAACGTATTAGATACAATTTTAGATTTGTAATATTTAATCTGAATCGTGAGATGAATCAATTTTAAATAGAAAGGATCTTAAATATCATTAGGGACACACCAACTTTACTTGCGAGGTTCAAAGACACCAGTAATTAATTAATTAACTCTTTCATTATTGTTGGAAATTACCTAAATTAAGAAAAGTCCGGCTGGATTGAAGCCTAGAAACCTCTTAACACATGAACGAACCTGTTTTGGATTCAACAGCCTGTTGAGAAAATTGCATTTTAAATTCACACGGAAATTTTGTCATTTAGTATAAACTTTATTTTCTTGATTGTGATTAGCATGACACAACTGAAAATTTCAAGTCTTCGGGAAACACAAATTTACCAGCAAGATGGCATCCATCACCACATTAATCATGCCATATATAGGGAATTCAATGCAAGCGCATAGTTGTGATTGATAGGCAGAGCACAATGGATTGAGATATGGTGATTGCACCATGCAATACCATTTTTGATCGTCAAGATTAAAAGTTCAAAAAGTTACTTTTCATGTCAACCCTTTGATCAAAATTTTTAACTTTTAACATTTTCATCACTTTACCTTCTTAACTCTTTTCTTCCACAATTGCATGGTACAATAACTAGACTATTGTACCTGATCTGAATCCGAGCCTAATTGCATCTTTGTCCCACCACATTCTATGGATCAGTTCAAGCTGAAAGGGTGTGTTAAAAACATTGCATAAGATGCGAATTCTAGGAGCATATTAGGACCATTGATATGATCAATGAGTGCACTTTATTTGGGACATAGACAAGTCATATATTATGGTTGAAAAAGAAAAAGAAAAGTCATGCTTTGTGTGGGCTTGGTAATTGCTTTTGCAGTTAGAAAAAGGCCTGTAATAATTGTATGATGTATAATTTTTGGCCAAATTATGGCTTGAACTTTCAAACAACAATCAGGAGGGCATGATCAGGTGCCACAACTTAAGGAAAAAATAGGTGGATACCACCTAATTTTACAAGGGTAGGTTCGCTTTTGTCAACAAGAGAGGCCAATATGTCTATGAAATGAGTAATAGTATGACCACAATTAATTTCACACTAATTTTTATAATTATTTTATGTGACAGAGTGTGATTGTTAAGGGTCATGGTGCCAAGTGTCCTTAAAAAAATTGTTAATATAAACCATTTAAAAAAAAATTATACTATTTTTATAGAAAATTGAAAAAGCTACCAAAATATTAATTGATTTATTTCTTTTCCTATAAAAACTTTTTAAAAATGATTCACTAATAAATGTTCTCAAGGAATTCATTAGCTTTTCTCATATAATAAATACAGTAAACTACATATTTGGTCCCTATCCTGTATACCATATTTTAATTTGGTCCCTAACATTTTAATTGTGTCAATTTGGTCACTAACCTTTCAGTACTGTGTCAATTTAGTCCTTACAGTTATTTTTTG
This sequence comes from Quercus aquifolioides, assembly GCA_019022515.1. Lineage (NCBI taxonomy): Eukaryota > Viridiplantae > Streptophyta > Magnoliopsida > Fagales > Fagaceae > Quercus > Quercus aquifolioides. Next base: position 63,275,733 of record CM032330.1, read on the forward strand.
AATGAAAATTGATAACGCATCTAATGGTAAAAAAAAAAAAAAAGTTTTTGTTGATGTGACAATATACTATAATTTTATTTTGATCATTTGACATGTTATTAATTTTCATCAAATATATAACAACATAGATTAAATGGAAATGACACTAAAAGGTTATGAACCAAATTGATACAATTAAAAAGTTAGAGACCAAATTAAAATATGTTATAAAAGATAGAACCAAATAAGTAATTTACCCTAATGAATATCATTTTACTATTTACTATTATTATTTTATGGGTCATGCTAACGAGTGCCTTAAGGGCACTCGTTAATAATCTATTTTAGGAAAGTTTTAATACCACTTTTATGGGAAATGAAAAAAGTTGTCAAAATATTAATTTCAATTTTTTTATTTTCCATAAAAACTTTCTTTAAATAAATTATTAATGAATACCGGACACTTGTTAACATTTTTCATATACAATATTCTGTGAAAATTTATTGCTGACCATATAGTTATTGTATCATTTATTCATTTATGAGACTTGATTGTGGGTGGGTATGCAATTGCCAAGACAACCCTACTATCACTTTCAGTTTTTTCTGTTATATGGTGTCCCTCTCATATCGGTTTTAACATTGAGGAAGGAAGGAGAGGGTTTGATTCGTTTGAAACTTTGAAGGCCGTACTAGATATAGATGTTGTGTCATAAAACATAATATCATACCAGAGCCATAGGACAGGAGTTATGGCAGTCTGTGGCACTTGCATGCATTTAATTCTCTACTGGAAATTGACTTCTCAGAACTTTGAAAATCCATAAATTTACCCCGACTTTAATGTTATAGAGGTGTCATAGCCTTTTCTCTCCTCATGCCAGATTTGTACACTGCAAGAAATCAAATAAATACACAAACAGACCTCTGTTTTGTTTTTGAGGCCAAATATAGTGTTCTGAAAAGTGTTAGAGAAATGATACTATTGAGGACTCTGGGGAGACGTATTTGTCTCATACATGAGCATTCAATGCAACAGAACGTAATGTGTTTTGGGGGAATAAAATAAGAGAAAAATAAAATAATCAATTTTAAAAAAAAATTATGAAAAATAAAAAAAAGTAATTAATATTTTGACAATTTTTATCATTTCTCATAAAAGTTGTATCAAAACTTTCTTAAAATAGATTATTAATCAGTGCTCTAAGGACACTCATTAGTATTTCTCATAAAATAATTCTTGGTGATAAGAGAAGTAGTGAGATAGATGAATAGAACCGATCATAAACAGTTGAAACTTGGCTTGGTAAAAAAATTATGGGTTATGTTAACCAGTGTTGTAGGGCATTGGTTAACAATCCAATTAAAGAAAGTTTTTATGGGAAAAAAAAAAAAAACAATTAATGTTCTGACAGCTTTTTTCATTTTCCATAAAAGTAATATCAAAACTTTCTTAAAATAGATTCTTAACCAATGCCCCAACGGCACTCGTTAACATTTCCCAAAAATCATTTATATTTGTTTATTTATAAATAAGTTAAATTAGAGCCTTAGTTTTAAGCTTGTTTAATAAATAAGCCAAGTTCAAGTTAAAAAATAATAATAAAAAAAAAAGTTCTTGAACAGACTCATAAACATTAAGGTTTGATACAAAACAAGCTGAGTCTAAACTCATTTATGGATTTGATAATATGCTTGATATGAGCTTGACAATTAAACTCAAATCTTATTAAGATTTTAAGTAATTTTTTTTAGAGAAAAGATTTTAAGTAATTGGGAGTTGAGATTACCCTTTTAAATTAAATAAGTCTAATAATAAGCTTGATGTATCATAATGTACTTGGGTTGGATCTTAACTTTAAAAACTTAATATTGAGCATCAGTTTAAGTTTGATATTGGGTCGAGCTCAGCTTGACCAATAAATCAAACTAAGCTCAAGATTTTGGACTTTTTGACAAGCTCGACCTCAAACACCATTTATAGGCTTGGTTTGAACTCAAGCCAAGCTTGTACATTTTACATTAGTTATCTAAACTTGAACACTCACAACTCGACAAAACTCAACTAGTTTACTGCCCTAAAAAGAAGTCTTGGGCTTTTGATTTCATTTTGAATGTCTTTTACCAAGATACAACTTTCTAAATACTCAATTTAACAAAAGAAAAAGAGAGACAATTCTTGGCAACTAGTGGCCAACGTTAAAATTACTGCCATTGCACAAGTTGTTTTACTCCATATTTATGATCCAACAAACATGATCGGTTATCTTATGATATATGATAGGTGCTGGGAAAGGAAATGCAGAGCTTCCCAAAATATAGGACCTGTTTTTTTTTATTTTTTATAACTCACTAGCTACCAAATTAACAGCAAAGGATGGTCATGCTTAGTTAGTTCAGTGCCTCAGTGGTCCAACTCTTTAAAATATGGTGTAGTTTGTTGAGAGAATCCCAGATTCTTCGCATATAATAAGCTCCCAATTCAGAATTCAGAGCCTTCTCTGTACCGTGTACAACTGAACTTGTTTAGGCTTGTATCAAAGATGGGAAATTAACTTTAAAGAGTGAGACAATTTTGGCCTCCAGCTCAATCATTGTGTGCCGGTATGCCATAAAAAACTTGCAAGATCAATGGGTTTTTGGCACTTGGAAACTGTGTTTATGGATCATCCTTTTTGATAAATGAAATACTTAACATTGATGTTAATAACATGTATGAAGCAATTCAACCTTTCTATTGTTATTTGTATTCATAATCAAACAATCTCTAATTTGTATTTCTTATTTGTATTCGATGGAAAAGACCAAATAGTATCACCAATCTACAGAGCTATGGAATAGAGTATGGGAATGTGTCAATAATTACTGTTGTTTAGTAAGTTGTGCATGAGTAAGGCCAAAATCGCCATATATTGGCAAAATATTTAGCAATATACTACTATTTCACAATCTACCACATTTTTGAAATTCGAGTTCTTTGAAAAAATAGCCTTCAAATTTGTCGTGCCATTTTTTATGGAATTCGAGTTCCATAAAAAATTTTCTATGGAACTCGAGTTTGTGAAACTCGAGTTCCATGACAAACTTAAGTTTTAAAAAAGTGGTAGATCTCTAATTATTTCGCAAACAGTAGTAGATCCTGTGGGGGTAAAAGCTCAACATTATGTATTGGGCCTAGGGTCCTATTTGAAGATTACGGTGTGTCCGAAGAGATGAAAATGATTGAGAAGGATCCCATGGGAAGGAGATATACCTGGAAATGATCAAGGAATATGGTCCGAAGAGATCATCGGCAGTCTGAAGAGTGTATTCTCCTCGAATATAAAGAGTCTCGGTCAAGCAGATACCTAGGAGTGATCTTCCTAGCGATCCCAATGATAAGGACAAGTTTCGGGCATGTATGGAGATGATAAGAACGGAGAAATATCTAAAAGAAAAAGCTGCTACCACCGTGTTTAATGCACTGCAGCAACTTTTCTAGCCGCATTTATGTAGAGAAGACCCCTGAACAGTGCAACTTCAGCTACCACCACTCATGGAGAACTAAAGAAGATACCTGATGTGACATGCACTCAAGTGAATGCATAGATGAAAAACAAGTATACGGTGAAGATGGTTGAGAAGAGGGCTATATAAAGGAAAAAGGCCTCTAATGAGAGGGGATAGGAAAAAAGATAATAAGAAGAGAAGAAAGATTTTACTGTAGCTCTACGAACTGTATTCACTGTTCAATCAATAATATACCTCTTCGGACATCAATTTGTTTAGCTTTTAAGAGTGTTTTTGCGTTGGTTCATTCCTGGATATCATAGTTAACAGTTGCTAAATTCACAACTAACCCAGCTCTTTCACCCACTCTCTACAAAATTCATTGTTTTGGGCTTGGGCTACAAATCCTGACCCTACAATTGGCGCCGTCTGTGGGAAGAGCTTGAGCGAAAGTGGAAGCAACAGTTGATAATGGTTGAACCAGGGCAACAACTAGCGGAATCTAGGGCATCTCAACATGTCGATCCTTTTCTTAATTTGGAGCAAAGACAAGATCATGAAGGTAGTGTACACACTGTGCATACTGATCGAAGCTAGCCACATGGTGGAAGTCATGTGTCTCATGCAGAGAAGAATCAGAATATGCAACTAGAAATTGAAAGGCTAAAAAGGGAGTTGCGCCATGCAAAGAGGAAACGGATTTCCTCGTATTCTGATGAAGATTCCGATGACGAATAGGACGTCACTTACAATCAGAGATCTCGAACACTAGTCGGTGAATCCTTTTCCTACGAAGAAGAGCATCATCGTTAGAGGCAATCTCGAAGCCTATCACATGGGGGCGTAGGGAAAAATGCTATGAGCAAGGCTTTGAATCAAATCTCTAGGTCACCTTTTACACACAGGATTGAAGAGGCAAGGCTCCCTCGTCATTTTCATCAGCCGACGTTCACCATCTATAATGGTAAAACCGACCCTGTGGAACATGTGAGTCATTTGAATCAAAGAATGGCTGTCTACTCTAGAGATGAAACTCTAATGTGCAAGGTTTTCCCCTCTAGTCTTGGACCGGTTGCAATTAGATGGTTTGATAGCCTAGAAGTAGACTCCATCCATTCCTTCAAGGAGCTCACTTAAACATTTGGTTCCCGTTTTGTCACATGCCGAAGAGTGGCTAGGCCCTTATCTTCACTGCTATCCTTAAACATGCAAGAGGGTGAGACCTTGAAAACGTATTCAGATAGGTACTGGGAGATGTTTAATGATATGGAGGGCAATTTTGATGGCATGGCCCTTAGCACGTTTAAGCTCGGTCTCCCCACTAACCATGGTTTAAGGAAATCCTTAACTGGTAAGCCAGTTACTAACATGCGTCAACTCATGGACCGTATTGAAAAGTATAATAGAGTCGAAGAAGATCAACAGCAAGGGAAGGGAAAAGACAAGGTTATCCCCCAAGAGAGGAGGGATTTCAGGTCAGACCGTTACAACAACAGTAAACCGCGGAGAGATTTTGCTGGGCAGTCAGGATCAACAAATCCTCAAGCAGTCAACGCTGTATTCAAAGAGCCAGTACACCAAGTTTTGGAAAAGATTAAGAGTGAACCATTCTTCAAGTGGCCGAATAAGATGGTGGGAAACCCTGAGAGGCGCAATCATAATCTCTATTGCCAGTACCATCAAGGCCATGGGCATACCACAGAAGATTGCAGGAGCCTGTGGGATCATTTGGACCAACTAGTCCGCGAGGGTAAATTGAGACACCTCTTGCACCACACCAGTGGCCGAGGAAGTCAGGTGAGCTCGGAGCCCCAGAGAGATGACTTTTCAAAGCCCTCATTGGGGATTATTAATGTCATCTTCGCCGCACCGGGGAGAACAGGATCATGGCCATCGAAGGTTATATCGATAGCCCGGGTACCCGCAGGGGATTTCGGCCCAGTTCCGAAGAGAGCTAAATCGGATGCTCAACCAGTTTTAGGGTTCTTGGATGAAGACAAGATTGGAACCATCCAACCCCATGATGAAGCTTTAGTAATCACCCTCAGAATTGGAGGGTATGATGTGAAGAGGGTAATAGTGGACCAGGGTAGTGCGGTAGAGATAATGTACCCTGATCTCTACAAAGGGCTGAACCTGAAACCTGATAACTTAACACCATACAATTCCCCCCTGGTAAGTTTTGAAGGAAGGGTTGTTACCCCGAAAGGCATAAGCCCAAAACTGGGTCCTCGGCCAAGGCCGAAAGGGGTTTATAGCAGTTAAAACCTCGGGTATCGCCCGTCGAAGATCTAGACGAGGGCGCTAGGTGCGAAGATTTTATAAAAGTTATTATCGGAGACAATCCAAAAAAGTTCTTTCAAGTTGGATCTCAGCTACCTCTGCAGGAGAAGGAAGAGCTAGTAGAGTTCCTTAAGAGAAACCTTGATGTATTCGCCTGGAACGCTTACGAAGCCCCAGGGATGGATCCAGAATTTATATGTCACCATCTGAATGTCAACCTATTGATTACCCCTAAGAAGCAGCCTCCTTGACGCCCATTTAAGGAACACGCTGATGCAGTAAGAGAAGAAGTAACAAAGCTCAAACAAGCTGGAGCTATTTAAGAAGTTTTTTATCCGGAGTGGCTAGCGAATACTGTGGTGGTGAAAAAGAAGAATGGGAAATAATGAGTATGTGTAGACTTCACTGACTTAAATAAGGCCTGTCCTAAGAATCCATTTCCTATGCCAAAAATTGATCAGCTAGTAGATGCCACTGTCGGCCATCCTCAGATGAGTTTCCTGGATGCTTTCCAGGGTTACCACTAAATACCGTTAGCCCTGGATGATCAGGAGAAGACTACTTTTGTCACCCCTATCGATAACTACAATTACAAAGTGATGCCATTTGGTTTGAAAAATGCAGGATCCACCTACCAAAGAATGATGACGAGGATGTTTGAGTCACAATTGGGTAAAAGTATCAAAATTTATATAGATGACATGGTAGTGAAAAGTAAGATCGTTTCGAACATATAAAGGACCTCGAAATCATTTTTGAAGTTCTAAGAGGGCACAAGCTGCGTCTAAACGCTTCCAAATGCTCATTTGGTGTGAGGTCAGGCAAGTTCTTGGGGTACATGGTGACTCACAAGGGAATTGAAGTTAATCCCAATCAGATAAAGACCATCCACAATTTACAAGCTCCTCGGAATCCCAAAGAAGTTCAGAAATTGATTGGAATGACCGCTGCCTTGAACCGATTCATCTCTCAATCAGCAGATAGGTGTATACCTTTTTTCTCGTTGATCAACAAATGGAAAGGGTTTAAGTGGACTGAAGAATGTGCTTTAGCCTTCCAACAACTTAAAGACTATTTGGCTCGGCCACCAATCATGTCCAGTCCTGAGCCAGATGAAGTCTTGTTTGCTTACATTGCTGTGGCTCTTTGTGCTGTAAGTTTGGTATTGATACGAGTGGACCAGGGTGTGCAAAGGCCAGTTTATTATGTGAGTAAGTCGTTGCATGAGGCCGAGATTCATTACCTGCCGCTGGAGAAAGCCATCTTGGCAGTAGTACTTGGTACATGGAAGTTACCTCATTATTTCCAAGCACATACGGTCGTGGTACTCACACAACTTTCGCTTAAAACCATACTTAAAAGTGCTGACTACACGGGGAGAATAGCTAAATGGGGCACTATCCTAGGGGCTTTTGACATCAAATATATGCCCCACACTTCAGTCAAGGGCCAGGTTCTTGCAGATCTGATGGCCGAGTTCACAAAACCTAGATTAGAAGAGGTAACGGTAGAGAGGACATGGATGAAAAACCGGTTGGCATGATTTCTTAACGAGGCCCATCATCCTGGGAAGTATATGTAGACGGTGCGGCAAATCAGAAGGGTTCTGGAGTGAGGCTAGTGTTAATATCTCCAGAGAAGATTGTTATCGAAAAATCACTAAGGCTAAACTTCACGGCCACGAATAATGAGGCCGAGTATGAGGCTCTACTGATGGGAATGGCTATGGTTCGAAGAATGGGAGGAAAGTCAGTGGAGGTGTTCTCAGACTCGAGGTTAGTCGTTGGTCAAGTACAAGGTGAGTTTGAGGCGAAAGATGAAAGAATGCAGGGATACTTGAGCCGAGTTAAATGTCTGCAATCAGAGTTCGACTCTTTTAATCTGCTGCACATTCCCAGAAATGGTAATGCACATGCTGATTCTTTGGCCACGCTTGCTACCTCCTCGGCGTAAGATTTGCCGAGAGTTATCCTCGTCGAGGACTTGCATGAGCCTACAGAAGCAAGAAGAGAGGTAGTCTAGGTTCATCAAATCGGGGCTGAAATCAGCTGGATGGATCCTATAATCAAATTCTTGAAGGAGGATATCTTGCCTGAAGAAAGGTGGAAAGCTGACAAAGTTCGGAGGGAGGCAACCAGATTCTGGCTATCCGAGGACCAGAAACTATATAAATGCTACTATTTAGGACCGTACTTATTATGCATGCATCCTGAAGCGGCTGAGTTACTACTAGAAGAATTACATGAAGGAATCTGTGGGAGCCATACTAGAGGTAGATCCTTGGCTCACCGAGCCATTACTCAAGGTTATTAGTGGCCGAATATGCAAAAAGAAGCCCATGAATATGTTAAGAGATGCGATCAATGTCAACGGTTTGCCCCAAACATTCATCAACCAGGAGGAACCCTTAATCCACTATCCAGCCTATGGCCTTTCGCTCAATGAGGCTTAGATATCGTGGGTCCATTCCCCAAGGCTGCAGGAAACAGGAAATACCTTCTGATCGGCACAGATTATTTCACCAAATGGGTTGAAGCTGAACCTCTGGCCAACATCAGAGACGTAGATGTGCAGAAATTTGTGTGGAAGAATATTGTCACTCGGTTTGGGGTTCCTCACACCCTCATCACGGACAATGGCCTACAGTTTGATAGCAAAGCATTCAGGAATTATTGTAGCGAACTGGGAATCATAAATAGATACTCCACCCCTGCATATCCCCAAGGGAATGGGCAAGCAGAAGCGGTTAACAAGGTCATTGTAAATGGATTAAAGAAGAGACTAGGCGATGCAAAGAGTAAATGGGTGGAAGAATTGCCACATGTACTTTGGACATATAGAACTACGCCTCGTAGGTCTACTGGAGAGACCCCCTTTTCAATGACCTATGGAGCTGAAGCAGTCATACCTTTGGAGACTAGGTTCCTAACCTTGAGAACTAGTTCGTTTAGTCCGACCGGCAATGATGAGCAGCTAGAGAAGAGTTTGGATCTGATTGAGGAAAGGAGAGAAAATGCAATGGTCCGATTAGCACACTACCAACAAAAGCTCAAGCAGGGCTATGATGCCAACGTAAAGCTAAGGCCTCTAGAACCTGGTGATTTGATACTCAGGAAAGTTGTGGGCACTGCAAAGAACCCAGTTTGGGGAAAACTAGGACCCAATTAGGAAGGGCCATATCGTATTACTTCAGGGGTTGGCATTGGGGCGTATTTCTTGGAAGATTTAGATAGTCATATAATACCACGTCCTTGGAAAGTAAATAATCTCAAAAGGTACTATTATTAGTCGAATGTTTTCCTTAATCAATATACCAACTTATTATATAATGTTTTTGGATAAGTGTCTAAACTTAAATTCAATCATGCCTGTAGTACTCGGACCAAATGATTTGGGTTAGTTAACATTCGTCTACAATTATCCTAAGTGTTTAAACTTAAATTCAATCATGCCTGTAGTACTCGGACCAAATGATTTGGGTTAGTTAACATTCGTCTACAATTATCCTAAGTGTTTAAACTTAAATTCAATCATGCCTGTAGTCCTCGGACCAGATGATTTGGGTTAGTTAACACTCGTTTACAATTCTCCTAAGTGTTTAAACTTAAATTCAATCATGCCTGTAGTCCTCGGACCAGATGATTTGGGTTAGTTAACACTCGTTTACAATTCTCCTAAGTGTTTAAACTTAAATTCAATCATGCCTGTAGTACTCGGACCAGATGATTTGGGTTAGTTAACACTCGTTCACAATTCTACTAAGTGTTTAAACTTAAATCCAATCATGCCTGAAGTGCTCGGACCAGATGATTTGGGTTAGTTAACACCTACGTACAATTATTATTAACGATTAAACTTAAAACGAATCATGCTCGAAACTCTTAGATGTATCTAAAATAAATTCTAGCTTATGATAGGCCTCTTTGGTCATGTATTTAATTCAAAATCAATGCTTAGTAGCATTCTCTGTACATGTTCGAGAAGACCTATGAAACTTCCATATCACTTATTGCTTTCATTACTTATTAGTAATTCTTATGTAAACTACTTTTCAGTATTAATTTAAGTTATTTGCACCATCAGCATGATATCGTGGTTAAGTTTGCCTACATTACCGTAGTCAGAAGTTGTAGCTACTTGCAATAATAATGAGACTTATAATATGTGCAACGAAGACATTAAAAATAAAAGAGAAACAATTTCATTAATCAAAAGAAAGTAGTTCGCAATCCCTTACAAAAAAAAAAAACTAATACAAGTATGAAATAAAAACTCCTAAACATCTAAACCTTCATTTGGGTGGCCGAGGAGTCAACTGTCTGGCTAGGCTGAGCAGCAGTAGCGTCTGGAGCTTGATCTTTGGGCTCAGGAGTTTTCTTATTCTTCGGAGCTTCACCCTTTTCCTGAACGTCCTCGGATTGCTTACCCGTACCATCGGCCTGACCAGACTCTTTGGTTGCTTTAATAGGAGTAGAAGGGGTCTGACTGACTGGGGGCTGCTCCAGAGCTTCTGGGAGTTCGCAGATATTAGGATGATAATAAATGCTCCTAGGTTGTCTTAAGGCAGACTCTGGAGGGAACCCAGCAGCGTCGATACCTTTGTCCCAAGTTACGTAGCAGTATTCTCTGTAGACCTTCGCAAACTCCTCGGTAAGTCTGACCTGAGTCTCCTCTACCCCGAGCTTATAGGCTGCCTGCCTTTCAGCCTCGACTGCCTCCTTGGCCAACTGAGCATTCCTCTTGGCCAATTTGGCAATCTCCCTGGCTTTTTGAAGCTCAGCTCGAAGGTCCTTCGGCAGCACTCTTTCTGTTTCCAGATTGATCTCAATTAAATTCAGCAGCTGGCGTTGGTCTTCGGCCTGCTTCTCAGCATTTTTAAGACCAGCATCTAGACTATTCCTCTGCCTAGTCATCTCTTTTAACTGCTCAGACAGATGAGCATAGTCTTCCTTCAAACTACCCAGCGATTTTTCTGCCTCAGACCGAGAGTGGGCCTCTGCTTGGGCTTCAGTATAGACCTTTTTGTTCCACTCCTCGGCCACATAAACCTGCTGGGTAATCTACATAGCAGAAGGAAAAATTTCAATATAAAAAAATCATCAGCATCCTAACTGAAGAAATGGATTAATTCACTTACCATGGCTAAATCCCTTTTTAGGGATAAAAAGAGATCATACTGGCTGAAACGCCTGTAAGAATCCATGTCTCGTGGAAGGAGCAGTGGTTGCTCCAGGGCCTCAGCAACGAGACCTGCTTTCCCCCCATTATAGTTTCTGAGGGAGGTCTCCCAAGGGATAGGAGCACCATCCAATTCCAGTCTGGGGGACCAGGTGCGAGGTCCTCGGCGCACGTCAGCTACGAGAGAGTCATCTCGGCTCTCTATAGACGAAGCCCTTTTGCTCCGGTGGTCTTTGACCACTTTCTGTTGTTTGGCTCCTTTCGGAGGCGCCACCTCCCTTTCTTCATTGTCGGCGAGGGGCCTCTTCTTCTTCGGATATGGCAATTGCTTTGAGCCGAGATCCGAAGGAACCTAAAGAGATGGTGGAGGAAGACTAACAACTGGTTGAGACGTACCAGTCTCTTTGGGCCTAGCTTTTTTATTCCTATTCTTCATTAAGTCCCTCAAGCTTGCCATGTCTTATTCTTCCGAAGAGTCTTCTGAAGGAGCAGTTATCAAAACAGGAGGGCGAACACTAGACTGCCTGTCAATCTCCTCCTCGGCGTCCGAAACTTGTATCACTTGAACTCCTCCTGAAGCCTCTGCTTCAAATTTAAACTTATCAATTTGTTCTTCAAGTGAAGAGGTCGAGAAGGCAACTCTTTCCTTTGCTGCAACTGGTTTAAAAGGAACCTGTTGAATTGGTTGGACGAGTAGAGGCACACCCTGTGGATTTGGATGTGGCACGGGGGCAAGATCAAACGGAGCTAGAAAATCTTTTCGAGCAACGTCTATGCGGTTGATGCGACGGTCTGCCTGTCTTATCGCGTTGCCGACCGACTGAAAATCGCCCGATTTTGGCGTAAAGCCAAGAATAAGAGGAACAACCCGGAGTTGCCTGTCTTCACTTACAAAAATTTCTGACCTTAGTAAGTAATTGAGTGCAGCGACGTTCGTGAGGCTAAGCCGAGGAGTGACGTGTTCTTTATCTGTTAATATCACGACATAATTCAATCAGAGACTTGAAAATACTGACACAAAGAGAAAAAAAATTGTTAAAAAAGTGAAGGTCCTAAATCTATTGTTAGGAAACCTAAATCTAGGATATCCCACCTGGCACTCCTGGTTGGGTTGGGCAATGGAGACCGTCATGCCACGTGCCCAAGACGATCAGATAGTCGTTTTTTCATCCCTTTGTTAGACTTGGGAAGACAGGAGACAAGCTGAACAATGTCGGATCGGGATTTAAAATAATATCCCGCCCCTTTTGGCTATGACATTCGTACATGTGTACTACGTCAAGCCAGGTGAGTCCGAGTCCTAAATGACGATTCAAGGCGTCAATCGCTCCTAGGATCCTAAAGACATTGGGTGCGCACTGATCAGGAGAAAGCCTATGGTTACGAAGATAACTTTGAGTAACAGAACCCATAGGGAGAGTCATTCCTCCTTCTACGAAGGCTATCATAGGGATTACGACTTCTCCCTCTCTTCGGTCGGTTAATATCCTTTCTGGGGGACAGTACCTCAGGTTTATTCCCTGCGGTATGTCGTATGTTTCCTTAAATGTCTCTATTAAGGCAGGGCTATCCACCATATACTGAAATCTACCCATCTCAGCTAAACAAAAAAAGGAAACACTAAACGCAGTGACTGGGGAGTGGCTATTCGAAGGCCGAGGAAGCTGGCCGAAGAGAAGATGAAAGGTTTGAATAAGTGAGAACTTACACTAACTAAATCGGAGAATGATCTTTAAACTCGTAGAGAGATTTTTACAGATTCTGGGAAGAACTAGGATTGATGATTGGAAGAGCTTGGTGGATTTGAGTGCTCGAGTTTGCTGGAGAATCTGAGAATTTGCAAAGTAAAAGAGAGAAAATCTTCTTTAAGGCTTTATATAGGGGCCAGGAAGTGGGTGAGAGTTATCCCGCTCAAATCTCGAGGAAAGACATCATCCGTTGGATCGATGGTCAATCGTTGGATGCAAGAGACAGAACGCCGCCTGGAGTAATTAGTAGCGCTTCGTGAATACCGAAACGTCAGCAGCAATGATGAAGCACCTAAATCTATGCCCACACACGTATAAATTCAGGTATTTTTATGTTTTAAGCTTTTATTTTGTGACAAATCAAAGTCCTATTTTTTCTCCTCGGACGCGAGGGAAAAATTAAAATTTTGAGGGGCTATTGTGGGGGTAAAAGCCCAACATTATGTATTGGGCCTAGGGCCCTATTTGAAGTGTGTTCGAAGAGACGAAAATGATTAAGAATGATTCCATGGGGAGGAGATATACCTGGAAATGATCAAGGAATATGGTCCGAAGAGATCATTGACAATCCGAAGAGTGTATTCTCCTCGGATATAAAGAGTCTCGGTCAAGCAGATACCTGGGAGGTTCGAGTGATCTTCCTAGCGATTCCAATGATAAGGACAAGCTTCGGGCATGTATGGAGATGATAAGAACGGAGAAATATCTAAAAGAAAAAGTTGCTACCACCGTGTTTAATGGATTACAGAAACTTTTCTAGCCGCATTTATGTGGAGAAGACCCCTGAACAGTGCAACTTCAGCTACCATCACTCATGGAGAACTAAAGAAGATACCTGATGTGACATGCACTCAAGTGAATGCATAGATGAAGAGCATGTGTACGGTGAAGATGGTTGAGAAGAAGGCTATATAAAGGAAAAAGACCTCTGATGAGAGGGGATCGGAAAAAAGGATAATAAGAGGAGGAGAAAGATTTTACTGTAGCTCTAAGAACTGTATTCATTGTTCAATCAATAATATACCTCTTCGGACATCAATTTGTTTAGCTTTTAAGTGTGTTTTTGCGTTGGTTCATTCTTGGATATCATAGTTAACAGTTGCTAAATTCACAACTAACCCAGCTTTTTCACTCACTCTCTACAAAATTCATTGTTTTGGGCTTGGGTTACAAATCCTGACCCTACAGATCCATACATATTTTATCAAACAGTGATACTTGGCCATTTTAACCAAACGACGAATACGCATGTTTTTACTATGTAATAAATCTTGTTTATTTTGGAAGATATTGAAGTTTATAGTAACTTATTGTAGGTCTTTGACTTGTAATGCGTTGTAATTTATTGCTTATAAATCTCAATCAGGATTGACATTATTATAGGTCTTTGAATTTAATTAGTGAGATTTACTATTTATGAGAGAGGAGAGAGTACACATTTATGATATTTCAAGAGTACCTGATAATTTTTCAAATTTGTCTTACTTTTTGAATTAAGTGATTCGCTTGTAACAATTGAGTGGCAACTACAAATCATCCACTTTCTCTGTTGTTCTAGGCTTCTATCAGCTTTTAGCCTACATGAAAATAGAGAATGTGCATCGTTTAATGATTAGCTCTTGCATTACGAAATGTGTTGGAATTTGTAGATTTTGGTGTTGATAAATATAGTTGCAATTCACATGCCCAATAATACTCACTTTTTTTTTTGTTGGTACTCTCTGTCCCATTTTGGAATATCTCAAAATTTCATTCAGCCAAAAAAACGAAAGGATACAATTCTATAACCTCCTAGACGCCTTAGCCTTTATGGATGTCGTCCCCTATGGAGGGTTAGTTTCAACTTTCAAGGGTTCAATCCCTTCTACACACAACTAACAAAAACATGGGTTCTAGATAAGACCAAAAACAAAAAAAGGCTACTCAAACCTATTGGTCAAGAACGATCCAAGTCTCTTTAACTTTTCACCAGGAAACTAACTATCAAGTCTATTTAATTTTTTGCCAGTGCTACCAGTACCCATAACCACAGATATACGAAGGAATTTGTTTGAGGTTCATTAATTAAGCACAAGTATTTTTACAAGAGACGGTTGAAGTGGTAGAGATTTCCATTAATTGCTGAGGACAACAAATGCTGTCATATTAGGTTTCCCTTGTTTGAAGGGAACTAGGGAAGTTCATTTATAAGACTCTATAAAGTGTACAGACAAAAAAATAAAAAATAAAAAATTTCACTCTTGCTGATATAATAGATATATCAGTGATGGACTTATAGATGAGAATTGATAAAAGTTAGAAGGTACGGACACTTTATTTAGAATGTCATACTCATGTTATATCTGTGTCGTATGCGTATTATACCGATATCGTACTAATCATTTTCATCTCATTGTGCCATGTCCATGTCCATGCCCGTACCTATATTTGTGTTCGTCCTTAATACATGCACAAAAAGTGGCCCTATGTACCCCAAAAAAAGTGGTCCTATGTGGAACCGTGGAACGTCTTCCCTTTATAATTAACAGTAAAGTTTTGTAATAAGTGAAACATTACAAGATGAGACAATTGAGCTTCTTATTGATTGGAGATTACAAACAAGAATAACTAAAAGGCATTTTAACCTCAATAATATAGTGCAAAAGGTGTAAAACCAATTAGTACTTCTGTGACTATATATGCCATAGAAGAACCATAATCAACCTAATTATAGGTGGTTGGACCCATAAAATCCGATATTTTTGCACCACTATCTCAGTAGTGTTTACCAGTTACCACCAACACCAAGTGATGAACTGGAGTACAAGAATAGTTGGAGGTTGGTCTTTGGTGGAATGGGGTATTTCCCCCTCGCAATGAGTGGATAACACCACTTCAAACTTTATAAACTAGGAAATATTTTATAAAATGCATTTCAAAATTTTTGTTCTTTCTTTAAATTTTAGTTATCAAGGTGTCACAACCTTTTTTTTTTATTTTATTTTATAGGACAACCATATCTAAATTTCCCATAACATTGGATGATGATAAATTAAAAACAAAGGTGATAATATATGAAATGAAGTGTTCAAATCAATTGGTATGTGACCTTCCACCATGATGATATTTTTACAATAATATTATTTTGTACTGCATTATATAATTGTATATTTATGTCTCCAGCCTTTAAAAGGGTAGACACTAACGGGTTATTAACATTTTTTTTTTAATTTATAGGAAAACTAAAACTTCATTTTTAATACTGTAAATTGAAATTATTGGAGAAGAGTTTGTTCAATAAAATAAGGACTTTTTTTAATCCAATCAGAGAAGTCATCAATGCTTAAAGCATGTTTTGCTAACAAATGAGTAGGTCTATTACCTTGTCATCTAACATGAGAAAACTCAACTCTATAAAAAACATGGCTAGAAAATAAAATACCACGGACTATGGAGCCAATAGAGGAAGGAGGCGGAGACAATTCACATAAAGTATTGGAGATAATCAAAGAATCACCCTCCAAAATAAAATCAATAATCCTACATTGGGAGCAAAGCAAATGCTAGTCTCATAAGCTTTCGCCTTAGCCCCAATAGCATCCATTAATGGGGCTTCAATCTTCTTGGTCAAAGCAGCTATAACCTTCCCCTTATCATCCCTTATAATTACTCCCACTCCAATTGCTTTTTGAGCTTCGAAAACTGCACCATCCACATTAATCTTGAAGAAAGGAAATGGAGGGGTCAATGAACGGGTTACAACATGTTGAGATGATAATTGTATAGGAGCAATATTATTTTTACATAAATTCAATATTAAGAGCACTCTTATTACATAATAATTATAAATAAATCATATCGATCATAATGAATAAAAAAGTAGTGCAAATGTTATACGTCTTTAGATTAATTGAAACCAAATAGTCAGTTCCTTTCACTTTCATTAGTGCCTGTCCAAATCGGACTAAACCAATGCTGGAATCCAATTTCCTAGCTGGTCAAAGTAATGAATATGATGAGGCTTCACTTTTAAATATTAATTAGTATTTTAACATTATTTATTTTAAGGATGATCATTACAACTACTCACCCATGGCTCTGCAAATTTAAAGTATAATACTTCATCTGAAAACAGAAATCACAGGATTAATCTACCAAAAAATAAGACAAAATATGATATGACCCTCTACCTAAACTAATGAAAGAACCATCAGAAAATAACATTATACTATACGACAACTTATATTAAAACCATTACCATGCCCCCAAGTAAGTCCAGTGGAGAGTAGAGACTCAAGTAAAACCAGGGGCTACCCCCCCAAAAAAAATGAAAAAGAGTGAGCCAAGTGTGCCTTGCCAGGTAGGTACCATCATTTTCCCTTGTATTGCACTTTCAAATGCTCCTTATTACTTAGCTTACTACAGTACACATTAATTGCACTTAGAAAAGCTTGGCCAAAGTTTTTATTTTTTGAATAAAAACGGAGTTTTTAGTGTGGATTCATTGACACCACGTCACGTGACAGTAATAAATAATAACTCATATTCTATTGGAACTTTCTTGATAAAACACATGTCCAAAGATTTTGAGAAAATAAAATTATTCAAGTGCGTCGTAGTAGCCACTAGCAGACCCAGTAGGCCAATACCATGTGCCACCTAAAACTTGGCCGCATCATATTAGTAGGGCCATTTTAATGGTGTGTCATTTTCTTTTATCTCTCTTTTTTTGTTCATGTTTCTTTGACAGCTCCATCCACTCTCTAGAACAAACAAAGCTACCTTCAGAATTAAAAAGTAAAAAAACTTTAGTTTGCACTCATAAAATCACCATTTCAGTATTCAATTCTGCTAGTTATTAATCTATATGTAATTTTATGTTACAATTTGAGAACAGGAAAGATAAATAAAATTTTGACAAACATTAAACAAAAACACCCATTGCCCCCAACAACAACAGCTGTCTCTCATAGCCTTTCCCCGCGTACAATACAAAAGCATATGATATTGAATGGTCACTAAAAAGGACCACCTCATCCTTACTTAGCCACAAGGTTTTGTTTGTTTACATGTAGAACCTCAATCCTCTGTTATTTTTTATTTGGTATTCAAATATTATCCACGTTTGGAATCTGATCCTCTTCTTGAGTGTATGTGCATCTTTTTTTATTTTTTAAACACAATTTATTCTTTAAGCCAAAAAAGAAATAAATAAAATAAACTCAATTCAACACACACTTGACCAGCAAAGAAAAATGCAAATAACAATTTTTTTTTTTAATTTGCTGTCCAATTATTTGGGTAGCCATGAGAACATTGATTAAAAACTCAAATTATATAGTAATAACAAACATCTTCTTCCAGATGTAAAGTAAAAACCCATAATAATACCTTACTTTTCCTATCAAAAGCTAAAAATTCCTTAACAGATAGTATTAACTTAAAAATAAATCAAACTTGGATTCTTAGCCCCGGCAGTTAAGCTTTCTTACCCACCGGTTCGAACCATACCCACATAATTGCCTAGTCAGCAATTGTCCACGTCAGATCATTCTCGAAAATCCAGTGACAAACCTCGATCCGACCCGGACCTGACCCAAGAGCCAAGAAAGCCCCGTGACTCGGGCTCCAAGCTGACGTGTCCAAGTGACAGATGGCAACACCATGGTTAATCTTGGCTTTCGAATTCGAATCCAGTATGTCCGCTTCGTAGACCCGAACCTTCGGAACCGAGTGGCAGTAATACAGTAGGTACGGGAACAGGCTCTGGTGACATGAGACCGATTGCGTGACTTTCCCACCGTTGATTCCGTTGACCGATCCGACCATCACTTTCTGGTTTGACCCTCTCACATTCTCAGTCGTTCGAACGGCGACGTTTCGACCCAAAACCGAAACCGCAAAGTCAATCATGTCCTCGGCCGAACCCACGCACCGCTTGGTCTCGCCCGGGCTCGGAGCCCTCTCGCAGTCGCTCAGCGAGTCCACAATCATGGCCTCCATGGTCGAGTTATCATCGGCGTGAAAAATCTGCTTCATCTCGGAGATCTTCGAGGACGAGAACGGTAATTTCGACGAAATCGACCGGGGCAAAAACGACCTTTTGGGCATTTTATCCTTAATGTTGGGCATTGGCATCACTGTCCCTTTCTTCAACATCGACTCGCGAAAGAATTTTCCCGGCTCGACGAACCTTTTTACCAAACTGCCACTGAGCGCCATTGCTTCGCTTTTCTGCTCAGTGTTCACGCTCGCATTGTTGTACGTAGCAAATGTGACTCCTTTTTTCGAGTAATCTTTGAAGGTGTTGTTCACGCCGTAGATCTTGAATCCGACGGCGTGGCCTTCGCTGCCTTGACCGTAACCGCTGAACTTGTCAGTGCCTTCGTTGAAGGACTTGCCGTAATTTACGAAATTGACCTTCGCCGAGTTCGAGTTCTTCGAGTAACTCTGGAACGAGTCGTCACCCACATTGGACTTGTCTCTGTAATTCTTGAAGGTTTCGATGGCGGAGTTGCCTCCGTCTCCGTAGCTTTTGAAACTGTTCTGTGGATTGTTTCCTTCGTTACCGTAGTTTGTGAACGTGTCGTTAACGGCATTTCCGGATTGGCCGTAACCCGAGAAACCCGACCCGACTACATTGGCGCTGGCCCCGTAGCCTTTGAAGTCGTTCGGGGCTCCATTGGCGTTTTTGCCGTAGCTAGCGAATTTCTGGTTGCCGGCGTTGGCATTCTCGCTGTAAGTGGTGAACGAGTGGGACCGGCCGTTGGAATCGTCCGAGTAGGATGTGAAAGCGAGGTTGGGGACATTGACTGAGTCGGCGTACTTCGTGAACTCGCCGGAACCGCCGGTGGAGCCAGTGGCGTAGCCATTGAAACCCTGGTCCACCACGTTTCCGTTCGATGCGTAGTTGTTGAATTGGTCCTTGTGACCAGAGGAGTCTCGGCTGTATCGGCGGAACGAGTCCACCGGCAAGTTCCGGTCGCTGGAGTAGGCCTTGAACGAGTCGGCTCCGCCGAGCCGATCGGTGCCGTAGTTGGTGAAGTTCTTGTCCGCGTACCCGGCAAAGTTCGAGTCTTTGTTGTGCTTCTCGAGACTCGGCGCTAAATCAGGGAAGCAGAGGAGGTTCGCGGAGGAGCAGAAGGCCGGGAGGTGAGTCGAGAGCGAGTTCTGGGAGGCGAGTTTGGAGAAACTCGCTGAGTCGACGGTGCTCAATGGGGACGCCTTGGATAACAAAAAACTCGGGTCGGACTTGGTGTTTCGGATCTCTTTGTTCCAGTACCGAATCAGATAGGACTTCGGTGTGAATGGGTTTTCACCGGATGAAGAGAATCCAACCTGCATTGACACAAAGCAAAAGCATTAACAATGGATGAGAAAAAATAATTGTAGAAATGTGAAATGACATTGAGAGTGTGTGTAGAGAGTGAGAGAGTGCTTACAGTGAAAGAAGAGAAAAAGATAATGAGATGGAGAAGAGTCATGGGGCTGAGTTTTTTGTGCATTATTTTTTTTTTGAGTGTGAATGTGTGAGAATGTTGGTGGGTTTGTTGGGTTATAGGCAGAAATTTATATTGGTGCGAAGAGAGAGAGAGGGGGCCTATAGGTTGTGAATCTTGGCATTGTGATTAATGTGAGCTTTGACGTTCATTGGAATTACTTGCAAAGCAAGACAATTTATAAAGTTGATTATGCTATAATAAAAAAGTTGAATATGCTTCTTTTTATTTATTTATGTAAATATTAGAAATTATGCTTTATTATTAAACAAGGGAAAAACGAATATTATCAAAAAAACAGAAAAACTAATAAACAAAAGAGTATTTAGATAAGGAAATTTGTCCAAGCACACAATCGCCTCAGAGCTCTAATGACAACAACAGAAGTATGTAACACCATAATGGCTCGTTTGCAATATGAGAGCTTAAGATACGTATTATCAGATCAGGCTATTGTTGCTCTTGCAGACAGAGCTCCAATGACAACAATAGAAGTATGAAACACCATAAATAAAGCTGATTTGAATGGGGATTTGAGTTTCCATTCTTTCCTCCCATCTCCATCCCCTGTTGTTTGCAGTCATTTGGACAAGATAGGCAACTTAAATGATATTTTCCCAATGATTATCCAAAAAAAAACAGAAAGAAAATTTGTGTTAATAATTGTTTCTACGGGGAATTACCATGAGATCCAAAAATACATTGTATATTCACACAACATTATTTATGAACAACAAAACATATCGTCACGGAACATATCCTCTTTATTTCATAATTAAAATTTTTATTTTGTAAATCTTAGTGAACAAACGATTATGTCAATTCATATCAAAATTTCTTTAAGGATAATAACAACAATAATATTAAAAAAGAATGATATTATTTACCTACTAAGAAGCAACACAATTCTCATTAAAAAAGAAAAAAGAAAAAAAAAAGAAAAAGCAACACAATAATTTATCTCAAAGATTGAAATTTGAAGAAGAGGGCTTATATTATAAAGGGTATAAACCCAACAAATTAGGCTTTTTCTCTTCTCTCTATTCTTTTTCCAATATAGAAGTGCACAAAAGGGAAACAAAGGGTGATGAACTCTTTCTTAGTGTCAACGATATCTTCCGTATGTTAAACATGGTTGAAGGTCAACTGCTGCCTGATGTTGGGATTTGATTATGTAGAGTAGTAACTTTACTTCGTTTTTTTTTTTTTTTTTTTTTTTTTTTTAACAAGTGCTAAGTGCGTTTTAACATTAAATTAAGTTAAACCTGATTTTAATTAAACGAAGCTTTTTAAAAGTGAAGAATTAAAAGAGTAACCTTCATGTAAGTTAATTTAATATAGTGAAGTTATCTAACTATTAAATGTTGTGTAGGTTAGGAAAAGTGCTTGTATAACTATACATACGAGCATTTGAAAACCAAGTGTGAAGAAAAAGATTATTTTTTAAATATAAATGGTTCTTTTTCTTTAATTTGAGAGATTTCAAGCCAAAGAAATTAGTTCTTTTGGTGGATGGCTTAAGGCCCTCAACCACTTGTGCAGAGTTGATCTGAGCTATATGATGAAATGTCAGATTGTTATGTTCTAAAGGAAACAAGTTAAAAAGGTTTATTGCATAAATTTACAAGCTTTGCCAATTGCAAAATGCTTGAATATTCTTTAAGAAATTGAGTCTTTCGTGCCTCGGCTTATCATTGTTTGACCAAAATTCCAAATTTATTATTACTAAAATATTATTTTCATTGCAATTGGCTAACTAAAAAAAGCTTGTATTGTTAATTTGCAATTGAATGATAAATATGCTCAAGTTCACACTTTTTAATCTTTATTTCTTTTATGAGAAAATTGAGCAATATAATTGAGTTATAAAACTCTAAGCCATAGAAGCCCACACATCTTAGCCTTAATCTTGTAATTAGTAACACATCAATATCATATGAATAGTAAATATGCTCCTAAAGCCGTGGTGATCAAATAAACCTTACAATTCATGCACAACATAGAACATTACAAAATAACAAAAATAGTTGATTTGTTAATAAAACACTCATTTCTGATAAACAAATATTTTATTTGGATTGAAAAGAAACCATATCTCTTACAACATTTTATCTCATTATGTAATTTCTCATTCAGATATTGAATAAAGTTAATGAATTTCCTATATAAAAAAAAGAAAAAAGAGAATAGTTGATTTTATTTTGATGAGACTGAAATTTCAGGTGAAAATTTATATCAGGAGCTCCAACAAATAAAACTGACCCCACCAATAAAAGTTTACCATCTAAGAAGCATTAAAAGAGGATGTTATTGAACATTTAAGAGTGGTTGCAATTATTGCTCTAAGTTCTAACATCCTCAACTCTCAATTGGATCTATTCTATTTCTATCCCCCTATAAAAATGGAATGTTATATAAACCAGCAATTACCATATCATTTATTGGACAATTAATCTTAAAAAAAAAAAAAAAAAATTTGCTTGTACTATGAGGTCAGCAGAGCGGTCCTAGATTTTAGTATGGTGGAGTCCATGGCTGCAAAGTGAGCTCTGACTCTTTTAGAAAAAAGAGTTTGGGAAAATGGATAATAAAGGCTTCGAGCACAACGATGAGTCCAAAGGTGTGCACTTTATTGTAACACTGATAGGCAAAGGCAATGCGGGTACTCTTAATAAAGCCGTGTTGACGCCACACGCGGCTCTTTCCTATTGGCCAGACGTCACTCTTATAAGAGATTTCCACGCGTTTTGGCCGCTAATGTTTTTGTTTTCTAATTTACAACCTTTTCGTGATCCCAACATGCATTATTAGAGTGATTAAACATGAGTTCTATCGCAAGGGACCGCGACAAGGCTCGTGAACTGAAAAAAATGCCACAATTTGTAATTGTTGTAGGTAGGCGTGTACAGCCGACCATTCTGATTCACCAAAATTGCCACGATTCAACTCAACTTGATTGTTAAGAGTTTGATTGGCGTGTGCAGCCAACCCGTCGATTCATCAAAACTGACTCGATTCAACTCAACCCGTCGAGTTAAGTCGGTTTTTATGAGTTGGATTGGATTGTCAAAAATCTTGGTTTTAAGAATGGAGTGGGACTAAAATATTTCAATTCATCCTTTTGGAATGGGAAAAAAATAACACCAAACTTATGTTGTCTACTCCATTGTTACATAAATCAATCAATAATTGAGATAATCTCAAATGATGATACATTAAAAACTTAAGTGTGAGTTTGGATTGCACGGTGCGTTTCTCACGTTTGCGTTTTGCATTTCTCACAGCTATTGTTCACATTTTAAAATGAAGACCCACGACAGTGTTTTAAAACTGGGACTCATGGCTACTGTTCAGCCAACAAATGAAGACCCACGACAGTGTTTTAAAATTGGGACCCACGGCTATTGTTTACATTTTAAAATTATTTTGTAATAGTGTTTTCAGCAATAAGTCTATATGTACTTTATTTAAAGATAGACTTCGATTATGTTTAATAAATTTTATTTATTTAACCTTCTCTTCAAATTGTCTATTTTTTAATAAGAAGGTGATGATTTGCTAAATAGTAAAACGTTGCCCACTTATTCTTAGAATTTCAGATGATTATTGATGAAATTGAAAATCTCAATTGATTCATTGTTAAAGTGAGTGGATGACTAATGGCCTACGGGTTTTCTTGCAAAGAAAGAAGTAAGGAGGAAAAGAACTAAGACACCGGTGAAGTGCCAGGCAAAGTCCAAAGGGCCTCTAATGGCAAAATCAGTCACTTGAGAGGAGTAAAACTAGATCACAAGTATATATTAATATCGTGTATATGAAATGCTTACCCTTTCCATGGTTGAAGCTTGTTGACTTCATGCTAGCATTCCTTGGTGACCGTTGGAGGGCTCGTTAAAGGTATTTTCATTGTGGAGCAACGTTTAGTTATTTTTGTGATTGGTGCTGATGAAGAAGATTAATGGACAATCGTTGAGTGCAGCCGTTACTCTTAATTTATTGAGTGTAGTAAATGTTGTGTTACATCATCCAATTATTTGGATTACACTTATTTTCATATCTATCAATTATAATCAGTTGAGCATTCAGGACAATATACTAAGAAATAAGAACTCTTACACACGGTCTCTGTTAAATTGTTTAAATGCTTTTTCTTATTATTCTTTTTATTTTTATACAAAGCATCCTACTCTTTTAAGTGGCCAATTTATGAAATAAGACAGTGTAAATGAAACTAGAAGTTGATCAAACTTAGTGATATGAGTTAATCGACATACAAGGCTTAAGAAATCATTACGACCAAAGAAGTAATTCCATAGTTGCGTTGAATTTATCGCAATAATGCAAGTCATTAGTAAAAAGGGAAAATAAGAATTTAGAGTAAAACATAGAAAACATAACCAGCGATTTGACTGATTTATGAGTGCTTAATAGTCATTGAAATAAAGTGCTGCACACGTGCCAGGACTTGTGTGCAGATGGCTAAAATGGCTGAGAAATAGTTTAAAAAACTTTCATTAAAGCATTAACATTCGTGAATTCTAATTATATTCTATTTTATCATTTTAAAAAGTCACTTTATTATTATAATATCCCATTTTACAATACTTCCATCATCCAAAATTTTTATTTTTCTATTCTACTCATTAAAATAATATATCTATACAATAAAATATATTTTTTATTTTTTATTTTTTTCCAATTTTCTCCTCCACCTTCCCACAACCTCTATCACTGCGCCTCCATTGCCCAGTCACCACCACCACGCCACCACTGCCCACTGCCCACCAAAATCCCACCGAAACAAAAACCCATATTAAAAAAAAAAAAAAAAAAAACCCACTTCGTGACCCACGCCGACCAAAACGCAAAACCCAGACCTCGCCGACCAATACGCAGAACCAAGACCTCGCTGACCAAGCATGACCCAGACCTCGCCGACCAAGCACGACACATTAACCCACCGTCAAACACAGCAACCCACCCTCTCCGATTCAAATCTTTGTCAAACCCATCGGAGCCATCCCTAGCACACCCAGCTCGTCGATCCAAACCCACCATCAATCGATCCCAACCCACCACGATGCCCAGATCAAACCACGAACCCAACCCAGCTCCAGTGCAAGCCTTGAACGAGAAAGAGAGATGTGAGATGAGAGAAAGAGGGACTTTGCATGGAGTGGGAGACGGAGAGACAGAGTGGGAGTGAAAGGGAGAGAGGACTGAAGGAGAGAGAACCATGGAATAAAAAATTAGTATTCAGTTTAGAATTGTGCTACAGTGCAATTCTAAAGGTAGAATTGCACTGTAGTAGTATTGCAAAAAAATTTGCAATACTTGTGTTTGGTATTCCTTGATGCAGAGTGTTTTGAGACTTAAAATGCTAAATTTCTCTTACATATGACATTAGCATTCTCTAGTGCTAATGCTCTAAGATTTACTAGTAATGCAAGAACTACATCAAATTACATAATTTGTGATACAACTCATTTACATGATAAGTTCTGAGTTGTTGAGGTATATTTTCACATAGACCTACCATCATACTTTTATTATTCACAACTTACCATGTAGGTGAGTTGTGATACAAATTATATTATTTTTCGTGGTTCTAACATTACGTCTTAAGGCAATGGAGAATTGACACGATGCCCCAATATATAGTTTGGATGGTTTGGGATTAGACCACTTTAAGTAAGTTAAAATCACATGATATGTTGTCCCTTGATTATGTCCACAAGGCCTGTCCTTAGTCCAAATTAATTCACTTTTTTATGAAACTTTTGTAGATTTTGACAAATTGATAACTTATGACTTTTTTTAATTGAATTACTTTTGACTTCTTCATAAGAGATATAATTAATTTTTTTTTGGGTGATTCTCTTTCCTCTAAAACGGGTTTATTGTCTTTTGCTATAGTATAAATTCAAGACTATCCAAAAGAAAATGACTCTAAAATAATTTTAAGGAAAAATTACACTTTACCACCTTAAATTATACCCCAAATTATATATTGCACCCTAAAATTTTAAAATGCACGATTAGCATCCTAAATTATAATACATGTTACATTTTGCACCCCGCCATTAATTCTACCATTATCTTGGATGAAATTACGTGAAAAGACCTAATTGCCCATCTTTTCAATCTCTTAAAAACAAAGAAAAAATTATACCATAGTACTCTAAATTATACTCTCATTTGCATTTTGCACCATAAAACTTTGGTTTTTCATCCAAGATAACGGGCAAATTAACGGCGGTGTGCAAAGTGTAATACAAATTATAATTTATAGTGTTAACCATGTATTCTAAAAGTTTAAAGTGCAAGTGTAATTTGGAAGGTATAATTTAGGGTGGTAAAATGTAATTACTCCTAATTTTAAGAAGACATAACTTTCAAGTTGTGAGGGCAAACATAAATACCCAAAGCAATCCCTTATCTTTCAACGTGATATGTGTTTTTGATACAATATTGCATTTACATCAATGTGATAGGTATGGCTTATTCTGGTACCATCAAATGCTTTGATGGATTGCAATCCAAAAATCAAATCCTCATCAAAATTAATTAGGTAGGTAACAGCTTATCTTCATCAATGATATATAACCGCGTGCATTTTTTCATCAATGAGTTTTGTTTAATTTGATTGATTGTGATGTGGATAACCCTCAGCAGACCATGATCCAAATTGGTCTACTCTGCAAAGACTTCCGTTTCTGTCATCTAAACGAAGTAGTATTTTGCTTATTTAGTCAAGTATAATTCACCATTAATGCAACCTATAATTCAGCCTTTATATGGAATATAATATGTCGGCTAAGAGATCCAAATAGTAATTCTATGTACACCCAACTTTTACCTCTGAAATCCGACATTTATTTTGGGCCAAGAATCTGAATTTCGAATTATAAACAATGCTAATTAACATAGCTTCACATAAATGCTCTTCTGGGGGACTAAAACAAGAGGCTACAACTTACACACATTAATTACTTTCACTTACAACATTGCCTTTTAATTTTACTAAATTAAATGTTGATGGATGCGTAAAGGACAACCCAAATCCTAGGCAATCTAAGCACTAGTTGGTGCCCACCCATGAATGATGCATCAATGAATGATCCTAGTTTATTGTCAATGCAAAGCCTACTTGTTTTTGGGTACACATTTTTTGGTTGGGTACAGAATTGGCTATACCAAACCCCATGAATGGCCTTGACAAACTGAACCTACCTTCACAACTCTTTTTTTTTTTTCCTAAATATAATCAAAGGTTTGTACTGCACTGCTCTGATGATACTAAAAAAAACACAACGTACTTTCTTTGCAGGCCCATCAACGCCCTTCAATTTTGCTGCCCATGGAAACACATTATAGTAGGTAAATTTAAGATGGCAAATAAATGTGGGCATCAATTCTTCGGTTTGGCAACTTAGCAAGATCTACACCCTCTGTCATTTGCTTTCAGTTATGACTTTGACAGCCAGTAAGCCAATACCAAACTGAGTTTTCTTTTCATTGATCAGCCAAATTTGGAAGATTTTGAGAAAAAGAAGAAGAAGAAGAAAAAGGAATACATAATAGATTACTTTAGCTTACTGGCTTTCTTGTTTTGGTCAAGTTTCATTCAAGTATACTTTTTATTTGTGAACATTTTTCAAAGATTGATTGAAATTATTCAAATCTGAATTCAACACCCCATTCCCCCCGACCCCCAACTTTTGAATTTATAAGGACTACTTAAACCTTTTTCTTTGTCTGTAATATACTCATGAAAAGAAAAAATGTAAATCAGATTTTCATTCGAGTACTTTTTAATTGTTAATATTTTTCAAAGATTGAACTTGATTTGGTTATGCTATTTTAATCTGAATTCAACAGCCCCTTTTTTCTTTGTCTGTAAATCACATTTTCATTGTCTGTTCTTAATTTCTTCTAAGGGAATATAAATCACATTTGCACTTTATTCATATGATATTCACTTGATTAATATATGTTATATTTATGAATAAAAAAATGTAAATCACTTTTTTATTGTCTGTACTTTAATTTCTTCTAAGGGAACAAATCACATTTGCACTTTATTCATATGATATTCACTTGATTTGCAAAAAACTTCTTGTTAAACTTATCACCAAATGTGGTCAAAGTGTATATTTTTTTTTTCCTAAGCCTCTAATAGGTTTAAGTGACAATTTTCCAAATCACAAATGGGTAAAATCAAAAATGATGCATCGCCAGCACTAGATTTCCTTGTGCTTGGACGACAATATTTACTAATCTTGACAAAGTGAAACACAAATGGGTATAATACAAAATTTTAAGTCTTCTGTTGACAAAAGTAACTCAACCCAAGCAATTAAATATAGATAAAGAGTAATTAACCATTTTACATATATTATTATTAAGATGATACAACTTTTTTGTATCTTATTTTTAAATGATCTAGAGAGTACCATCACATATTAAATTATTAACCACAAGAAGTTTTAAAATTTTCAAATAATAAGGCCAATAAGGAAAATAATACACTTCGAAGTTCAAACTCCTAAAATTTACTTTACATCTTATCCCATTCCCCATATTTTCTACTTTTTGCACTAAAATAAATGTTTATAATTACATGTATTTTTTTTTTTTTTCTAAATTCCTATACTTAACTATTTTTTCTTATTAAAAAAAGCCTCTAAACATGCTCTAGCACATGTAAATAAATAATTACTTATATAATTACTTTTGCACGATCATGCATGAGGATGATGATTGTGGAATTATAAAACCTAATTAAGATGCCGATGCTCAAGAAAACAAAATAGAAAAATGTTACTTCAGCTAGACAATTTAACATTTAGGTCCTTCCAATTAAATCGATCACTTGTAATTGTTACAAATAATATTCCCATTAGTATAAAATATCAGTGATTTGGTGAGATCCCAAAAAGAGAAGAGTGCCTCATTGTTCTCCAATTCTTGAAAGTATAGGATTACCCAAGAAGTAACAAATTTGTCAATGTGGTTGCAAATTCCAAATTATGTCCTTTTTTTCAGTTTTATTTGCCAAGTTTCCAACCCAATTCTTTTTCCATCTCAAATTTGTTTTAACTTTCCAAATTTTGTATTAGCTTAAGCAAACATTTTCCCAACTTTATCCCAGCTAGCTCCACCTAATATTATATATTCTCACCACTTTTTTTGTTATCTCAAATCTTTTCCATTGTAGAAGAAAACAATGAACCACTGAAAAAAAAAAAAAAAAAATTCTATCTTATCCAGTGTGCAAACAAAACCAATATAAAAAAACCTTGCTAAAAATGTCTGAAGTTTATCTATTTGAAATTTATGTTTCTTATTTTGTGGTCTGAGAAATGCAGAGAACATTTCCCAGATAAAGTGAATACATTAAAGATATCCTCCTAATTCAACTTGTGTGGGGCCAAATTTCTTTTGACTACTGCTTCCCGAGTTTTCTATACATGATTCTCACTCATTTTCAAAGATCTTGAAGCCGCGTTTTTCTACTTACATGTATTTTATTTTATGCAAACTCTATATCAAACACTGAAACACATACACATATAGAATGGATTGGGGTACCTTATAGTTATAGCCTTATACCACTAAATTTAGTGCAGGTTATCAAACAAATCCACATGCCTCCATTAATATATGTCAATGTCTTGGATGCCTTCACTATCTATCTGACTATCTCTCTTTGTGTGTACTACCTCAATGAGCAAAAATTGAAAAAATGTGTGTTCTGACTTCTGACTCCAATAGAAAAAGAAATGAGCCCATGACTATAAAATAGGGAATTTGGTTCTTGCGTTCACATTGCCTATTACTTAATTAGGAAGAGATTCATGGAGAATCATATTTTGAATGCTTTCTGATTGGTGAAGCTTTTACCTTCTATGCTTTGGCACTGAACCACATTTTAGGCATACAGATAATGTGTGAAAATCGAGGACTAAACCAGACCTTGTGTTCCATGCCAGACAGCCAGAGTGCAAAGTTGCAAACCCAAAAGGTCAAAAGTCAAAACAACTTGTTCATACTTCTTAGACCGCTGGACTAGTTGATATTCATGTCTACATTATTTAAATCCTGTAACCAATTTTGTATTTTTATGCAAAAGTTAGCCAATGACAACCTTGAGGATTAATGATACTTCCTCCTCTCATAAATATGGGGTTTTGACTTGTGACTTGTAAGTTTTCAGGTTAAATCCCTCTGGTTTTTGAGACTTAATTACAAACAATAACAACAGGTTCCAAGCCCTTAGTCCTATAAAATTTTGGAGTCAGATATGGATTATGAATCTTCAATACACTTTGAGACTTGATTACCAAGAAAAAAAATACTGACGGTGTGTTTAAGAGCACCAGGAATCATTCATTGAAAAAAAAAAACATTAGTCATGGTCTATGAATGCACTTGCAATATCTGTTCTCTCTCTCTCTCTCGCTGGAACACACTCTGACATATCCACAAACTCACGCATCTCATACATCTTCCTTTCAATCTGTGCAAGGGTCATTTCATGTAATCATAAACGCATGAGATATTTGTCATTGTGATTGGTTTTAAGAACGTGCAGTGCACAGTAAACTTACATGAGAAAGGTCAACATTTAACAATAATGGTACATGGTCTTCTATGACTATGATACACAAAAAGAGCAATTGTTTTCTTTTTTCTACTGAAGAACCGGCCAATTGTATCAATGACGGGGGCACAGTTCTTGATTTGGATCTCAAAATTTCTAGTAGGTTTTTAAAATCTCATGTGCTCTCACATGCATAGCCATTGGTCTAGGCAAACAATCACAACTCAATACAAATTTTAAAGCTAGGTTTATGGTTATTTTTAGAAAGTTCTACCTACTACAAGAGCCGTGCCAAAACTAGATACTATTTAGTTTGTAGTTTCTATTGCAGCAGTGTATCTCAGTAAAGGTGGTGTCTTTTATTTAAGAAAAAAACATTGAGAGAGAGAGAGAGGAATTAGCCGCTTTTTCTACTCTAAAAAATTCCTGCTTCAAGAGTATATTATATAATGCATAGATAAAATATCCTTCTCTTTTCATATATAAAAAAATCAATAAACAAATTAAATAAACCCTCAAGGTAAACAGAGAAAATTATAGTCTCAAAATCAAGAGGAACAGTGAAAAAAAAAAGCAAATTCTAGTGAGTGTCACGCAGATATGGTTTATTTTACTGCTTATATTAAATCCCACACATTTTTCATGGTAATTTTTAGTTGACGTGACTACTCAACACCCTTGGTGCCAGTTCAAAAAGATTGTAAATTCAGACTTCAATGCTCTTTCCATGCGTCAATGTTATAGTTAGTGCAAGTTCAGCATTGGTTTGACTGATCTATAGTCCTGGCAATTAATCACCAATTGGACAGAGTTAATGTACCCAGGATTCCAATTTCAATTGTCTTTGTACTGTCTTTTAAGACCTGTCATTTCTCTTACTACCATCTATATCCATTTTACTCAATGGATGTGTGAAAATGAAGTAAAGTTAGCTAGTAAATTATGCTTGGTACCTCTCACTTATTCTCCTTTCAAGTACAGTGATGACTGTTTTCTCACGCCACAAAGCTGATTCTTTTGTGCAAATGAAGTAGAGAGAAATAGATCACTCTGGGTTTTTATCATGTTTATAGGTGTAAAATAGCCATCTTGATGTCAAATCAAATTGCCTAAAGTGACAAACAAAACTATATGCGATTGAGAGTTTGCTTTTTGTATGTGTGTTTACAACAAAGGAACCTTCCAAAAGAACCTTCATATGGGATTTGATAGATGTGGACAAGGAGATATCAGAGGGCTAATTAATTAAATTAGTGTTTTTGGGGGTTAGCTTATTAGCTTGTGGGCTTTAATGTCTAACATTCACTTGGACATACATCATGTGTTAAACTTGGACATTGTTGAAAAAAATTACGCCTAACGTAAAAGTGTGAATGTTGTGTGTACAGAGTGTACATAAAAGAATCTGAAAAAACAATGTTTCTTAACTTATTTGCTTGTGTAAAACTATGTTCATTTTTTTCAAGGTATAATTGTGTTTTGCCAACTTTCAACAATAAGTAGATGCACTCTTAGCAAAAAAATTTATCCACATGCGATTGTAAGTAAGAGACAATGAAATACATTGATCATTTCTTTTCATAAAAGAATTGCTTGATCATCAAAAGTTAGAAGATTTGTCAAAGAAGTCCAGAAAATGATGAACCACATGAAGTTAACAGTTTAAGCTCTTTGATTAGCGTAGGTGAAAAACTTAAGCCTTCAGGAATCAGTACACAAACATTAGAAACATAAATTGTGACACACAAAGGCCCATAGCACGATATATTTCAGTCTTGGGAACTTTTTTAACGTGTGCACCTACCATCCACAAAGCAAAGTATTGAATTTTTTTTGGGTTATAGTATCGACATGTAATTGATATCCCATGGAACAGCACTCAAGATAATAGGTGGTGGAGATGGTACAATAATTCAGAGCATAGAAGAAAAAGAGAAAGCTGTTACGAGCAGACAATAAGGAAAATATACTTGTTTTCTTTTGTATTTACTGACATGCTCGAACATTCCATGTACTTCATCTTAATCAATCTTTAGCTACCAAGTACATAATCAATCTTCTAATCAGTGATAAGAGTACAATCTTAACCATTTGGATACTTAGAAAGTCCTATTCATGAATGATAATCTTATTGACAATTACAAGGAAAAAAGAAACTTTACAAAGAACTTAAAATGTTGAAGCAGACAACAAAGGACAAGTCCTGAAAGCAAACGTTGATGTCAAAGTATCATTAGAGATATGGCTTTTTTCCCATGCCTTTTTATCTTCATATCCACGAAGCTAACATGGCAAGCTCAATCATACAAGTGCCATTATTACAGTGTTTTACACCAATACAAATTTATATAGGAGTATATATGACGTTTGTATATCGTAATAACATTTAATTTGATCATCTTTTTCGTTTTATAATGTGGCAAAGCACATTACAATATTTTGTTCTCTTTCTTTCTTTCTTCTATTGTTTTTGGTGCTTTTTATCTTTTTATAAGTATCAACCATGTGAGTGAGTGGTCCTTTCACTGGTTCTAAGGGCGTGATAATGTATGGAGCCAGAGTCCCACTTATACAAAGACAAAGAAGGTGTTGTAGTTCTTAGTAGGGCCAATTGTTCCCACAACCAATTGTGCAACATATTCTACTTATCTCTGTGATCCTGTGTGCGCACAACTATACCAGTGACTGAAGATGGATAAGCTAGCAATTGTTTTTTTCTGCTTAGGATTTTTGCTGTTTGTCACTCATTAATGGATCATGGATGTATAAGAACCTCAAATCTGTCATTTCAACAACCCCCAAAAAGTTTACATTATGTTAATCAAATGCTTATATTGTGATAGACCTACTTCTAGATGCATATCCTGCACTCTCTCAATATATTATCAATAATCCTTCAAAATATTATTGTATTATTGTGCCTAATTATCAACTTTGTGGGATTGGTATAGTGATGAATATGTCATAATCACTTATATAGTATTAAGTTGCTTCTTGAAATGATTAGAGCTATAAACTAACCTTTTTCTTTAGCATTACAAGCACCTGACGTAATTCAGCTCTAACGTGACGTTCTACACATTAAACATGCAAAGAATTTACAGGCAATCAAGTTGTGCATGTCTCAGTATTGAGACAACATTATCTACCGCTAAAATCAAGGCATTGGATGATCATCAATCATAGCCACTAAAATCTCCAAAGCAATCTGATGGAATGCAAGAATTCTTATGTGATCAAAATAACTCCAAAGCAATTTGATAGTATTTAGGAGTTCTCGTGTCCGTTTGGATACAACTTATTATTGTTGAAAGTTGCTGAAAACTGATTGTTGCTGAAAATACTGTAGCAAAATAATTTTTAAATGGATGAATAGTATCGTGGGACACATTTTTAATAATTTTTAATGTATGAACAGTACATAAACAGTGTGTGAACAGTGCACGCACTGTTTATGCACAGTGATTTTTGTCTCTCAAAAGTCAAGAAAACCGGCAAAAAAAAAAAAAAAAAAAAAAAACGCAACTCTACTTTCAGTAAGAAGAAGTGCTATCCAAACCTAGTCCTCATGTAATCCAAATATAATAGCATAATTATCTGTTATCTTATAAACAAACCTCTATATGTATATGTACTTACGTTTGAATATAAATATAAAAGTAGTTATAACACTTGAAATATTTTCAAGTAAGAAAATCAAAACACAAACTCTTATTATTCTTTCTGTTACTCTGTGAGCATAATTCTAAGCATAATTCTAACTTCTAAGTAGGGAGCGCTAGGCAAGTTCATTAATTTCTTTTAAAAAAAGAGGCATTCATTATGGTTGTACAAACAAATGCTATAATTCAAGAATATAGTGAACGACATCCAATGAACTAAGGCTGTATTTCGGAAAATAATTTGAGATATGTTTGAATGGATTCGAAAAGAGCTCTTCCTCCTAAATAACACATGAAACAAGGAAAAAAAAAAAAGTTACTCATCAACAATGGGGTCAATTTTTTTCTCCGGAGGGGAGTGGCATTTTCAGGTTACCTCTCCCTTTTGAATAAGGGCACCAGTAAAGGCATTTCGTTCTCTGAAATTCACTCACGTCTACATCACTAGCTAGTGCCAAATCATTTTTGTAGTATGATATAATAGATGAAAGAAGTAATCGATCTTAGGAGAGGTATCAACAAAACAAACAAAAATGCAAATGAATTCTTATTGTAGTGAAAGTGGAAAAATTATTCATTCCTAAGGGACGATAGCCATTTGGTTCTCCAACCATTAAATGAAACTATTTCATATAAAAAATGTCGTATTCACTCGAACCCATGACTTATCACTTTTAATAGAAGGCACTTGCCATCAGGTCCTAAATATTTTTGGAGAAACATCAATTCTGATCAAAGATCAATAGTCATGTCATCTATCAATTATATAAATTCAAGTTTTTATAGTTTAAAATAATGTATACAAGATGAGTTTATGGATCGAATGGTAAATAATATCTGATTGATATGAAATTTGGTGAGCATGTTTAGAACATATAGAACATGTAATCCAACGGTGAAATTTTCAAAATATAAATTCATTAACAAGTTATTGGGTGATGTAATATTATTTATACTAGGTGTAACTTGAACCCAACCCATATAACAATGCTTTTACATATTATTGATGTGACAAATTCTTACCGATTCTTATATGAGTTCACTACTAATATCACTTTTTCACTTTCCTAAAATCACTTAGATAGGAAAACATCTTAAATTCCTTATCCAAACATAGCAGAATTCTAATTTTAACAAGACAGTTTTGGCATCGGAATAATGCAACAATTGGGGGCTGGCACATTTTCAAAATCTTACTGTTTCGATGATAGCATTCACCATTACTACTACCTGCTATGACATTTGAAAGGAAGTCGGCTACCAACTCCTTGAGGCCCCATGGTGGCATAATGCACATATAGAAATCTCTTTCTCACCAAATCCAGCCCCACAAACTAATAATGTTTCTCCTTTTGGGAGTCTTTACCAGCAATCATCATTTTGTTAATGCAAGGACCCAAAGACAATTACTAGTATAAAGTATAAACTTCCTTTACCCTACCCAGCTGATATATACTGAGATTCAATCTAGCAACCATACATTTCAGTGGAAGAGTGTTAGAGGGACTTTTTTGGACAACAAACCAGCAAAGCCATTACCCACAAAGCCACTCCAAAACTTTTTTCTTTTTTCAGCCCACAATCCTTGTAAACAAGGACCTGGAGTTGGCTGAAATTGGGCTCACAACATCAGCACCAAGGTCCACTGGATCTTTCATTAAAATGTTTAAATCTCCAGCTAAAGGCCCATTGAAATTGAAGCCTTAAGGCTGGTCCAAGGTGGTCTCAAAACAATACAGGAGCCTCGAAAGGGAACCCACAATCCCTGGGACTATCTCAGGTAGTTGATGAGAAGCGAAATTAACATACTCTCAGCTAAGCCCAGCATGGTCAGGCTATTAGCTTGAACATGACATGGCTCTTAGCTTCTCATGCAAACTTAATGGCAAGGCAGGCAAACCGAATGAGATAGATCAAAGAAGAGACTACCAGAGTTTCCAGTAAGCTTGGAGACGCAAGGAAAATAAATATTACTGAATAAATATATCACAGTCGTTAGTCCAAGCATTTAAAAGTTAAAACCACTACCAATTCCTTAAGATGTTTCAAAATACTTGTAACAGGAACCAGTTTATGTTTTACAACTCTCACTATCCTTTTAAAAGAAATATTACTAAATTAATATAATTCATTGATAGCATTCACACCAATAATAATAATGTATAACATTTATGACAACTTTTTTTTTTTGGTTGAAAAACCACCACATAAAAGGGCAACTTATTTATTCAAAATTTAAGTTTGGATTGTAAACATCAAAAACATCTTGTGGAATAGGTACTCCATCCAGACAAGAAAATGGTCTGAAACTCTAGCTATTTGTGAAGGTGCCTTCTTCTTTAGCACACATGTCCAAGGATCCTGGGCCAAACAGTTGTTGTTGGTGAACTGGGCTTGGTTCCCAGCAGCTAAAGGGCTGTTTAAGAACTAAGTGGTGCACATGGTAGATTTCCTACAATACAAATAAACTAACAAGCGAGAATATCTGTATTGAATGACAGCTCAAACAGCAAAGAAATGCGTAGTAATAGAAAATACAATAAAACAGGGGTTAGGGATCCTCGGATCAATGAGAAGCATTTTATTAATTTTCTTTGATTATGATTATAGTGTGCTCACTAAGTTGTGATACAAGGTTCAAATTAACTCAAAAATTACAGACTTTGATGGCTATTCAAGCCTCTAAGACTTGCCAAATTTGAATACTTTTGAATCCAAGTATGTGCTATAGTGGCTATTTCGGGGATACTGGGGGGCGATCCTCTATTTTCTCTTGAGTTTTACAGAGTCCTTTGCACAGTTCTGTTATGATGTCTTTTCTAAAATCAAAACGGATGATCAATTAATGCATCAATCCTGAATGCCCTTCAGCATGGGTTTTCTCTTCCTTTTATAGTGCGATTCTAGAGCTCCGGGGTACCAGTGATTTCTCTCTTTTGCCCCTCAGAGCTCGTGTTGTGTCAGTTACCCAAGGGCTAGTCTTTTCCTTCTTTCTTATAATTTCTTCCTTTTGGTCCGACCAAGCTGAAAGCCCCTAGCTAACTTTCTATTCCAAGATCCACTCCGGTTGCTGATCGTAGCTACTTGGCCTTCTTCACTTTTTCAGCTTTTGTTTGTCCTCCATCCTTGTCATTTTTCCCAAATAGTCGAAACCATTTTACTGCTAGGTTGAAAGCTCCCTACCAGCTACTCCTACTTATGGTTTTCTCATTCTTGGTTCCTTGGGATACAGCTCCTTTGTTCGTGAATTTTGCTTTGTACTTTCTGATCCCTCACTGCATGGCTGGGTGTTTGAGACTCGTTTGTCCTTCGTCCTTTACACTTTTTGAACCGTTTCAATTTTTACTTCGAGCTTGTTGTGCGCCCTAGAGATCCCCGTGCTCTGGTACTCTTCGGGATTCCAGCCCAGTTCTTCTTATTGGGCTTCTGATTTTGGCTGGCTGGGCTTTTCTTTTGCTTTATGGATCTTAAAGCCTGTTCCTTAATGGGTCTTTGGACCTCATTTCTTTGGACTTTCCACATTTTTCTTCTTTCTTTTCCTCTTTTCTTTATTGTGTGAGCCCAGCTCTTTTATTTCTCTAGCTTTATTTCCCATGAAGTTAGCCCAATGTGTTATTTCTTTGGGCTTTGGGCTGTGATTAGTTTTTTGAACCTCAACACTATTCTACTAAGTTTATGAGTGACATTATTACCATGTCTGCGAACATGGTAGAAATGAGAATTCATAAAACATGAAGAGATTGTCTTGACTAGATGTTTTGTGTGATATTACCATCTTAAACTAAACTCTAAATATATGCTTCCCAAAAGAAAATTGCATCTTTAACCAAAAAAAAAAACTAAATATAAAGTTGGCTTTGTTTCATAAAAAAAACAAGAAAAGAAAAGGGAATGGCTGTAGCAAGATAGCTGAATAGACGACGACAACAACAACAACAACAACAACAAAAAAAAAAAAAAACCCACAGGGGCATAACAAAAATCCAAAAACACCGAGATCTCTTGTTGGACCTCAATAACATTAAATCTTGGGACTTCCAAGTTGTGAGGTCCGATTGACTAATGTTGACACATATTAGGTCGCCTAGAAACAAAATGGAATTTAATTGTCATAACTTTTTTGTAGAATGAAACATAGCTTTGAATCATCATTCTTTGCTTTAACAGGCAAGTAAAGGTTTCTAATCAAGCATCCAGGCATAAATGACTTTTTTGGGAGAAGGGGTAAACAGAAAACATTATGAAAAAGGAAAAAAAAAAAAAAAACCTAGGGGCACAATTTTTCTAGGTACAATTATACTTAAACCAACTTTCCTACGCTTCATTTTCATTTAAAAAGAGTGTTGCACGCTCATTAAGTTGGGGGCACACTTTTGAAACTAAATAATAGTCCACAGCACATTGCCTAAGTCTAAGGAATTCCTATTGATTTTATTGATA
Organism: Quercus aquifolioides; assembly: GCA_019022515.1. NCBI lineage: Eukaryota > Viridiplantae > Streptophyta > Magnoliopsida > Fagales > Fagaceae > Quercus > Quercus aquifolioides. The sequence continues at coordinate 63,314,596 of CM032330.1, forward strand.
TTTACAAGGTCACATCGTATTGAACCAGGGATCTAAATTCTGGCTTTACACAAGTTACATAACAAATATTCAATTGTAATTTTAATAGCAACAAGTAAAGGGGTTGAATTATGCATATCATTTTGGATCTTAAAGCCTCTTTTTTCTAGCTATTCTTTCTCTTGGGTTAAAAGATACCTTAACCATGTGGCCCATAATCCATTAATCTTGCTATGTGTGGTTTTGATGTCAATAGTATGCTTTGTTGTAACTCTTCCTCACCTCACACCTCTCACTCCTGACTAATGTGTGGGATGCTTGAAGGAAAGATTTTGGGTTTGTTTCTTCAGTTTAATCAGGCGAAAATACCAAATCTTTGGTTTATTTAGCCAAAAAGAGATCAGTCATGCATGGGCGTTGACAAAGAAACAACTTTTATTATTATTATTTCTGCTTCTGCTAAGATTGGTAATTGTCAGCCTTAGCTCATATATCTAGGGTAAGGTCGAAATGATATAAGATAAAAGAGATCTATAACCTAAGCATCATACCCTTATGAAAGTGGTAGTGACTATTTCATAATAATATGGAGACACAAGTCACGCAACGAGAGAGAGAGAGAGAGAGAGAATGCTTTAGATTCTCTTTGTTTGCCATTTTGATGGGGGGTTTTGATTAGTAGTGCCGGTGGTGGTAGTAGTAGTGGAGGGATTGCAAGAGTTTTGGCTGATATTGCTCCACACAGCTCAAACATGACTAGAGGGGTCTTTGCTCAGCTACAACCCCTTCTTTGTACACCACTTTATTGGTCCTATTCCCAGTTCATGAATGCACAGTTCTTCTACCCTCACTCTCTTTAACACCTATAATAACTCCCAAGTCCCTCCCCCCAACAAAAAATGCTGTAGGGAAATAACGACCCAAACCTACATATCTATATATATAATAATAGGTGAAGCTGAGAGAAAATCCAATTAGATTTCAATTGGATTCTCAATTTTGCGCCACTTGTCCTAACCAAAACTCAAAAAAAAATCTAATTAGATTATAAATTTGACTCCAATTTTGTGTCATATATCTTATCTAAATTTTCTAATTTTTGTGCCCAAATAAATAATGCATTAACATTTAACACGGAAGCCAAGAAAACCACAATGATAATTCTCATTGGCCTAAGCAAAAGCAAGAACATCTTACCTGCACACTTTTATGGAGATTATAAATTGGACTCCAATTTTGTGTCATGTATCTAATCTAAATTTACTAATTTTTGTGCCCAAATAAATGATGCATTAACATTTAACACAGAAGCCAAGAAAACCACAATGATAATACTTATTGGCCTAAGAAAGAACATCTCACCTGCACACTTTTATGGACGATCTCAATAGAGTCCGGAGCTCTTCTAATCCCACAACCAGAACCAAGAAGTCTAACGAGAAAGACTATAAAAGTAAAACATTATCTCCTCCTAATTCCATATCGTCATCCCATGTCTCCTCCTCTCTCAACCTCTACCAACTAGATCCACACACTGCCCTCTCCTCCTCCTTACGGATTTCTCAGAGCAAGGCCGGGTTCAAACACAATGTTCAATCCCAGTCTTCCTTACTTCACACTCTCATACATTAGAGCTTCATTGGCGCCTCCAAGAAGATTCCAAGCTCAATGATTAGTTCTTATTTTTAAATAGTTTTTAGTGTGTCTAGATTAAGATTTTGTTAATTTGTTAAAAGTGGACAAAAATATAATCATATATATTACATTAAGTTGAAGTTCAATTTTAGAATTCAAATCGAATCAAATTAATTTCTAATTGTTGTTTAATTTTATGCTATGTGTCCAATTTGATTTTTAAATGTTGGTGTTAAGTTATTTCCATTCATAATGCTCAATGTGAAAACTGAATCTACCAAGATAAACATCTTATCATCACAATTGTTAATATTTTCGTGCGTAAGCATGGACTACATGCTTGTATATATATATATATATGACACAATGCGAAAAATATCAAATTGCAAGTAAGAAGCACAAGAATAGTGATTGGATGTGAAAATCAAATAGGCTCTGAATTGTATACGAAAGCACATAACGATCAAACAGAAAAGAAAAGGCCAAATTGGGTTTCCCATGGTAAGAGGGAAGCAAATTTTGTCCCCCCATTTTTCGGCCTTTTGGGCTTAAATTGTAACTGGGCGGGCCTGTTCCCATCTCCTGACTTCATGCCTCTGTTTCGGCAGTAGAAGATAGAGATGATTAGGGCCCTGTCTTTCCTTTGTATCTCCTTTCTGCAATAAAGTCTTTTTTATCCATTAAGAAAAAAAAAATGGCTTTACCATGCATGTTGGTATCATCATACCATAAATATTAATTCCAACAAAGGTTTGCAAAAGAGAGCTTATGCTATGCCCTCAAATGAATGAATGTGAAATAATTCCAACAGTAGGACAGTATTCTAAGCACTCTGAAAAGACAACATGTGAAAACGTTCATATTTTAACACAATTGATAACTTAACAATCAATTTAGACACTGAAGTCTGGAGGAGAGGACTACTCTTTGACTGCATATAGACAGCCTTCACCAACACATACTTTTGACAATCATTCTTTGGCTAATACTCTAGCCGCTAGACCTAAATGAAAATCTTTTTTTTCTTTCATGATCTGCTAAATGAAAATAAATTTTATTGATAAAATGACTGCACCAGACTATCTATAGGAACACCCAGCCACAAGGGTACCTTTCCAAGACTCCCTATAGCAAAAAAAAGTTTATTTTTTTGATAGAAACCTCAAAATTAAAGCTTATTTAATTCTTTCTTGCCAAATGAAAATTTTCAAACAATTATCAATTATTAATGACATTATTTACTCTCATAATCCAGTCATCACTTTAAAAGAATATATACGAACAATTTGCAGGGAGAAGAAACAATTATGCTCCATAAAATATGGATCAATGACAATAGAATATTATAACACACTGAAAATTACAAACTAAACAAAAGAAGCCTGAAATAACAATATACACAAGTTGCATGCTATGTAAATCCTAGCTTAGAATTAAAGGAAACCGTAATAATAAGATTCCACAATAAATAAAAATTACAAACAGTCCATAGTTTAGAACTAAAAAATATGTACCTGTATCATTAATAGAGAAAGTCCATATATTACAAACTTTATACATAATTAAACTAGTCTAGGAGTAGCTAGACCTTAGACTTTCCGTAAATACACAAAACATATAGATGAAAGGCAAGTCCAAATTTCACGTAAACTATTAGCAGTTCAGAACATTTATCAGTTTTACATTATATGTGATGGATCGAGATCTGCATAGCTCTACACAAAATACATAGAAAGTGATATCAAATTTGTAAGGGATATACCAAACTGATCTAATAAAGGGGTGAAGGATGGCTGGAATGTAATATGGTACGATGGGTTAAATCAAACACTTAATGAATAAAATGAATAAATGGTTCACCACTTTATGGTATATAGGAACACCACCCAAAAAGATATAGAACCAAAATTCGCCACCCAAGGAAACCACCAATGCAATAAAAGTTTAAAAGAAGAAATCCATCTTCTAAAGCACAAAGATTTTTTAATTAGAAAATACACTTTGATTTTATTTAATTCAGCCAAAAGGCTTATATAGAGCGTAGAACAACCCTCTAAGCATAGGAGAACGAAAATAGTAATTAAAACTTAAACTTAGTCATGACCAAAGTCAGACATGACCCTTAGGAACTAGAAGTGCAATAAAACACTTGTCGGCCTAGGAGAAATAAAACATAAAGTTTGATACGTCCGAGGAGATACTAATTGAAGACAATTTGACTGCTTTTTATTAAAGGAAAAAAAAGTTCAAAATGATGGGTTGCACTTCTTGTCTTCAAAAATAACATCTGGGCCAGACTTAGCATCAGATTGGGTTTGTTGAAACTTGGGACACTCCGATGTCAGAAAAGCAACTTCAAAACACACATAAACTATTAGCACATTTATTAGCTTTCATATGTGCTTCATCGAAACTTGCAAAGCTCTGGCGAGGATGCTCCTGCAATAAATTAAAAAAAATTAATGCATTAATATTCCAACTTGCTTTTCTAGTCATTTTTTAAAAAATTTAAAAATTTATTCTTTAAACAAAATAAACAATGAAATAAACTCATTCAAACACAATTAATTCTTCTAAAATAGAAATTAGTGAAAGCAGTATTTTTCATTTGCCGTCTAATTATTTAAGCTAGGAAGCATGGACACAGATACAAAAACGGCACAACAATATAATCAATTTAAAAAAAAAAAAAATTATAACATAAAATGGCGAGTATAACACCGATATTGAAACGGATATGATATGAATATGACACTCTAAATGAAGTGTGCATGCTTTCTAATATTTAAATAACCTTGAAAAGGATCATCAAAACTCAAATTATACAATATAATAAGCATGTTCAACATGTCAAATAAATCCATAACTTATTTATTAAGAGATTCATATGGTAGGTATATATATTAACAAACTTTCTGTCTTGCCCACCTTGGTGTGTCAGTGCAAGGACTAGCTAGTGAGCAAGTCAGCAACTGTCCAGATCAGGTGATTCTCGACAACCCAGTGGCAAGCCTTGATCTGACCGGGACCTGACGCTATAGTCAATTCAGCTTGATTCGGGTTCGAATCCGACGTGTGCATGTGACAGCTAGCAACACCATGATTGATCTTAGCCTTCGAATTCGGATCCAGTATATCTACTTCATAGACCCGAACCTTTGGTACCGAATGACAGTGATAAAGTAGGTACGGGAACAAGGTTTGATGACAAGAGACTATTTGCGTGACTTTGCCACCGTTGATTCCTTCGACTGATCCAATCATTATATTCTGCTTTGACCCTTTAAAATTTTCAGTTGATCGAACCACAATGTTTCTGCCCAAGACCGAGATTGCAAAGTCAATCATGTCCTCAGCTGAGCCCACGCACCGCTTGGTCTCGCCCGGGCTCGGAGCACTCTCGCACTCACTCAACGTCTTCACTATCATAGTCTCCGCAGTGGAATTATCATCCACGTGAAATATCTTCTTCAACTCCGAGACCTTAGTCGTCGAAAACGGTAATTTCGATGAAATTGACCGAGGCAAAAATGACCTCTTAGGCATTTTATCTTTAATATCTGGCATTGGCAGCACCTTCCCTTTCTTTAACATCGATTCCCTAAAGAAAATACCTGACTGAACCCACCCTGATGCATCTGCGAAAGCACCGGTATGGGCTATCAGTTCTTCGAGATTCGGGGATGAATCGGGGAAGCAGAAAAGGTTGGCGGAGGCGCAGAACGCTAGGAACTGAGAGGAGAGAGCATTCTCAGCGGCGAGTTCGGAGAATCTAGCAGAGTCGACCGCGCTTAATGGGGACGCCTTGGATAGGAGAAAGGTTGGTTTGGCAATGACGTGGTTGTTGTTTCGGACCTCTTTTTTCCAATACTGAATCAGATTGGATTTCGGGGTAGATAAGCTTTCACCGGCGGAAGCGGTGGCGGACCCAACCTGCATTGACACAAAGGGAAAACATTGAGAATGTGAGAATAAGAGAATATCAAAGACAGAGTGAGAGTGAGAGTTCTTACAGTGAGAGACGAGAAAAAGAGCACGAGAAGAAGAAGAGCCATGGGACTGAGTTGCTTTTTTGTGTGCTGAGAGCCTGAGATTAGTTTTGGTGGGTTTGTTGGGTTGTAGTACGTGGAGATTTATAGGAAAATCAAGTAGTACATAAAACTAATAAAAGTGATTCCCAAAAAACAGTATTACAAGTTGATTGGTGGGCGGCCATTAATTACAAGTTGATCTGTTGCCACTTGCCAAGTTGATTGGTTGCCAAGAAATAGTAAGAAAATGAAAGAAAATATGTGATAATATGTGATTTGATAGTAGAGACTAAATTGGTTGTCAGTTGAAAATAACATAGACTGAATTGGTAAAAACCAAAATGTAACGATCAAAATGATATTTTTCATTCAATTATTAATAGTTAATGGGCTCAAATATCTTCTGCTATTCTATGAGGTTGTAAATTATAAGAAAAAATTTAGAATAACATCATTATGGATCCTAATTTTGTTATAATTTAGACGTGATAGTAGGAAAAAAAATGGTAAATCTATGAGAAAATAAAGAATAACTAAATATATTTTTTCACATAATATAATTGTGAGAAAAAATATAATAAAAAGCGTGGCCACATAATTGCACAAATTATAATCGACATAATTTCCTAATCTCTAGTGGGAAAAGGCTGAAAGGAATTATTAGAACAAACAAAAGAGACTATTTTTTTTTGGAAGAGGAAAACATCCTCATATCTTATTAAATGAAAATAGAGTCAAGATACAAAGCTTAAGCTTGCATTAAGGAGATTCCTCCATCCAGATCACATCATGTACCAGATTTTTTGCATGCCTGGCTAAAAGGTGGGCTACTGTATTGGCACTCATTTTAGCAAATTGCACGTGTGACCATCTATTTTATTCAAAAACATACGCACCAAAACTTAGCTGGCATATAAATAAAAAAGGTTAATTAAGTAACCCAACAATTCAATCATTCCTCCTCAAAAAAAAAAAAAAATCAATTATTATTATCATTATTTATTTTTTTAATGAAAAAGTGTTAAGGATAAGAACCACCGCATATTCTTAAGAGTTCAAGTAGTTGTGATAAGTGTGAACTCTTAGAATCTGTGGGCGGCCTCTTTTATTTTTTATTATTCTTTAACAAAAGGAATTCAATTATTGATAGTTAAGTAGTGCATGTATATTCAGCCCAAAAAAAGAGAAAAAAAAGGAAGAGAGCAGTGCATGTATCTACTATCGAACACTCTTCTCCAGGAACAACAAAGACGCAAAGGATTTCTTTATTTTTTTAGGTGTTAAATTATAATTGATATAAGATCCCTTTTAAATGGGCCATGGTTTAGACTATTTTTATTATACATTCTTCACCGTATGATGGTTTTTAAAATCGGATTATTCAATAAACCGTTAAAGGAATAGGTTTAAAGTTTTAAAGATCAGACCGAAGTTGAATTATGCTTAAATCATGATGGCATTATAATTAATTTAATAATTATTTAAAATATAAATAAATATATTAAATTAATATAAATAGAGAAAATAAAATAAAATAATCAAATAAAATATATTTTTCATAAAAATTTCATAATTTATTTAACATACCATTTTATTAATAAAAAACCAAACAAAACAATAGATGCAGTGATGCACTTAGATATTTTCAACAAAAATTGAAATTTAATAATAATAATATAAAAAGCTCTTTGTTCCATTCTATGTTGACAGAGTCTTAGTTATAGCACAAAATTTTAAATTAAAGTTGCATTGTCATCAAAGCACGTGAGTGGGTGGGTGGCTCAGCAGGCCAGCTATAGGCACTAGCACACTGCCACACTGCACACTTAACAAGCAGATATAGAGAGTGTATTGTGCACCACACACTTCAGGAAACACTTCAAAAATAAAGAGTGTGAGAGTATTTTTAGCAGCTTGTCAATATCTGAATATTACATTGACATTTACTTTTTCTTTATTTATTTTTTTAAATACATCTTTCAAAATATTTTTTATTATTTTTCTATCTTATTTAAATATTATTTCTATATTTGTTATTTATTCTTTTTTTAACAACTATATTTTTAATGAGAAATATTACTTCTACAACATTTTTAGCAATACTTTCACAATAAAGTTTATGTGAAAATTTGTTACTAGCTCTAATTTGAACTTGTTATTGAAATTATTTTTTTATTCATCAATATTAACTAATAACAATCTGATGAAGTGCAAATTCGTCAGTCGAAGTAAGTGCATCCAGATGGAGCCAAGCCTTCATCTCTGTGATTATAGGGATGGTTGGATAGCTCCCTTTGTATGGTCACCGATGTAGTATCTGCCACAACGTCTTCGATGCTGAAGTTAGTATAAGAAAAATTCATTGGGAAAGAACAATGCGATGCAATAAAACAATAAATATTTCTTAGTGAGTTTTATGTACCTCTTGTTGGTGATGAGAGAGTTGTATATATACATTCCCGTAACTCCTAGCCATTGTGGCTGTTATGGTGGCTTTAATGCCTCTTTTAGTAACGCCTCATGGTTAATCATGTGAGCTTTGATGGCTCTAACGGTTTGCACAGTTGTCTTTGTAACCGCCTGAAGCATTTATTTGACTGCATTGAATGACTTATCTATCTTCGTCAGTAATGTGGTTACTTCGTCGAAGGGACCTGGTTGACTCGCCTGTCAATCCTGCCTCGTTGGTCCTGATGAGACCGTCCAGGTAAGTTATGTTCGTCAATCCCATCAGCTGCCCCTGGATTCTGTGGTCGTCATGACGATCACAGAAGGTGAAAGGTCTATGGGCTGTATGTGGCTCTTGGGATTTCACTCCGTATTAAATGCTTAGTGGCGGCGCCACACGTGCTGTGGCCACGTGGCATGCTTTGGTTAGTGGAGTTAATGCTCCAATTGTGTGATACTTGGGGTTTCCCACTAAATTTCAGTTTCTTTGTGCCTTGGTTTTTAAACTTCCCCACTCTTCATCTTCTCTCACTTTTCCAAAATTCCTAATCATTGCTCCGAGTATTTTTTGCTCCGGCCTTTCTTTGTGATTCTTCTTCAAATCGGTGCGTGGTTGAACTTTCTACCTTTTTCTCTGAGGTATGTTTTTCTTCTTCCTTTCTGCTTCTTTTTTCATTTCGGTGTAGGCATAAACTATGGTGAATTTCTGATTTTCTCTCCCTTTCCTTTTGTGTTTGTTTTGGATTTCTTGGAGATTTAGGGGGCGTTTGGTCATAGAGTTCAAAACATAGTGTTCAGTGTTTAAACGCTGAACACTAGTGTCCAAAAACAAAAAATTACGTTTGGTGGGCCATTTCTGTTCAGCTGATGTTTGAAAAACTTTGTTCAAAAGCCTAAGTTTAAAATGATGATTTTGAAACATACTCAGGCCTGTTTTTAAACAACAAACTCTATGTTCAGTGGCACTTCGGTAATAAACTTGAAAACTATTATGGGCCCACCTAGTCAGCCTTTTTTCAATTACTGTCTCCTCTCTTCCTCTAATCCCTTCTTGCCGAATCCGCACCTGGTACCAAGAGATCTCCATCTCACCCACACAGTTAGAGCAAACCCACCAGAATTTATCTCACCCACCTCCATAACTCCTCTCACCGACCCAGCGCCATTAATTCTCACCGACCTATCATCAACGAGTCTTCTCTACACACTTAGCTTACACCGAATCACCAACCATTTCAGTCAATCACATTAACCCCTTGCTCAGACCAACATAATTCCATGCCCAATTGCCCCTAATTTGAGGAAGAGATCCCACCCTCCATCACAAAGCTTGGGTGCTAACCAAAAGCCAAATAGTGCGAAGGGCTTGGTTAGGCAAATCCTCGTAGAGATCCCACCCTCCATCACAAAGCTTGGGTGCTGACCAAAAGCCAAACTCACACAGTGCGAAGGGCTTGGTCAGGTAAATATTTGTAATTTTCTTAAGTACTCGTTGCAGCTTTCTTTCACATCCCAATCTAACTCAGATCAGTTCACATTAATCTAGCTTAGGGCTTATTTAGTCCCACATCTTCATTCAGATGGAAGCCTCATCCTCATCCTCCTCCACCTCTCTCGTTCTATACAGAGCATCTGCTTCCTCCTCTGCTTCCTCCAACAGATCTCACCGTGTTCCCTTACTGGTAGGCCTGCCTAAATGTGGTTTGCTATAATTTCGTACGTAGTGAATCATTTGTTTGCTTGTATTATTGTAATAATTTTGGTTAGCATTTTGTCTTCATTGGGTCGTTTATTTTCAAAACTAAAGACTTTAGTCAGAAGAGGTTCTCCTTTTATTACACTAAACCCACTAAACTATCTGTAAGTGGAAATTGTGGAGTGAATAATCTTAGCTTTTGTTTACTATAAGATTAAATAACATGAGTCCTGCCAAGAAATTATAATAACGATTGTTGTTAATATGAGTTACTGAGAAATTATTGTTGTTGATATGTAATTTATGTTTGCACTATTCCATTATAATTACTAGACTTTTTATATGTTCTTCAAATTCACCATTCTTGTTAATCCACTTTGTTAGCAACCTTGTAGCCACTTAAATTATTGGGTTCTGCTATTATATATGATCATTTATGGTCCTTTGGCCTTGCTTATATTAAAATTCAGAAAAAATCTATCTTAAAATTTCCAGATTTAGACCTTAGTTTCTATTATATGCCTGCTACTTGGTACTTTTAGTGAGTAGGTAAATGTTTTTTAATCCGTATCATACAATTCTAAATGACAAGTCTATGTAAGTATACCAAAATTTATTTAGATGGATGAGAGAACAGCTGATGCTGAGGATAAGAAGTTGTGGCCTATTGCAGTCGAGAGGCATTTCATTGAAGTATTGTTAGAAGTAGATGCAAAAGGGAATATGCCCCAAGGCCAGTTCAAGACTGGAACTTGGACAATCGTTATGAATGAGTTTAACAAACGCACGAATAGAGATTACAACAAGACACAACTTACACAAAAATATCAATGAATGAAAGGTCAACACCGCACATTCTCCCAACTCATCGCACGTACAGGAATGGGATGGGACCCCATTTCAAATCCTGTGACAGCCAGTGAGGAAACATGGGCTACTGCATTTGCGGTAAGTCTTTTAACATACTCCAAACAAAGTTTATTGCAATTAGCTATATGCATGGTTTATGGTTGTAAATAAAATGATGCTGAAACCTACCTTGTGTTCATTATAGCATGGCCCATCTTTTAAACACTGAATGTATTCACAACTAAAAAAGATAAGTACTTCAAAAACAAAGATGTTTACCAGCACTATGTTGTAAGTGTATAACTATTGTAGTTTTGTGAATTATTCTCAGTTGTATTGTGGTTGGTTGGATCTATTGGTGTTAATGTGAAATGGGCTTCGTTTATCTAGCTGCAAAATCTCATATATTTGTGCTTGTCCTTTTTTTTTTTTTTTTTGGCTATTACTGTGTGTGTGTTCTCATGGATCTATTGGTACTATTCATTGTTACAAAGAAATATGTTTGTGTTTGTGTGTTGTTGTTCATAATGTTTGTCCCTTTAAGGTGGTGATGGTGGGTCTATTCAAGGGTTCAAGGTACTGTTACTGCTGGTTTGTGCTGCAAACTAGACTGGAACTTAATTAAGAATAAAACCTATTACACTCTATTTTCAACTCATAATTTTAGATCAAAAAATTGATGTGTAATAACGTTTTTTGAAGCATCCAAAATTGTTGTCTCCATCATGAAAGTGATGGGCTAGGAAAGTGATGGACTGTGATATGATTTAAAATTAAATGGAAAGTGAGTTGCTTAGAACATATTAATAAGTGATTAGGCACCTCACAAAGAACACAAATTGTTCAAATAAAGGCTCTTATGTAAGAAATATTTTTAGTCATATATACAACTGATCTACAAAGTGCTTATTTATAATTATATTTTGCTTGTTTTATGCTAATATTTCAAAAGCTTTACGTATCTGAAAAGCAGTTTCCTAGATCTTTGTTTACCTTTCCCTGCATATCAAGAATATGGGGTTTATTAAATGGTGTATTAATAAATAGTGTGTCGAAATAGTTTTTTTTGTAGCATTTTCTCATGATGATGCTTTTAGAAATGGAATAAAATTTGATCAAAGGGGTTTATTACTATTGAATATATGTGAGATTTTGGTATAAAGTTAAATTTTGATGACATGCTGTTACTCTTTCTGTTTTTGGTATATAAGAGTGGATGGTTATTATAGGATTATTATAATTACCCATCTGATTTGTATTGGGTTTTATATGAATAAGTCATCTAACCCAATATATATGGTTGTTAATAGGTCAATCATAAATTCAAGGAGTTAAAAAAAAAGGGGCTGAAACACTATGATCTGTTGGGCAAGCTTTTCAATTCAAACACAGCCACGGGTTTCCTCCAAATTTCATCTACCCAACTAGCTCCCAATAGTGATGAAGAGAGAGAACTTGATGCAGCCTTCCTATCGAGGGGGTACATGTCAATGTCAACACAGATGGTGTGGATGATGTGGAGGAGCTGCCCACACCGAGTGAAGCCCAAAGCCGGAGGCAAGCTGGAAAGTGGCCAGCTGAACCATCTCATTCAAGCGGAAAAAGGAAGAAAGGGCACTCCCTTAAGTCCATGACTGAGGCAATATGGAGTTTTACTGAAATGAGGAATCGTGGCCGGGGGAAAAAGTCCACCGACACTAGAGAGTCTGGTGTGGGGGCTGACTCTGAGTCAATTACACGAGTTGTAACTCTTCTCAACCAGCACACTGATGTGGATCATGTCACATATTGCAAGGTTATGCAGGAGCTTCATAACCCCAAGAGTAGAGCCGCTTTTTTTGCTATGACGGTTGATAGAAGAAGGGCCTAGATTGAGTTTATTGGGGGTGGATTGTAGTAGTGGTGGTTGTGGTTGACAGCCTAGGAAGTTAATTGATGATGTGCGCTGTGTAGATAGCCTAGGAAGTTAATTAGTACTCTTAGTTTGCTTTAATGTGAATAGGCAAAGTCTGTATTATGTTAATATTTTGGACAATGTTTGCATGCCGCCTTCTTTTATTATGTTGAATGCTTTGGACATCTATGCTACTTATGTAAGAAATATGTTTTGTGGTTGTCGTCTCTTCTATGAATTTCTTTGTTTGGTGACATATATATATATATATATATTAGAAAATCTGATGTTTTCTTTACGGAAATTCTGTGGTACACATAGTAACATCTATATGATGGTTATAAAGATAAATGCAGCGGAAAATAAGTTTTAAACAGATCTACTTCATTCGATATTGATAACACGTACAAAGTAAATTTCAGAATTAGAGAACAAGAGATCGTACCTTGAAGCGGTGAATTTCAAAAAAAAATTGAAGCACTTGGGACTACTTTTAATCTTCACTCCAATTCCACTAACGCCCAAGATGTGTGGTCTCTCGATTGGTAACAAAGGGATGACTTGTGAGTGACAAAAACTCACATGCACACCATTTCCATGATGTTTTTCTTTCTCATATATTTCTGTACGTTTTTCCCTTTGTATCTAACCAATTTATCTAATTGGGCTGGCCTTTTGGGCCTTACCAATTGGGCTTATGTGTGTGGCTTGGAGTGGGACCAAAAGGGACCAATAAGACACTAGCTCCAATGGGCCTTGGGCTTTTCTGTCAACTCTTGACAAGTCCAAAGTTACCATTAACTATTTTTAATACCACTATATAAAAATAGTTGCACTCTAGGTCTTATCTATAAATTATATCCCAAGACTTTATTATACATGCAACCCCTTCATAAAATATTCGTAGTAATACAAAGTCATTAATGTAGACTGCCACTTTGTAAATTACTACATCTTAATCCTTGAGTACCCGGTTTAATCCTTTAATGTTATTCATTATATATTTATGAAATCCAATTCCATAAATATATATACTTTAGTCTTACTAAAGTGGTTAGGCCTAACTCTCTGAATAACAAACCCATTAAACTTATCTCAAGGGAATATTTTATATCTCCGTTAAGAGACTATGAATTCCATCTTGAGAATACATGTTCCATCAAAATTAAATGTGGCTGCCCAACATACTGAGGTTTTGACCATAACTTTAGATCTCACTCCTGATATATCAAAGCAACCTACACCTCATGATCAAGTTCATTATTCTCTCAGGATTAAGAGTTCATGCAAATGTAAGTCATGAGATTTATTATTCATTTGACAGTCTTTAGGAGAATAATAAATCTCACAGCGGTCCAGTTCAATATGTCTTAACTCTTAAAACATATTAACACATCAACCAGAAGTCTCCACTTCCATGATCAAGACAAATCATCATGGTTGATATGTTATAGTCGTCGCAGATGAAATGCCCAATTTCATCACCGACTACGAACTATAATTCTGAGTTTACAAAGAACTTGTGATTTATATCTTCTGTGACTTTTCACATAAATCACATACTATGCATCTCATGGACTTATTGATAATGTCCGAATATTCATGTTACCATTATTTCAGATAATAATAAAACAAATTTATTAAACATAATATTAAGTCATACATAATGTCAAACACAATGTCACACTTAATATCATACATAGCATCTTACAATAGGATTTAAGGGCACCAATCCTAACACTATATATATATATATATATATATATATATATATAGTGCTTCCAACAATGGTTAGACTCACTTATATATACTAACTTATATATGCAGAAATATATGAGTATTTTGGTCCTTTTTTATTTTATTTTATTTTTATTTTTATGGGAGTGGGAACTGGTGCTTGACTTCATTGGTGCATATATAATTTTTTTGGTTCTTCTGGGATTGGTTTGATGAATTCCAAATTTGAGACCATTTGTAGGAACTTTATTGTTGCTGTTTGTGCTTATAACTTAACTGCATTAATGCATTCAATTTGGTGTTATATAAGGTGGAAAAGCTTATCTGAATCCTTATGTAATTATATTTCATTAGATATGGTACCTTAATTAGGCATGTTATTTCCAATTTGTCGTTTTTTTAATTAATATTTCCAAAAAGTAAGCTGATGCATTCAATTTTGCAAATTTATTTTTTGTGTCACATATCTGCTTCATACATTGTTAGCTATTCCAAGAAACCTTAATTTTATTGAGCATACAAGTGACATTGGCTGGAAGGAGTATTTGGCTCATCCTTTCTCTTTTGTTAGTTATTTTTAGTTTTACTAGAATTAGTTTGAAAGCAGCATACGAATTGTCTGCAAAATTTGCATACAACTCTGCCTAAAAGGTGCAAATTCTTTGAAATCCACAGGTATCAAAGAGCCAAGCCTTTTATAATTGATCCAGGTCTATGTAGCTTGCATAAATCAGATGTATTTTGGGTTTCAGAGCAAAGGAGTCTACCATCTGCATATAGGCTATTTACAGGCGAGGCTTTTTGTTTATTGCCTCTCATTACTAAATCTTCATGCCTCCATAACCACCCTCCCACCCCCTCTTTTTCCTGTGGTGGCACCTACCTACCTAATACTTTTATGCTTTTCACATGCTAGAATGTTAAGATAGAATTTCACAAGTGACTGAATAATTAGGACCACGGAAAGGAAAAAGGGGAATCCCATGACATTGATATCAATAAAAGCTAGTTTTGGCTTAAGTCTAAATGATGCTATGATAATGTATGAATCAAAATGCTTATTTGCATTTCAAGAGGTATACTAACTTATATATGCAGAAATATATTCTGACTTATATATATTGACTTATATATGCATACAGCTTATATATATATATATATATATATATATACTTACTTACTCAGAATTATAAATACTATTATGTGGAAATATATATACTCACGTATATATACATACAACAATATAGATATATATATACATATAGCGATATATATATATATATATATATGTACTTCTTTATAGTGGCTGATGTGAACTTATTGGCTGCCCACAGGTGTGATTCAGTTATGGCCGACACCAATTCAGATCGTGATTCAGGCATGGCTGAGTCCGATTCAGATGAGTACAATAGTGAGGTGGAGCTCGAGACTGCCACAGCCTACGTTCAGCTGTGTATAGAGTACGTGCAAAAGTACTACATGAAGCGACCTATGTGCATTAGTATCCTGAGTGGGAGGTCATATGTGATTGAAGTACTAGAAGGAAATCCCTAAGTGTGTTACGACATATTCCGCATGGACAAGACCATTTTTAGGCACTTGTGTAATGAGTTGAAGCGGCTGCACCTATTAGAGGAGGACACTGGTATTGTTTCAGTTGAAGAGGTCGTTGGGACAGTGCTATTTATTGTTGGACACAATGTTGACTACCAGCTAACTACCAACCGCTTCCAACATTCTCTCGAGACCATTCAAAGGCAGTTCCGGCGTGCCTTGCGTGCTATCTATGCTTTGGGATGTCTCATCATCCGGCCCAACGCTGATGCAGCTGAGCTTCCTCAATCACTTCGAGGGAATGAGAAATATTATCCATAGTTTGAGGTATGCTTTGATTTTTCTTTTTTTAGTTCTTAGATAAATTATCATTTTGATTCATTAAAATGTGAAAGATCTGTAATAGAGAATAGAAAGAAAACAATATGAAGTATGAAAGAGTCCTGAAGTATTTCTAGTTTTTATAATTTGAGGTTAATTGAAAAATATTAAATAAAGTAGACAAGTTAACATATCAAAATTGACCTAGAAAACCTTGAGTACAAAAACCATTGAAAAAATTCCAATGTCAAATGCAGAAAAAACGTCCAACCGTGACTGTTGGTTTCTATGAATTGTTCAGAATGTTCCAATATCTCTAGCTACGTACCTAGCTAGTTGGACAGAACTGTTCAGCCTGTAATAATTGGATACATACATTTTTGTACTTTGCTACACTTCACTTTGGTGAACTTCATATTGTTCACACTATATTGCACATAAGTTTAATTCATTAATTAGAGCTACCTATTTTTTTAACAGAAATGTGTGGGGGCTATCGATGGGACGCACATAAGTGCCTCTGCCCCATCCGGTAGGACCACCGCATTCATAGATAGACAGAGTGACATCACCCAAAACGTGATGTGTGCATGCAACTTCGACATGCAGTTTACGTATGTGCATTCTGGATGGGAAGGGAGTGCAAATGATTCACGAGTCATGCAGGACGCATTTGGACATGTCGAGTATGTGTTCCCTTGGCCGCCTAGAGGTAAAATTTTTTTTTTAGCGCATTTGGTTTTGGATTTCGTCTTTGGGATTGAGATTTGTTTGGTAGCATAGTACAGATGTGAAAAACCCAAAAAAAAAAGGGGATTATGGAGCATTAGGATGAAATTCTTGTCTATGATAATTCTCAAAAAGGGTGTGAATTTTTGTGGGTTGTGTGGTTAATATGTCATACAATTTTTTTATGTGATGCTATTTTATTCGTGAATGTCTTTTTATGGGTTTGTTTAAATTTAGAGATTTACCTTAGTTCACTTATAAAGCCAAACTGAGGTCTTTTGGACATTTTTAGGTTATTCTTGTTTATTGGGTCTTTTTTACAAAATAAAATAAAATAAAGATTTTAAACTTTGTGTTATAGAAACCTTTTCTTCTTGTTGTTTGTGATTCTTTGTTTTCCTGACAAGGGGTTTAGGCACTTGACATGGTGAGCTTGAAAATAACTTTGGTTAATAAATTAGGAATTGGTATGGCTGATCCTATAAGCGTGGTTTTTCTTTTCTTTTTTAAAAGAATTTGGTTATTTGGGCTATTACTTGAGCTTTTTCTTCTCCATGAGAATTGTGAGACCTTGCTTCCCAGTTCTCCCCATCAAATAGGAGAAAAGACCCTGTTTCTCGTTCCCTTTTCACCAAATATTAGACCATCATGTCTTGAGGATCTTGATGTTAATGCTGAAAAGAACAAATTTGGTTGATCACCTTGAGAAGATTAGGAGATGTTGAGGAAATGTTGGTTTCCTCAACGTAGAGATGATTCTTATCCTCTAATATCAGATTTGTTGAATTTATGGATTTTAAACATTCAATGAGTTTGCAGAACTTATTCTATATAAACTGAAAAAATTATGTTGTTATAAGATTGAATATGTATGGATTCTCACATTTACTTTTTTGCACTGCTCATGAAAAAAAAAAAAAAATCACCTCTTTAGTATATATATTGACCACACAAAGTTATTTTCAAGGAACATTAAAAAAAGCAACTTTGCATAATTTTTTCATGTACAGTTCACTTCTTTATGTTTGATTGCCATGCATTAAAGTTTCTCACCTCTTTATTAATTTCATATTTATTTGTAGTTTATGAATTTAGATTCTGTATTTGCATCATCGCTTCATCTTTATTTTTATTGATTTATTGGTAATAAGGAACTAGCAAAAGCTGTCTTTTGCTACTTGGGTCTTAGTGGCTGTATGGTGATCCTTTGCAATTTTTATTTTATTGTCACTTAAAAATAGTTGTGTTGGTTAACATTAATTGCCAATGGTTATCACTCTTATTGCAGGATCGTACTACCTCGTTGACTCGGGGTACGCAATAGGCTGTGCATTCCTCCCCCCACACAAGTCCGCACGCTACCATGCCCAAGAGTTTCGGGATGCGAACCGGCAGCCTACTACCCCACAAGAGTTGTTCAATTATAGGCATTCCTCATTGCGGATGGTGATTGAACGATGCTTTGGCGTGTTAAAGGCGAGGTTCCCGATCCTAATTGAAATGCACTCCTTCTCCATCTTTAGACAACGGCTAATTATGACCGCATGCTGTGCACTACCCAACTTTATCCGCATGTATAACCGGGCGGATGAAATGTTCCATGTGTGGGAAGGATCATTTGTACGTAACAGCAACGCAAACCCAACGGGAGCTGCACGCGTAGGCAGTGGGGGCAATGAAGAAGCTTTTAATTCTCGGGCACAACGAGCAATGTCGGAGTATCGTGATGCGATAATTGCTGCTATGTGGGCAGATTACATAGGCAACCGTGATTGAGCTTTTTGGGAATAGATTGTAAATGTGGATAACATGGAACTTTAACTGTTGTTGACATTGTTGGCTTCATTTCCTTGCTTTTTAGTTCTAATTCTAAACAGAATTCCTTGTTTTTTGGTTGGTCTTTGAAACAGTTGTCATCACTGGGAACTGCCTTTCTTTTTGTTTTTGTAATTCCCTCATGTTTGATATGATGGTAAACTAAATTCTTGTGTTTGGTAGATTATGATGAGTGTTGGGATGAGTTCAGTTTTGGGAACACCATTTTCATTTTATAGTGTAGCAATTGCAAATGTGGACTATTTTTTGGACTGAAATTGTTGGTAAAAAATAGCAATTGCAAATGTCTTATTTTCCATGGAAAATGGTGTAGTGGCAGAGGAATGCAAGGCATGGAAGAGACCCATGTTATTCTTTTCCTATTTAATTAATAGCTGGCTCTTCCATGTTTTTTTTCTTTCACAAATCTACTGGAACTTTTATGAGTTTGGAGAGCTCAAATTTAAGAACTTGTGCTCAAAATTAATGGACAAATATTATAATCTTGGACAAAACTGTTAGTATATATATTGACCACACAAAGTTATTTTCAAGGAACATTAATCCTTTACATTATTTACACCAAATCAAGCATTCTCATTCTAAAAAATAAAGTCAAGCATTCTCAGTTACATATCCTAAAGCATCCTTGTAATTATTCCACAAATCTGTTACCACGGTTGATACCATCTTTGTGAAGTTCTCCATAATCTCTGGAAAATCATTGAGCAAGCCTTCAAAAGAAGTCCTTGTTTTCTCCACAAGAACTCCAATTGTTCTAGCCTGCTTTGGAGCGCTTCGCCGGGTACTTTGAACGCATGAATCAATACTATGAGAAGGTTGGTGATTGAAGTGAAGAACAATTTAGTAATTAAATTTGCTAGGGTGCTTATGGCCAAGAAAATGAATTTCAAAATGACAACCATCATTTGGTTTGAGAGGAAGAGAAGAAGAACACCAAGACTTGAGGAGGAAGGCTAATAACTCATAAGAGTCATTATGCAATCTGTTGTACTCAAAATTCTTCAAAGTGCAGTTCCGACAAAATCAGTAACTATGACTTGATTTACGGGTCTACCCAATTTTGTGTCAAGTTGATAATTTTCTTGCCAAATAATGTAAGATGTACTATAGCCAAACTTTGGATAACATCAATTTCAAGGGAATATAAAACATTTTCAACTTCAAGAAATGTTAATGAAAATTGGAGCATTCATGGAGTAACTTACTGACTATTAATCCAATAAATTATCACTATTGTAAAAGTACCATTAAGCCAATAACATATTATTGTAAGAGTCAAGAGTCAGCCCCATACATATACCTAGCACTAGCAAAATGGATGACTCAAGATTGTCAAAACATAGTACACAGCACATCAAGTTCAAGAGGAGTCAGTAGTACATAATAAGATAATATGGGTATACAGTAAGAACGAACACATCATCATAACAGTTTGGCTTACGCCATTGTCATAGTTAGCAGTAGTGCAAGCGTAGTGCATAACAAACACCATCCAATGAACATAATCTTGACCATTTTTTTTATCTGATCTAAGGGGTGGACCTTGTCATGCATGACTTTCAATTCCTCGCGCAACACACATAGCTCTTCTTATAGTTGCTGGAATTCCTCCGCATGTGACAATGGTGTCTTCAAGGGAATACACCATTGAAAAAACCTACATGTGTCCTTTGGGCAACATTGTAAAAGCCTGTATCAGTTCTCATTTTGCTTATCCGAAATCCTCATACTTGCTCTCATGCCACAGAAACAGTTGCAATTTCGGAACCGAAGGCCTTCGTCAATATCGTCATGCATTGCGTCCGACATCTGCAAGAAGAAGCCATAAACCTACTCACTTACACATTACAAAACGTAATCAACACTATTAAACAACCATTTGAACATGCTATCGATTCGTGCAACAAAAACTATAGCAACATATCCAAGCAAACCAATTGAGGAGTCCATGTGGTTACTATTGATTAGCCCTGGTTTTTTTTTTTTTTTTTTTTTTTAACTTGATAAATTTTGTAGCTAAGACCTAATTGAACCCATTCTACTTTTTAGCACCTTCTATATATATATATATATATATATATATATATATATAGCTCACAAGAAGGTTAATCAAAGAGAATATTGATATGGATATAATTACATAGCTCAACTTGCAATAATCTAGTGAACAGTGAACTAATCAAGTCCATAAAATTATGCCTTCCTTTAATTCAGAAATAAATCATGTGCCGATCACAATTTTTTTTCTTTTTTTGGTTAAAAGGAAGATATTATTAAATAAACTAACTATTTACAGATACTAGAGATGGGCTTGCCAGCCTACAAAAGGACACACCATACATATCTAAAGATCACCATTTTCTACGTAGAACAATTGTGAAAAAGTGTGTAGGCACTAAACTTATTGGCTTAAGAGTGCTGGTGGACCAAAATTCTAAAGGAAAATTTTAACAAAGTCCCTAGAGAAAGGGCTGAGAAGCCCTAGGAAAAACCACAAGAAATTATTAATTTAGAGTTCAGAAGATTTGTTAGCCTTTTTTTTATATTTATTTTTCAATTTAATCTTCCAACGCTTTCTCGACAACCAAACAGAGTGTTAAGAAAAATGAAAAATCGAATGGGTTGTAAATCAAAAATTGTTTCAACAGCAAAGATTTCGAGAAAACCCTTCTAGATTTCGAGAATGTAGGGCGTGTATGTTTGGATTGTAAATCAAATATTGTCTCAACAGCAAACAAAAAACAGAAAAAATGGGTTTTCCCGATTGGTGAGGAAAACAAAAAATAAAATAAAATAAAAAATAAAAAATACAAAATAAAAAGTGAGAAATCTGTGAGTGAAGAAGGAACTGTTCACTCTTTACACAAAAACCCATTGACAAGCAAGGTGAAAGTGAGAGTCGAACCTGGATCTTGGAGTGATGGGTTGGCGGCTACAAAAGCTCGATTAGTTGCTGGGTCTTGGAGTGCTGACAGTGGAGATGAGATTCGAGGAACGTGAAGCCCAGCCGTGGATCTTCTGAGGCGTCGATGGAGATGAGGACTGCGTGGGTTTGGTTTTCTACTCTCAAGGAAGAGAAGGGATAAAGAAGGAAAGAGAGGAGCAACGGGAATAATGTATTCTCTCTCCTGATTTAAAAAATATTTATTTCGTACTTTGCTCAGCTTTTTTTACAAAATTAAACACACATATCAAACACATTTTTATGTTTTTTGAACACTGAAACATATTATTTAAACCATGATACCAAACACATTTTTTTTTTGTTTTATAAACACTAAAACACGTTTTTCAACAACACTTTTTAAACCACAATTTTCACATCTTTTTAAACAACAATTTTTGAACTCTATGACCAAACAGGCCCTTAGCTTGTATTTCTTCCCTTTGTGCTTTGTCTAGTTTTCCATGGTTAGTAGCTCTGAAGTTAGGATAGCTTGCCCCTCAATTTCTTTCATTTTCGCATGCTTAGGGGGGTCTTTAGGAGTTTTCCCACACCTTGAGAATTTTGTTTTTGAGGGTAATAGTTTAGGCGTTGCATTGGCCGATCTGTTGCCTTTGCTTCGTCAATCGATTGATTGGTTCGAGAGTTTAGTGAGAGAGCGGGAGACGATGTCTGAAGTTAGGTCTAGTGAACTTGAGACTGGGTTATCGTCTAGCGGTAACCCAGTGGAGGAAGACACTGCCGTCTCTAACCCTCGAGAGGTTAGGGCTTTTTATGCCCTCAAGGAAGGGTGTGGGCTAGATGCCGATACGCTGGGTAGATTTAAGGATAGATTCCAATTCCCGGAGCGAGTTAGGGTTCGTCTACCCAATGAGGAGGATCAGGCCTGTCACTTCTTCCCCAAGGAGGTATTCTTTTATGGGTTGAGGTTTCCTGTGCATCCTTTCCTCATGGAGCTATTGGACCGTTTTGGTATTGCCCCTAGGCAACTTATGCCTAACTCATGGAGGATAGTGGTCAGCTGTATAGGGATATGGCTGGCCGCTACGGATGGGGGTATGCTCAAGGTAGATGAGCTTTCCTACTTGTATCGCTTTAAAGAGTCTAAGGAGTACGGGTACTACTAATTGGTGCCCTGGGAGCAGAGGACCAGGATCGTCAAGGGTTTACCTTTGTCTTTCAGGTATTGGAAGTCCAGGTTTTTCTTTGTGTCTGGGGACGATTTTGAGACTCCCTCTGGCGAGGTTTGGGGTGATCTCCCGAGGTTGCGTCGTCGGTAGGGAACCCCGACTTTAGGTGTGTCATTATTTCTTCTCGTCATTTAAGTTTTGTTGCATTTACTGTTATCGCTACGATTGCTTTACTTCTTATTTTGCGCAGTTAAGAGGCGGCCCAAACTTAAAAGCAGGTATAAGGAGCGTGTGGAGAAGGCAATCGAGTATGTGCAATTAATGGACCCAGACCTAGACCCGGATCCGGCCTTGACCTCAACCACAAACACAGCCTCATGGAATTTTCCTTTTTTATATTTCATTATGATATCTCCTCCTTCTGTTTAGGTTTCTATCTACCTGCAAATTAATTTGACTTTCTATGTGTTAGTATTTGAATAAAGCTATAGATACAATATTTTCACAATAAAATTTAATTGGTAAGTTGTTAATAATAGGTTTTTAAAAAAAGTTATATCAGCAGTGAGTTCAGTGAGAACTAATAATAAATTGTCGTCTAAACATTATTATGAAAATGTTGCGGCTAGTGCACTACTTTGACAAAAGATTTTATGGATATTCTTTCAAACATATATCTTTGTGACACCAACTTTCTTTATGGTTTGTTTTATACGACGTCTCTTGTATTTGATAATGTAACAAGTACCAACAACACTCGTTGCAAGAAACGAAGTCGGCTACCAACTCCTTGAGGCCCCATGGTGGCATAATGCACAGATAGAAATCTCATTCTCACCAAAGCCAGCCCCACAAACTAATAATGTTTCTCCTTTCGGGAGTCTTTACCAGCAATCATCATTGTGATAATGCAAGGGCCCAATGACAATTACTAGTATAAAGTATAAACTTCCTTTACCTTACCCAGCTGATCATATATACTGAGATTCATTCTAGCAACCATACATTTCAGTGGAAATGAGTCTTAGAGGCACTTTTTTGGACAACAAACCAGCGAAGCCATTACCCACAAAGCCACTCCAAAACACTTTTTTTTTTTCAGCCCACAATCCTTGTAAACAAGGACCTGGAGTTGGGTGAAATTGGGCTCACAAAATCAGCACCAAGGTCCACTGGATTTTTATTTAAAATGTTTAAATCTACAGTTAAAGGCCCATTGAAATTGAAGCCTTAAGGCTGGTCCAAGGTGGTCTCAAACCAATACAATGTATTGAATATATGAGCCTCGAAAGGGAACCCACAATCCTTGGGACTGTCTCAGGTAGTTGATGAGAAGCGAAATTAATATACTCTCAGCTAAGCCCACCATGGTCAAGCTATTAGCTTGAACATGACATGGCTCTTAGCTTCTCATGCAAACTCAATAGCAAAGGCAGTCAGTGGCAAACCGAATGAGATAGATCAAAGAAGAGACTACTAGAGTTCCCAGTAAGGAAAATAAATATTACTGAATAAATATATCACAGTGGTTAGTCCAAGCATTTAGAACCACTACCATTTCCTTAAGATGTTTCAAAATACTTGTAACAGGAACCAGTCTACGTTTTACAACTCTCACTATCCTTTTAAAAGAAATATTACTAAATTAATATAATTCATTGATAACATTCACACCAATACTAATAATGTATATCATTTATGACACCCTTGATTCTCAAAAAAAAAAAAAAAAAAATTAGGGGTAAACAGAAAATATTATGAAAAAGGAAAAGAAAAAAAGCTGGGGGCACAATTTTTTTAGGTACAATTATACTTAAACCAACTTTCATACCATTCATTTTCATTTAAAAAGAGTGTTGCACGCTCATTAAGTTGGGGGCACACTTTTGAAACTAAATAACAGTCCACAGCACATTGTCTAAGTCTAAGGAATTCCTATTGATTTTCTTGATATTTATAAGGTCACATCGTATTGAACCAAGGATCTAAATTCTGGCTTTACACAAGTTATATAACAAATAGTTAATTGTAATTTTAATAGCAACAAGTAAAGGGGTTGAATCATGCATATCATTTTGGTTCTTAAAGCCTCTTTTTTCTAGTTGTTTTTTTCTCTTGGGTTAAAAGAAACCTTAACCATGTGCCCATAATCCATTAATCTTGCTATGTGTGGTTTTGATGTCAATAGTATGCTTTGTTTTAACTCTTCGTCACACCTCTCACTCCCGAGTAATGTGTGGGACGCTTAAAGGAAAGATTTTGAGTCTGTTTCTTCAGTTTAATTAGCAAAAATACCAAATCTTTGGTTTATTTAGCCAAAAGAGAGTCATGCATGGGTGTTGACAAAGAAAAAACTTTTATTATTGTTGTTATTATTATTATTATTATTATTATTTATTTCTGCTTCTGCTAAGATTGGTAATTGTCAGCCCTAGCTCATATATCTGGGGTAAGGTTGAATTGATATAAGATAAAAAAGATCTATAACCTAAGCATCATACCCTTATGAAAGTGATAGTGACTATTTCATAATAATATGGAGAGAGAGAGAGAGAGAGAGAGAGAGAGAATGCTTTAGATTCACTTTGTTTGCCATTTTGATGGGGGGTTTGATCAGTAGTGCCAGTGGTAGTAGTAGTGGTGGAGGGATTGCAAGAGTTTCAAACATGACTAGAGGGGTCTTTGCTCAGTTACTACCCCTTCTTTGTACTCCCACCTATTGGTCCTATTCCCAGTTCATGAATGCACAGTTCTTCTACCCTCACTCTCTTTAACACCTATAATAACTCCCTCCCCCCAACAAAAAATGCTGTATCTCCTCTCTCTCTCTCTCTCTCTCTCTCTCTCTCTATATATATATATATATATATATATATATATATTACACAATGTGAAAAATATCAAATTGCAAGTAAGAAGCACAAGAATAGTGATTGGATGTGAAAATCAAATAGACTCTGAATTGCATACCAAAGCACATAACGATCAAACAGAAAAGAAAAGGCCAAATTGGGTTTCCCGTGTTAAGAGGGAAGCAAACTTTGTCCCCCCATTATTCGGCCTTTTGGGCTTAAATTGTAACTGGGCAGGCCTGTTCCCATCTGCTGACTTCATGCCTCTGTTTCGGCAGTAGAAGATAGAGATGATTAGGGCCCTGTCTTTCCTTTGTTTCTCCTTTCTGCAATAAAGTCTTTTTTATCCATTAAGAAAAAAAAAAATGGCTTTACCATGCATGTTGGTATCATCATACCATAAATATTAATTCCAACAAAGGTTTGCAAAAGAGAGCTTATGCTATGCCCTCGAAGGAATGTGAAATAATTCCAACATTAGGACAGTATTCTAAGCACTAGACAACATGTGAAAACGTTCATATTTTAACACAATTGATAACTTAACAGTCAATCTAGACACTGAAGTCTGAAGGAGAGGACTACTCTTTGACTGCATATAGATAGCCTTCACCAACACATACTTTTGACAATCATTCTTTGAATAATACTCTAGCCGCTACACCTAAATGAAAATCTTTTTTTTTTTTTTTTTCATGATCTGCTAAATGAAAATCAATTCTATTGATCAAATAACGGCATCAGACCATTTATAGGAACACCCAGCCACAAGGGTACCATTCCAAGACTCCCTATAGCAAAAAATGTTTACTTTTTTGATAGAAACCTCAAAATTAAAGCTTATTTCTTTCTTACCAAATGAAAATTTTTAAACAATTATCAATTATTAATGACATTGTTTTCTCTCATAATCCAGTCATCACTTTAAAAGAATATATATGAACAATTTGTAGGGAGAAGAAACAATTATGCTCCATAAAATATGGATCAATGACAATAGAATCTTATAACACACGGAAAATTACATACTAAACAAAAGAAGCCTGAAATAACAATATACACTTGTTGCATGCTATGTAAATCCTAGCTTAGAATTAAAGGAAACCGTAATAATAAAATTCCACAATAAATAAAAATTACAGTCCATAGTTTAGAACTAAAAAATATGTACCTGTATCATTTCTAGCTTATACTAGTAGAGAAAGTCCATATATTACAAACTTTATACATAATTAAACTAGTCTAGGAGTAGCTAGACCTTAGACTTTCCGTAAATACACAAAACACATAGATGAAAGGCAAGTCCAAACTTCACATAAACTATTAGTAGTTTAGCACATTTATTAGTTTTACATTATATGTGTTGGATCGAGATCTGCAAAGCTCTACACAAAATACATAGAAAGTGATATCGAATTTGTAAGGGAAAAACCAAACTAATCTGATAAAGGGGTGAAGGACGGTTGGAATGTAATATAGTATGATGGGTTAAATCAAACACTTAATAAATAAAATGAATAAATGGTTCACCCCTTTATGGCATATATACAGGAACACCACCCAAAAAGATACAAAACCAAAACTCACCACCCAAGGAAACTATCTGTTTTTGATCGCATCGGCCAATCCGCTCCTCATATCTCAGTCTTCGACAGGTTGGGGACACAAGAAGATGATAACTTTGTTAATGGCACTCGAAGCTCTGTTCTTACAAGACTCGGTTGTTCAACTTCTTCCTAAAATGGCACGAGAAGTTCTGCTCTTACAAGACTTAGTTATGCAACTTCTCCTCAACTTTCAAAGGATGAGAAGTTAAGACAAAAGTAAAATAAGATGTCAAGTTTCTTTCATAGAGATGTTGACGACACACTCCTCATGGATCAAGATTCAAACAAGGTTTAAAGCTCTATTCCATCTCACATGAAGCGTGGAAGTATTTGGGAAGTAAATACTGGAGAAGCCTTAACTGCAAAAAAACATACAATGGTGTACACAAAACAGAAGGAGGAAGATGAGGTTGTTGCTTTAGTAAATCATATAACAATCACTAAAGTCACAAAGGAGGAGTCCCCTATTGGAGACGATGCTGAAGATGCTCCACCCACATTTGAAGAAGGCGTACGAGCTACAGTTGATGAATTAAAGGAAGTCAACATTGGCACTATCGAAGACCCTAGGCCAGTCTTTATAAATGCAAATTTGTCCCTAGAGGAAGAAGAAGCTTATGTTTAACTCCTCAAAGAGTATAGGGATGTTTCTGTTTGGACATACAAAGAAATGCCAGGACTAGATCCAAAGGTTGCTATTCACCACTTATCAGTAAGGCATGGGGTGCGACCAATGAAGCAAGCACAACGTAGGTTCCGACCTGAGTTAATCCCGCAGATTGAAGGTGAGGTCAATAAACTTATTGAAGCTGGCTTTATTCGTGAAGTCAAGTATTCCACATGGATATCAAACATTGTCCCTGTAAGAAAGAAGAATGGGCAAATTAGTGTTTGCGTCGATTTTCGTGACCTTAACAGGGCATGTCCAAAAGACGAATTTCCTCTTCCTTTAACAGAAATTATGGTTGATGCTACCGTAGGCCATGAAGCTCTTTCATTTATGGATGGGTTCTTTGGTTACAATTCGCATGGCTCCAAAAGATGAAGAGCTCACCGCTTTTCGTACTCCAAAAGGAATATATTGCTACAAAGTTATGCCTTTCGGATTAAAGAATGCGGGCGCCACTTATCAAAGGGCAATGCAAAAAATATTTAATGACATACTTCCCAAGAATGTAGAGTGCTATGTTGATGATTTGGTTGTGAAGTCGAAGAAGAGAATGGAACATCTACAAGACCTTCATCAAGTCTTTGAGCGACTTCGTAGGTACCAACTTAAAATGAATCCCATAAAGTGCGCATTTGGAGTTACATCTGGCAAATTCCTAGGATTCATAGTTCGACACCGAGGAATTGAAATTGATAGATCGAAGATTGATGCTATTCAAAAAATGCCAGAATTTCGAAATATTCATGAGCTCAAAAGTCTTCCAGGAAAGCTTGCCTACATTAGGAGGTTCATATCCAACTTGGCTGGACGCTGTCAACCCTTCAGTCGCCTTATGAAGAAAGTTGTCCCATTTAAGTGGGATGAAGCATGTAGAAATGCTTTTGAGAGCATCAAAACATACTTGCTGAATCCCTCTGTTCTACGAGCACCCATACAGGGGTGGCCACTTGTTCTTTACATTGCAGCACAAGAATGATCTTTAGGAGTGCTTCTGGCTCAAGAAAATGAAGAAGGAAAGGAGAATGCTCTCTATTACTTGAGTAGAACCCTAAATGGTACTGAATTCAATTATTCACCAATTGAAAAGACATCTTTAGCTTTGATGTTTGCCATTCAAAAGCTAAGACATTACCTGCATGCCCATTCAATACGGCTCATTTCACGAGCAGATCCCATCAAATACATCATGACTAAGCCAGTTCTTTTAGGAAGGCTAGCAAAATGGGCTCTCTTACTCCAAGAGTTTGAGATAATATAGGTTCAACAAAAGGCAGTGAAAGGACAAGCTTTGGCCGACTTCCTTGCCAACCATCCTATTCCTGATGATTGGGAGTTGTCTGACAACCTTCCTGATGAAGAAGTAATGGTTGTTGAAATTTCACAACCTTGGAAGATGTTCTTTGATGGAGCTGCTCAACGTTATGGTGCCAGCGCAGGTGTAGTGTTTGTAACTCCAAAAGGGGATATACTCCCGTATTCATTTTCTCTTATAGAATGTTGTTCAAACAATGTTGCTGAATATCAAGCACTAATACTAGGTCTGGAAATGGCAATGGATGCAAAAACAACTCGTTTGGAAGTCTTTGGTGATTCAATGTTAATCATAAACCAAGTGCTTCTACACTATGATGTGAAGAAACCAGAATTGATTCCTTATTGCAAATACGCCAAGAGGCTTTTGGGATGGTTTGATCATATTAGTATTACACATATCCCAAGAAATGAGAATAAACAAGCTGATGCCTTGGCAAAATTAGCAACAACTCTTGCTTTACCAGATCCTGAGATAAAAATTCCAATATGCCAAACATGGGTAATACCTCCAAACTTTGATGAGGATGAGATAGAAGAAGAAGTTAATGCAATTTCAGTTTTTGAAATAGAAAGAGAAGATTGGCAGCAACCTATCATCGATTATATAGAACATGGAAAATTGCCCTATGACCCTCGACACAGAACAAAAATTCGGCGACGAACTCCACGTTTTGTTTATTACAAGAATACTTTATATTGTCGTTCTTTTGATGGTCTTCTCCTTCGTTGCTTGGATGATGAGGAAGCTGCCAAGGCAGTTGAAGAAGCTCACTCAGGGTTTTGTGGTGCTCACCAGTCAGGTCCTAAACTTCATTTTCAAATTAAGCGGATGGGTTATTACTGGCACACTATGGTCAAAGACTGTATGGAGTATGCTAAAAGATGCTCAGCATGTCAATTCCATGCAAACTTCATTCACCAACCTCTAGAACCCTTACATCCTATTGTGGCTTCATGGCCATTTAATGCTTGGGGATTAGATGTGGTTGGTCCATTGGCACCATAATCCACTGATGGACACTCACATATCCTGGCTGCGACAGATTATTTCTCCAAGTGGGCTGAAGCTACTGTATTTTGTGAAGTGAAGAAAGAAACTGTCGTGAACTTCATCAAAAGGAACTTCATCTTTAGGTATGGTGTACCCCGTTACATCATCACTGATAATAGGGAGGAATTCTACAACAAGTTGATGGACAAACTTTGCAATGACTTTGGTTTTAAGCAGCATAATTCCTTCAAGTATAATGCTCCAGACAATGGTCTCGCAGAAGCCTTTAACAAAACTCTATGCAATTTGCTCAAGAAAGTTGTAGGGAAGTCGAAAAGAGATTGGCATGAAAGAGTTGAGGAAGTTTTGTGGGCGTATCGTACAACATATCGAACATCTACCCAAACCACTCCCTATTCTCTTGTTTATGGGGTAGAAGCTGATCTACCACTTGAACACCAAATTCCTTCATTAAGGATTGCCATGCAAGAAGGTCTTTCTAATGAAGATAATGTGCGTCTATGACTTGAAGAATTAGAAGCTTTGGATGAAAAAAGGTTGGAGGCACAACAACGCCTTGAGTGTTATCAAGCTCGCATTTCTAGGTCTTTTAACAAGAAGGTTCGTCCTCGATCTTTCCAAGTTGGAGATTTGGTTCTTGCTGTACGAAGACCCATCATTGTCACCCATTGCACTAAAAACAAGTTTGTTTCAAAATGGGATGGACCATATGTTGTTCAAGAGGCCTATACAAATGGAGCATACAAGTTGGTTGCTGAAGATGGTTTGAGAATTGGCCCTATCAACGGCAAATTCTTGAAGCGTTATTATGCCTAAAGATTGAAGTACTCCTTGGTAAGAGCCTAAATTGCCTATCTCAACACTGAAAGGGTACATGATGTTTTCTCACTACTCTTGAAAGTGTTCATATATAATAATTAAAAAAAAAAAAAGAGCCCGCTAGGTTGAAAACCTTTTTATAAGGCAGCTTAGGCAAAAATTAGGACAAAAAAAAAGAAAAAGAAAAAAGAAAGCCCGCTAGGTTGAAAACCTTTTTATAAGGCGGCCTAGGCAAAAATTAGGGCACAAAAAAAAAAAAAAAACCCCTCCTAAAATACGTGTTGACTTGATCTCCTTTCGAGTACGTAGGCAGCTTGGTATCATTTATTGAGTTCAGTCACATCCTCAAAAATAAATTCTCCTCCTGAACTACGTGTTGACTTAATCTCCTTTCGGGTATGTAGGCAGCTTGACATTCTATGCTAAGTTCAGTCACATGTCCAAATATATATATATATATATATATATAACAATCATTGAAGCAAGAGCTAGAGAAATAAACAATCCATTAATTTTTTTTTTTGACATGATGGAATTCCTTTATTGTTCATAAAAAAATAAAAATAAGAAGAAGGAAAAGAGAAAAGAAGAAGATAGTTATAATGATTATCTATTACAAGTCAATATTTCCAATTGTAATTCTCTAATTCATCATGGGCAGCCCTTAATTCTTGTTCTAGCAACTCCAAGGATTCTGTGTCTGCATTGCTTAAAGTATGAGAAGTCTCTACGGAAGAAATCTCTTCTTGGATGTTTGAAATGATTACTTTCTGGCTAGACAGCTTTTCATCATTTTCAAGAGCGGAAGCTTCAAGTTCTTTCTTGTGGGTGAATAATCATTTTAGTTCTTCTTGGAGCTCTGTTATTTTAGAATTGGTGTTCACTAATCCATCCTTAAGTGCCTTACCATTTGCTAATAATTCGCGCTCTACCTTTAGCTGATCATTAAGTTGAATTTTATATTCTATCAACTTTTATCACGCTGCTCAAGCGTCATACATGAGGCCCTTGGATTTGTTCCTCCTTCAAATGCATCATGCACTTCTAAGGATCTTTCAACAGATGGGGCCCTTGGAGGAGGCTTCTTCAATTTAGTTGTGACACCTTGAGACTCCTTGGATTGAATATTGTGATTCACAGATTTTGAAATGGTGTTTGCCACATGAACTCTGGGTAATCGAATATCTTTATTATTGTTGCTCTTGGCATTGATAGTCTGAACTACCTTACTCTTGGGAGGAGGAGGAGGATGTGCACTTGCAATCAAAATATTTACACCATCATCAAGGTACTTCCCATGAACATGATTCCACCACTTTTTGTAGCCACTCGTAGTATGAAGTTTGAAATTAGATGAGATAGGAGGCATTGGGAAGAATGCTTTGCAACCAGTCTTTTAAAGAGTACATAATCTCCAAACTCCACAATTTTATCCAAAGTCTCTTAACGAATGTCCTCTTTAATGGTATCAGGAATGTCTTGGCAAAGTCCAAATTGACGGCTAAACCGAAAAGGACTATAAGGTTCCACTATGAGATGACCATCTTGACGCATAAACAAGTAAGAAGAACGGATACTCATAAAATATGACAATGAATTACGGGAAAGTCCTCCATCATCAAGAAAAGTTTCCTTCGTATTCCTGACATACAAATTTGTGTCCCATTGCATAGAAGTACCTTGTATCAACTTCCTTGCCTCGTGTTCATCAAAGTGCTTGGCCCCACCTTCTCCAGAATATACAACCATCTTGGGTCCTGGGACATCAATCTCATAATAAGTTCTAAAATAAAGACCTAACCAACCATAAATATAATGTACAGGGAAGTAGGCACCCAAACGACTAATCATTTGAGAAGAATGAGCAATCTTGTTTAGTCCTTGGTAAAGACTAGCTAGAACTGGTATTGCTAGACTAATAGGGCGACCTGTTGCCATGAAGCTTGCAATCTTGAAGGTTCCAGGGTGAATAGTATTGAGATCTTCACTTGGCAAAACAAAGGTGCAAAGCCAACAAGAAAGTAATTCGGCTAAGTAGGTCTCTTCCTATAGCCCATCTTCAATCTTGAGCTCAATAAAAGGATTTTTCCCTCATTTGGACCAACCTTGAATTTTATTAAACGAACCGTCAGGATTATGAGTCTTGATAGGATGACTTAACCTCTTTGTCCTTCGACTAGGTGGTTTTGAATATTTCATTCTATGTCTACACCAAAAGTTGACCCAATCACTTACCGAAACACGCGGGTCTTCTCCTTCCTTTTTAGAATTAAGGTGATGAAAGGCTGCAAATAAGTGCTCACAACTCTTTGGGATGAACCTCTCTATCTCTTCACTTCCTATCAATTCCTCGTAGTAAGGGATGGCTTCATCATAAAAACGACCAAAGATAGGGAGCCCGCCAAGTCGATACAAATCCCAAAGTGAGATAGACATCTCGCCAAGTGATGTGTGAAGGTTGTTGGTTTGTGGACACCATCCCTCGCAAAATGCTCGCATTACATCAGCATTTCGATCATATGTGCAGAGAGATGCTAAAACTGCGTCATAAATATGGGCCTTATTGAGAGTCTTCTTGCTTCTAAAAAGAACATCTTCAAGCCATTCCCAATATAGAGGTATGTAACTCCACTTTCCATTGATTTTGAAAAAAGTGCCCCAACGTGTTCCGCCTGAAATTATACGATGGCCAAGAGTCACTAGATAACGAGACTCTATAGTGTTCTTGTGAAGAGAACTACGCAAAGACCATGCTCCAGAAAGGGAACCAGAATTCTGAGAGACATCATAGGTCCACTCAACAATGTCTCTTGAGTCTTTAAGATCAAGCCATCTTTCCGTAAATCGACCAATAATCGGCCTTTCAACAAGCAATGATATGTCTACTTCCTTAGCGTCATTCGATTCTTTAGTAACAACAAGATACTTCTTGTCAAATGAAGAGAAGTCTTTGAAGAGCACCATGATGATAGGGCGAACCTACAAAAAAAAAATGTACAAAAGAATATAAACTACGGTGCAAAGAAGGTTAAAAAATAAAAAGAAGGGGGCATGGACATGCAATAAAAAGAGGAAAAAACATAAAGTTATTATATCCTCATATGCAAGCATTGCTTCACCGCAAGATATCAATGGACACACATCCTTGCATAGACAATTTTCATCCTCAAAGTAGCCTTCTTCTTCAATACAATCTTCATCTTCAAGGAAGTCTTCATATCACAGATAGACTTCGTTGTTAAGACTGTTTTCGTCTTCAAGACTGTCTTCGTTGTCAAGATTGTCTTCGTCTTCAAGGAAGTCTTCGTATCACAGATAGACTTTGTTGTTAAGACTGTCTTCGTCTTTAAGATTGTCTTCATCTTCAAGGAAGTCTTCGTATCACAGATAGACTTCGTTGTCAAGATTGTCTGTGTCTTCAAGGAAGTCTTCGTATCACAGATAGACTTCGTTGTTAAGACTGTCTTCGTTGTCAAGATTGTCTTCGTCTTCAAGATTGTCGTCGAGGTCGTTGTCTTGGTAGCTACTTGGCTTGAGGGAACAAAAATAATCTCTTGCAAGTTCGTTGTAGTGCCACTAAGTCATCATATTACCTATTCTAAATGGAGGTGGAACAATACAAAACAAAAATAGACATGCAGGAAGAGAAATTCACAAGTAAGAAAAGTTTTATACAAAAATGTACCTCCAAAGATTTCGGTGATGGAACTCATGCAAAATTTGAGGCTAAAGTATTCCAAGATGGACGGTGGCTGCAAAAAAAAAAAAAAAAAAAAAAAAAAAGAAAGAAAGAAAAAAGATTATACCTTGTTATCTGACTAAGGAAGAAGAAAAGAATATAGAAAAGAAAATATTCTTTGCAATCCGTCTTCTATAGAGGAAAAAGCTTATATGATTTCTGAACTTACGCACTATGAAAAAAAAAAAAAATTTGTGAATTATGTGCAGCTACGGCTACCCTTTTATAGTGCTGGTCAGAAAGAGTTTAATTGCAACTAAAACTCATCTAGTCATTTATTAAACTAAAACTCATCTAGTCAAGACTAGATTAGCCAGGAAAAGAAGTCAAAATAAAGAAGAATTCTTGTATGAAGGAAGAAGTTAAATTGGAGAAGAAGTCTTGAGTTGTACGTGATAAGGAAGAAGTTTTGCTTACTGTTATCTACTGGTGTTCCGTGTTCAAGTTTAAGTAGGACTCTTTGAAATATAAGAGTTCAAATCCTTATTCAGACTGGACTTTGGCCGCTGATGTTAGACGGTTTAAGGTTGTCTCCTTAATCCTATTAGAAGTCCTCTAGTCATAATTCGACTATGAAAAGAAGTCCACCTCGGGTAGGACATGATCCAATGTCCATGTTCACGTAGAGCTATTGGGAATTAAGGTTCACATGGAGCTATTGGGAAGATCTTGATGACTAGAAGTTTCCTATGTACATAAGTCAAAGCATTATTATGTATATCAAAACAAGTTTCCTATGCTTTGTAAAACATGTCTAGTATATCGGTGCATGGATACTTCAAGAAGAGCCAAAGCTACGAGTTGGGCATTAAAAAAAAAAAAAAAAAATTAATGGTTTGGATTCAGCGGTAAAGTTTGGATCCTGAAACTAAGAGGATGGTGTATGCAAAATTTAACACCATGCAAGTCGAGACTTTGCCCATTTTCCACACTCAAAATTGTGGACATGACCAAGTCTTGAGGGGGCATTTGTAGGAGGCAAAATTTTAAGCCAATTATAAAATGCCACATCAAAATTTAGTGGCAAATTCTAAATTAATGTCTTTAAATTAATCAAATTGACATCACATTGGCATATCAAAATTTGCCACATGTCATTGGGCCCACAAGATAAAGATAAATTTCCTATACAAAATTTAGGGATAATTATCTTTATTAAAATAAATAAAGAAGATAAAGATAAAATTTTCTATTCAAAATTGATAGATAATTATATTTATTAAAATAAATTAAATAGAGATAACTATTTATCTTTATTGATTATTATCTTTATCAAAATATGATATTTATCAAAATAGATAAATAGAGATAATTATCTTTAAGAAGAATTTGGGCCAATCAAAAATCTACTACATACTTTTAAGTATATCAATACAAAGTGGAGCGTATCCTCTGAAATCACTATAAATAGATGACATCCCCTCTCATTTTCAACACCAAGTTTTCAAGAGGCCCAAGCTCTGGAGAAATTCCGTCTTAAGAAACTTTGAAGAACTCGAAGAATCTTTGAAGAACTTGAAGAACATTTGAAGAACTTGAAGGACAATAAATCTCTAAAATAAATCTCTAATAAACTTGAAGCTAGAGATTTATTGTGAATACCGATCAATCCATCTTCCAATCAAAGTCAAGAAGATTCTTGTTCGAGTCTAGTTCAAAGAAGATAGAATCAAAGAACATTCTTTTGTAAAAGAATTGATATAGAGATTGTACTCATTATACATCAATACAAATTTATATTTGCAAACCATATTTCTTTTCAATTGTTTGATTTTCTGCAATTAGGAAATTTTGTGTTTATAGCAGTGGCAAGATCGTGAGAAACGGTATCGAGCTTGGGGCTTTGGGCGACGAGATCGATGGTTCAATCTAGAGGTGGCAATGACGGCGGGGTGGGTGGTGGGTTGTAGATCGGTGACATGCTCAAGCTTGGGGCTTTGGGTAACAAGATCGATGGTTTGATCTAGAGGCAGCAATGATGGCGAGGGTGGGTGGTGGGTTGTAGATCAGTGACATGCAGTTGAAGATTCGGCCATGGTTGCACGGCGGACGGCAGATGGTGGATGAAGCTTGCACGGCGGACGGCGGATGGTGGACAGAGCTTGCACGGCAGTCCAATTCCTCTAGTGCTCTCTCTCTCTCTCTCTTCAGGTTGTTGAGTTCTGAGAGTTTTCGAGAAATCAATTAAAGGTAAAATGAGAATGTAATTGGTTTTACAGAGTTAGTGTGCATATTTTACGGTCAACTGAAATTTATTTTCAGTTTGACCGAATTTTCATGCTCATCCAAACACCCTTAAGGGTGTAAAATATTTTCCGGATTTCCTTTACCGCTGAAACAAACACAGCCTCACTGCAGTATATCTACTTCATAGACTCGAACCTTTGGTACCGAATGACAGTGATAAAGTAGGTACGGGAACAAGGTTTGATGACAAGAGACTATTTGCGTGACTTTGCCACCGTTGATTTCTTCGAATGATCCAATCATTATATTCTGCTAAAATTTTCAGTTGATCGAACCACAATGTTTCTGCCCAAGACCGAGATTGCAAAGTCAATCATGTCCTCAGCTGAGCCCACGCACCGCTTGGTCTCGCCCGGGCTCGGAGCACTCTCGCACTCACTCAACGTCTTCACTATCATAGTCTCCGCAGTGGAATTATCATCCACGTGAAATATCTTCTTCAACTCCGAGACCTTAGATGTCGAAAACGGTAATTTCGATGAAATTGACCGAGGCAAAAATGACCTCTTAGGCATTTTATCCTTGATATCTGGCATTGGCAGCACCTTCCCTTTCTTTAACATCGACTCCCTAAAGAAAATACCTGACTGAACCCACCCTGCTGCATCGGCGAAAGCACCGGTATGGGTTATCAGTTCTTCGAGATTCGGGGATGAATCGGGGAAGCAGAAAAGGTTGGCGGAGGCGCAGAACGCTAGGAACTGAGAGGAGAGAGCATTCTCGGCGGCGAGTTCGGAGAATCTAGCAGAGTCGACCGCGCTCAATGGGGACGCCTTCGATAGGAGAAAGGTTGGTTTGGCAATGGCGTGGTTGTTGTTTCGGACCTCTTTGTTCCAATACCGAATCAGATTGGATTTCGGGGTGGATAAGCTTTCACCGGCGGAAGCGGAGGCGGACCCAACCTGCATTGACACAAAGGGAAAACATTGAGAATGTGAGAATAAGAGAATATCAAAGACAGAGTGAGAGTGAGAGTGAGAGTTCTTACAGTGAGAGACGAGAAAAAGAGCACGAGAAGAAGAAGAGCCATGGGACTGAGTTGCTTTTTTGTGTGCTGAGAGCCTGAGATTAGTTTTGGTGGGTTTGTTGGGTTATAGTACGTGGAGATTTATAGGAAAATCAAGTAGTACATAAAACTAATAAAAGTGATTCTCAAAAAACAGTATTACAAGTTGATTGGTTGTCACTTGCCAAGTTGATTGGGCGGCCATTGCAAGTTGATTGGTTGCCAAGAAAGTGTAAGAAAATGAAAGAAAATATGTGATAATATGTGATTTGATAGTTGAGACTAAATTAGTTGCTAGTTGAAAATAACATAGACTGAATTTGACGAATACCAAAATATATTGATCAAAATGGTATTTTTCCTTTAATTATTAATAGTTAATGCCTCAAATATCTTCTGCTATTCTATGTGGTTGTAAATTATAAGAAAAAATTTAGAATCACATCATTTTGCATCCTAATTTTGTTATAACTTAGACGTGATGGCAGGAAAAAAAATGGTAAATCTATATGAAAATAAAGAATAATTAAATATAATTTTCCACATAATATAATTGTGGGGTCAAAGGATTTGGCAACTCCGGCCCACTTTATACCAAGCCCAAGGCCCACGCCGAGGAGGAAGAAACGTCCGAGGACGAAGTGAGAAAGTCCAATTCACCCAGGAGCATCGCCGAGGACAATCCTGTCCTCGGCCAACTCAGACCATAGGAGGGAGAAGCAACACACCATCAAGGGCAGCCTCCCAGAGCATCCCAGGAGAAAGAACGAGTACAATGTGTCAGCCATGGAAGGATGGTGGAGGAGCAAATCCAAGATAAACTATCACCTCCGCATTAAATGCCCACCACTGACGTTCTGACCGCATTAATGAGGAAATGACCCCTGAACAATGCTGCCTTGGTTGCTGCAACTCACAAAAGGATGGAAAAACGGCTGATGGGACAAGCACTCAAGTAGTGACCTGCTTGATCAACAAATGTAGGGCTAAGATCAACGGAAGAGGGATATATAATGTAAGAAATCCTTTTGGAAAGGGGGGAATAATCTGAAGAATTCATGTAACCATTCTCATTCAATAATTACAACCCAGCTCCTCAGATTGTGCCGAGGATAAACTTTCTTAGATAATCTCAGTTCATCTCTATTTGATTGTTATGAACATCATATTGATCGTTGTCCATGCACTAAAGTCTAGTTCATCGGCCCACTCTCTACAAATTCATTGTATTGGGCTAGTTGGGTCTGAGTCCACTCACTCAAAGCAGAAGTGCTCAGATCCAATCCCTACAATTGGCGCCGTCTGTGGGAAGAAGTTGTGCATTAGTGAGTGCAACGGTCAATCATGGTAGGATCAAGCTCCCATCAGCAAGAGTCCCTGAAGAGGGTCATTTTAGCAGTCCCTTCAAGTAAACGCTTCGAGGTACTGACCACACGGAGAGGATTGCTAAATGGGACGCAGTCCTGGGGGCTTCTGACATCAAGTATACACCCCGTGCCTCTAACAAGGGGCTAGTTCTCGCAGGTCATGTAGCCTGGAAGGAATATATTGATATCTTGGAATCTTTTGATGCGGTTAAACGGAACCTTAGTCAGGCCGAGTCCTCGGACCTCCTGCTTCGGGAAGATCAACGCGCACTGGCAACATTCTTTGATGATTGCGCAGCCAACAGTATAGAGCACATGGTTATGATCCTGATTGTTCCTACGTTGTTAGCTTATTTAAAGTTAGCGGTTGAGTGCTACCGTCGATTTCATTAAAGTCGGGGTGACAATTTTTCGTTACCGTCAACAACACCAATTCCAAGTCCCATCGGAGGGAAAAACAACAACACACTCACTCATGGAATAATTATTGCAGAGAAATGAAAGATTCAGAAAGTAAAGCAAGTAAAAAGTGCAGCCTTTTTATTAAATAAAGGAAAAGTACATCATACACCATACACCAAATGGCTTAGGCAGACTTGTTCTAAAGCTAAATATAAAAACAGAGGTTTAGGCAGGCTTGTTCTAAAGCTAACTATAAAAAGAGAGGCTGAGGCAGGCTTGTTTTAAGGCTACCAACAGCAATCGAGCCAGTATGGGTGGTACCGGGGATGAGAAAGGAGAAGAAGCGGAAGCGCCTGATGGCCCCATCCTAAGATGTTCCCTTGATTCTCTCCCAGTTTCATGATAATTAAGCATTGGAGGCGGCAACACCTAGGCATCAACCGTTCCACAATCTTACAAACCTCCATCGGTAAGTAAACTGGATGCGAGTCACTACCAGCTTGAAGGGCAGGCAAAGACACATACTGGAGAAAAATGTTATATTTCTCACGAACCTTTCTCCTAACTGCAAGATGTCCTACCATCAAGGTGAGACCCAAACTTTGTCGCACCGAAAGTCTAATGCGATCTACGCCCGCTTCGGCTCTCGGTTGAAGAAGGAGGGTCTTCTTTCTTGCTCGGTTGAAAGGTAGGAACACCTTTGGCCTCTGCTTCCTTTGCCCCAACTGTATCTTCCAGGATCTGGGCGGCATTCTTGGTTCCTGGAAGGGGCTTGGCTTCCTTGCCCTTGCCCTTATCCAGGGCCATCCCATTTCCCTAGGCCTTGATCACAATCTTGGCAAGGTCCTTGGAAATGCCTAGATGGTTGAGAACTTAAAGTTCCTGCTCAACTCAAGGATTTGTAAAATGTGAAAGGACGATTCCCCCAGAGCGCTTTATATAGAAGGCAAGGGCTAGTGGAAATTAATCCGCACGAAATTCAAAGGAAGAATTACAAGCGATATTAACCCCGGCCCATTTCCAAAGAAACCACCAACCGTTGGATCTGCGTTAATCCACAAAGATATTAATGAGGGCGCGCCTCGCGTACCGAAACGATAGGTACACAGCTCGAATAGCCAAAAGACGCCTCGTAATCAGAAGCGGCGAAAAATTGGCGCGATAGGGCTACTGTCACACGTGAGGGTGGAAGGCCAAGCCGCCCATGTCCAGGTCAATGTTGGGCTAAAGGCCCGGTTTGAGGAAGAACCCCCCCCCCCCCCCTTCGGCAAAGTAAGGCCAAGACCGTTATCACTCTAGAAGCAAACTTCCCAACGCTGAGGACGAGCTCCTTCACTCCAAGCAGTAATGATGAAGTACTAGATAGAACCAAGATCTTGCATGGTTTACGGACTCCAACTTATGGGGAAACTAGTTACCTTAAAAGATTAAGTACTAGACAGAACCAAGGTCTTGCATGGTCCTCAGACTCAAACCTATAGGGAAACTAGTTACTTCAAAAGACTAAGTACTAGACAGAACCAAGGCCTTGCATGGTCCACAGACTCAAACCTATGGGGAAACTAGTTACTTTCAAAAGACTAAATACTAGACAGAACCAAGGTCTTGCATGATCTACGGACTCAAACCTATGGGGAAACTAGTTACTTTTAGAAGACTCTAAGTGCTAGACAGAACCAAGGTCTTGCATGGTCCACAGGCTCAAACCTATGGGGAAACTAGTTACTTCAAGAAGAACCTAAGTACTAGATAGAACCAAGGTATTGCATGGTCCTCGGACTCAAACCTATGGGTAAACTAGTTACTTCACAAGACTAAGTACTAGACAGAACTAAGGTCTTGTATGGTCCTTGGACCTAAACCTATGGGGAAACTAGTTACTTCCAGAGGAACTTGAGTACTAGACAGAACCAAGGTCTTGCATGGTCCTCGGACTTAAACCTATGGGGAAACTAATTACTTCTAGAAGAACCTGAGTACTAGATAGAACCAAGGTCTTGCATGGTCCTCAGACTCAAACTTATGGGGAAAGTAATTACTTTCAAAAGACTAAGTACTAGACAGAACCAAGGTCTTGCATGGTCCTCGGACTTAAACCTATGGGGAAACTAATTACTTCTAGAAGAACCTGAGTACTAGATAGAACCAAGGTATTGCATGGTCCTCGGACTCAAACCTATGGGAAAATTAGTTACTTCACAAGACTAAGTACTAGACAGAACCAAGGTCTTGCATGGTCCTCGAACCCAAACCTATGGGGAAACTAGTTACTTCCAGAAGAACCTGAGTATTAGACAGAACCAAGGTCTTGCATGGTCCTCAGACTCAAACCTTTGGGGAAACTAGTTACTTCCAGAAGAGTTTGAGTACTAGACAGAACCAAGGTCTCGCATGGTCCTCAAACTCAAACTTATGGAGAAACTAGTTACTTCCAGAAGAACCTGAGTACTAGACAGAACCAAGGTCTTGCATGGTCCTCAGACTCAAACCTATGGGGAAACTAGTTACTTTATAAGACTAAGTACTAGACAGAACCAAGGTCTTGCATGGTCCTTGGACTCAAACCTATGGGGAAACTAGTTACTTCTAGAAGACTCTAAGTGCTAGACGGAACCAAGGTCTTGCATGGTTCTCAGACTCAAACGAGAAACTAGTTACTTCAAAAGACTAAGTACTAGACAGAACCAAGGTCTTGCATGGTCCTCGGACTTAAACCTATGAGGAAACTAGTTACTTCAAAGACTAAGTACTAGACAGAACCAAGGTTTTGCATGGGCTTCAGACTCAAACTTATGGGGAAACTAGTTACTTCAACAGACTAAGTACTAGACAGAACCAAGGTCTTGCATGGTCTACGGACTCAAACTTATAGGGAAACTAGTTACTTCCAGAAGACTCTAAGTGCTAGACAGAACCAAGGTCTTGCATGGTCCTCGGACTCAAACCTATGGGGAAACTAGTTACTTCAACAGACTAAGTACTAGACAGAACCAAGGTCTTGCATGGTCCTCGGACTCAAACCTATGGGGAAACTAGTTACTTCAAAAGATTAAGTACTAGACAGAACCAAGGTCTTACATGGTCCTCGGACTCAAACCTATGGGGAAACTAGTTACTTCCAGAAGAACCTGAGTACTAGACAGAACCAAGGTCTTGCATGATCCTCGGACTTAAACCTATGGGAAAACTAGTTACTTCAAGAAGAATCCAAATATTATACAGAACTCAAGCTATGCCTAGTTCCTCGGATCCTCTACCTTGAAGAAGTTAACACTGAGTAAAGTTCATCTAAGGAGTATCAAACAAAACCTTTGACCACCCCAGACGACGGCGACCCCTTTTTATAACTAGAATCTCAAAACTAAGCCCATGAGCATCACTTGAAGCATTTTAGGGTGCCATGAACCTGACTTTTGTTTAACCAGTGCCTGAACGTTTTTTAACAAGTTTGAAAATTTGATAAATTACTGAAGACCTAGTGACTTGGGTCTATTTTGATTCTCAATCAAGAAACATTGAAGATTATGTTTTCCCTCTAGGCAAGTAACTTCACATTGTTATAACATAGTGGGCATATCTACCTAAGAAACAATCAGAGCGTAAACCGCAAAAGTAAAGAAAACGACTCATTCGAATTTGGGAAAGTAGAAGGCATATTTCATTAAAGCATGTCTTACAAAAGGATGAACTCAATTATAAGAACTAAACAGTACATGATAAAAACAAAGGCCTATTTTTTCAATTTTATGTGAAGCCCAGCCTTGGAAGGCTTGTCTGCTTGCTTGGCCGCTTCAGTGGAAGTCACCCTCTCCTGCTCCTTAGGGTCCTCCTGTGCAGGCAAGGTGACCGAGGCTAAGGCCTTTTGAAAGTCTTGGGA
Organism: Quercus aquifolioides; assembly: GCA_019022515.1. Classification (NCBI taxonomy): domain Eukaryota; kingdom Viridiplantae; phylum Streptophyta; class Magnoliopsida; order Fagales; family Fagaceae; genus Quercus; species Quercus aquifolioides. The sequence goes on from CM032330.1 coordinate 63,358,294, forward strand.
AGTGGCATCATCCTGCGACTTCTCTGCACCCTCATTCAGGGAGTCCCCTGCACCAGCTGAGGTTCCTGTAGGAGCTTTAGTCTCTTGTACTTGCTCGGGCTGGGTGGGATGAAGAAGAAGGTTTTGATGCTGTGGCTCCTCGTTAGGGGTAGCCGCCGTGGAGGCTGCTTCACCAGGAAGAGGTAGCTCTGAGGCTCTAATGGCTGGAGGGTAGAAAACATTCTCTGGCTTCCTTAACTCGGAAGAAGCCTCAACCCCAGCCTGGTTGAGGGCCTCTACCCAAGTTAGCGCACAGTAGGTCTGACATACGACTGGCACTTCTGCTCTGAGGGTACTCTCGGTCTCGGCCACTCCGATGTTGTAACCGTACTGCTCAGCTGCCTCCCTGGCCTTCTCGGCTTCTGCCCTAGCGTTCACAGCCTCAGCCCTAGCCTTCTCGGTTTGATCTCTTTCTTTCTAGACTTCAGCTAGCTTTTTCTGAAGGGTTGCCAATTGCCCTTTAGAGGTAGCTAGCTATTCCTTAGAGTCACGCAGAAGCAGCCTCTGGTCCTCAGCTTGCTTTTGTGCACCTGCCAGGGCCGAGTCAGCACTTTTTCTCGCCTGCTCCTCCTCGTTCAATTTCTTCCTTAGATGGTTAGAGTGGTCGGCGATTTTAAGGGACTCCACGGCTGTCAAGCGCCTGTTCCTCTCGTCGTCCAATTGATGATAGCAGGAGTTAGTTATCTCCTCAATCCTAAAGGTAGCTTGAACAGCCTAAAAAGGGAAAGAAAAATGGGTCAGCGACCTTACAAGCAACGATAAAGTAATATGAAAGAAAGGACAAATGCATACCATGCCAAAGTATCTTTTAAGGTTTAGGAAAACCTCTGGCCTTCTGGTACCCCGCAGCTCGGCCATATCAGTTGGAAGTAGTAGAGCCTCCTCCAAAGCCGAGGCCACATGACATCCAGTGCCTCCATGGAAGTCCCTAATAGACGCGTTCTCTCTTAAGGGCTCACCATGGAGCATTGGAGCTAGAAGCCAGGCCTGGGGCTCAATGTGCTGAGTATCCCTCCTCTCTGAGCCCCTTTGTCCCCCTAGCCCAATCTTCAGCTACTTTGCTGCTCGTTGGGCCTCCTCTTCGGATGTAGGTTAGGGCCCTCTAGCCTCTATCACATCCTTCCCCTTCTGTTCTCTTTTCCTCTTCGGATCCACTGGTTCTCCCCTGGGAGGCAAGGATGATTGAGGATGAGGGGGAGGAAGTTTTAGAGGAGGAGGAGGAAGCTTGGGTTGGGACGGTTCGCAGGGTGCACCTTTCCTGGGCTAGGATTCTATGAGCTCCAGCAAACTCTTTTTTGATTTCCTTTGAATACCCATGTCCTCCTCTAAAATAGTATCCGCTGAGGGAAGGTCCGCTTCCATACAGCTCTGGTCACCTAGGTCACCAGGAGGATCCTCGAGTGATTGGGCTCTAATGAAGACTTCGACTTCGTCCTCAGACGAACCCAAATCAACGATTTCCTCCTCTTTCTCCGACTTTTCCTCTTCCCCTTCCTCTACCTTGGGATGGGAGGAGGAAGAACCAACTAAAGATACGCCCTCTGGGATTGCGGCGTCCTCGGGAAGAAGAAACCCTTCCACAGCAACGCTAATGCGATGTAAACGGGGGTCTTTAGCCTTTATCACACACTTGGGTGCTTGGAAGGCGCGTAAGATGGGCGTGATCCCCAGAATCAGATGAGCTGCCCGAAGTTGGTCGTCTTCCTTGTTAACAAACACCTTGGCCTTGAGAATTTTGTCCAAACTCTCTCTGTTGACCAAACCGAAATTTGGCTCAAGAGCGTGTCTGTCTGCAAAATCCACGAAGAACATGGCAGTGACAACAAAGTAATGCCAACCCTACATAGTATAACGAGCCAATTATTCATACTATTCCTAGAACCACACCTGGTTGCCCTTCTTGTGTTGGACAGGGAAGGCCATCGTGTCATTCCCCAGATACGATCAAAAAGTCCTTATTTTGGCCCCTTACTGGACTCAGGGAGGCACTGTATAAGTCTAATTGCGGGCCTCCTCGTCTTTAGGTAGTACCATTTCCCCTTCAAGTAATGAAGGTTGTATACCCAATTAACGTCGTGGTGGGTCAGCCCTAATCCCATTTTCTCATTTAATGCATCTACACAACCCAATATCCTAAATACGTTGGGAGTGCACTGGGTAGGGGCTAAACGGAAGAACCTAAGGTAACTCCTCATAACCTCCCCCATTGGAATCCTCATGCCACCTTCTATGAAGGCGATCATGGGGATCACTACCTCACCCTCCTGCCTTCGCTCAAACCACTCCCCCCTCCTCACAATACCTGAGGCCAACACCAGGAGGAATCCTGTATTGGGCCCTAAAAACCGCCATGGCACCCTCAGAATCTACTAAGCTCTTAAATCTACCCATTTCTATAGGAGGAATAGGGAACTAAAAAGACTAAGGAAAGAGAATGGGGCCGAGGATGTTTAAAAAGAAAAAAAGGCGGAGAGAAGGAGAAAGTGCAGTATAGCAAAGAAGAAAAGTTTGAGAGGACTTACAAAACAAATGGGAGGGTCCTCGGACAAGCTTTGAGTATTAATAAAGACACAGGTATGCAGAAAAGTATGCAGATTCAAGGTATGTGCGCTAGAACAAATGGAATGCTAAGGCAATGAAAGAAGTTGATTTGAAAGGTATTTATATCGAAGAGAAAACCCAAAAGCGGGAAAATTCCTGCTCGGTAACCAATAAAAACACCTGCCGTTGGATGGGCATCACACTGTTGAACGTGGGGAGCACAGGAACATGCCTTGGACAGGTGAAAAGACTCTAGCATTGACAGGGGATAAGACGTGACAAGCCATTATGACGGCCCGAGGATATCGAAATCCTCCTCTCCGTCCGAGGATCTGGATAGCAGGATTTTGAGGGGCTATTGTGGGGTCAAATGATTTGGCAACCCCGGCCCACTTTATACCAAGCCTAAGGCCCATGCCGAGGAGGAAGAAACGTGCGAGGACGAAGTGAGAAAATCCAAATTGCCCAGGAACATCGTCGGGGACAATCCTGTCCTCGACCAACCAAGACTATAGAAAGGAGGAGCAACACACCACCAAAGGCAGCCTCCCAGAGCATCCCAAGAGAGAGAACAAGTACAACGTGTCAGCCATGGAAGCATGGTGGAGGAGCAATTCCAGGATGAACTGTCACCTCTGCATTAAATGCCCACAACTAATGTTCTGACTGCATTAATGAGGAAATGACCCCTGAACAGTGCTGCCTTGGTTACTGCGACCCACAAAAAGAATGGGAAGGCGGCTGACGGGACAAGCACTCAAGTGGTGACCTGCTTGATCAACAAATGTAGGACTAAGATCAACTTAAAGAGAGTATATAATGTAAGAAATCATTCTGGAAAGGGGGGAACAATCTGAAGAATTCATGTAACCATTCTCATTCAATAATTACAACCTAGCTCCTCGAATTGTGCCGAGGACAAACTTTCTTAGATAATCTCAGTTCATCTCTATTTGATTGTTATGAACATCATATTGACCGTTGTCAATGCGCTAAAGTCTAGTTCTTCAGCTCACTCTCTACAAATTCATTGTATTGGGCTAGTTGGGTCTGAGTCCACTCACTTAAAGTATAAGTGCTCAGATCCAATCCTTACAATAATTGTGAGAAAAAAATATGATAAAAAGCGTGGCCATAAAATTACACAAATTATAATCGACATAATTTCCTAATCTCTAGTGGGAAAAGGCTGATGATGAAGATGCAAGGAATTATTAGAACAAACAAAAGAGACTCTTATTAAATGGAAATAGAGTCAAGATACAAAGCTTAAGCTTGCATTACAGGTGGAGGAGATTCCTCCATCCAGATAACATCATGTACCAGATTTTTTGCATGCCTGGCTAAAAGGTGGGCTACTGTATTGGCACTCCCTTTAGCAAATTGCACGTGTGACCATCTATTTTATTCAAAAACATACGCACCAAAACATAGCTGGCATATAAAAAAAAAAAAAGAAGTTAATTAAGTAACCCAACAATTCAATTATTATTATTATTATTATTATTATTTATTTTTTTAATGAAAACGTGTTAAGGATAAGAACCACTACATATTCTTAAGAGTTCAAGTAGTTGTGATAAGTATGAACTCTTTGAATCTGTGGGCGGCCTCTTTTATTTTTTATTCCTTAACAAAAGGAATTCAATTATTGATAGTTAAGTAGAGAGTAGTGCATGTATCTACTATCAACCACTCTTCTCCAGGAACAACAAAGACGCACAGGATTTCTTTATTTTTTAAGATGTTAAATTATAATTGATAAAGATCACTTTTAAATGGGCCATGGTTTAGACAATTTTATTATACATTCTTCAGAGTATATCACCTCAACATTTATAAGAAAACATTATAAATTTTTTTGTATCACTGGGCTTATCTGTTCATCAGTTCCGTAGCCTTACTAGCCTACTTGCCCGTAACAATGAAAAACAAATGTAATTGCCAATGCTATAAACTGAGTATCCAACTGATTTTATTTTGGCTTGTTAAGCGAGAAATTAAATTAGGCGTTGAATTTCTTCTCGACCCGTTCAGAGAAATTTTTTTCCAACTCACTACGCGGTATTTCATAAATTATCCAAGTATAATTTTGAGCCCAAGACATATTTAATGAGTCATGCTGAGAGAAAATTTAATTAGAATTTGTTTGTTTGTTTGGACCTCTTAACACTCAGATTGTTTAACCTAATTAATTAACCAAGTTAACACTTAGGTCTTGGGGGTTTAGGGGGGAAAGGGTTCGAGCTGCAGGGTTAGCAGTATGTTGTAACTATCTCTAAAAAAAAAAAAAAAGTTAACACTTAGGTCTATTATTTAGATTTAGGTTAAATAGTAATAAATCATATCATGCATTGCGGAAAAATAAATAAGACAACGATATGATTACCCAAAAAAACCAACGAAACTATTCAGTTTCAAGGTAAAAAATCTGGGGAGGATTTAACTTGACCTATCCTCAAGGCAAACAAATCCACTAATAGAGAATTGAAGTTTTTACAAAAGATTTAATCCTAAATCTATTGCTACCTCCAGTAGTAAATTACTGACATGATCACGTGTTAGCTCCGAATCCACGGACTCCTTCTCTTTTGGATTTGTAGCACCAGCATCCAAGCTTGTAATTTTGAGATCTCACTCAAAGGTTTAGCAACACAAACTCTCCAGTTTGTGACTCCAAGACCACCCTTGAAAGTTTAGATCATTGGCAGTTGTTGATCTTTGTTGTGGGCCTTTTTACAATGTTGGGCTTGGCTGCCTCCTGCGGTACTGGGCCCAAGTGTTCTGAGTAAGGGAGTTGAGACCGGTCCAACTACAACTCACTTTGGTCCAGCTTGTGCACAAACTATGCCCCCCTTTTGCCAGGTTTTGATCACATACCCATGGCAGGCAGAGTTGCTATGGGGAAGTTATGGCAGACAGATGTAATAAAGATAACACAAGAAATACTAGACAAAATAAATAAAAGGAAGCGGCAAGAAGCACCCCCGTACACAAAAGTAACAGAAGTAAATGGGGAAATAATAATAATGGGCTTCTTGGATTAAGGAAGGAAAGATCAGTCTGCCACGCCAAGTAATTAGGCTACGGAGCTTGAAACCGAAAAGGAAAATCACTTCCTCAATGTGAATAATCTCCCTAGGAAAAGAAATTAATTGCTTTGAGGGAATGGGCCTAAATGGTTTATGTTCAATGAGGATCCTTTTTCTTTGATAGAGAGCAGGGCTTTAGAGAGAGAGAGGAGATCAACCTATTAGTGCATGCCTTAAGTTCTTTTTCCCTTTTATTTTCTTAGTGCTTCCTCCTGTCTTTATGATTTTCTCCCAGAGGTTCCTATTACCGTGATTGTGATCCCACAGCTGTGCACAACAAGGGCCCTTTTTATAGTGCCTGCCGTGACTGGTTTTTACTATTTTAGCCTTTAACTACCTTTGTTTGATATGGGTGTCCTTGCCGACCACTACTGGTTCGTCAGTCGTTCAGCCATCACCACTTACCTATATTGGCTGTGCCACTTCCCATTACCAGACAAAGAAGGCTATTTTGTTTGTTTGTCTGCCGTGGCCCTCCTATCTGTTACGATGTGGGTATTCTCTCTTTATCTCTCATGGCATGCACCTAGTGGTTCCAACTCATCCTTACTTCTTTTGGGTGGTATGTCATCTCAGCAGGACATTTTCCCCAAAAGAGCCTGAGCAGGAACCCCAGAATAGGTTTTCCCCTCTCCCTACAGCTAGACCATGCCCTCTTACCTCTGACCCATGACCTCACCGTGTCCTGTATTGGCTGGGTACAGGCTGGTGATGTCTGGGCCTTGCGCGTGCTTCACTTCTATGTATGTCCAAAATCTGCCTGCTGCTCATGCGTTCGCCGTGGTCTGGAGGCTCGTCTACACAGTCTGTCGTCCGTCCTTGACTTTTTATGGCGTGAGCTGTTTTCTGATTTCCCATTCTTTTATGGCTTGCTCCCCTTAGGGGCTGGGCTTTATTTGATGGTGGACTTTTCCTTCTTTCAGCCTACCCTTTTAATCCTTTCTGTGGTTTTGTTGCCTGTTCCTGCCGTTCCATTCTGTCATTCCTGCTGTGATGTTATTTAACCTCAACCTGCTGGGCCTCTTTGGGTCTGCTACTTATTCTTCTCTCAATGACTCAATATGGTCATTTGGGTTTGGCATTACATGGCTCGTGGGCTCTTTTGTCCCATTTCTTTCTGGGCATCCTTGACCCATTTGCTTTCCTTAGGCTTCCTTGGCCCTTTTTCCTAACTCTGTGTTTCCATGGGCTTTTACTAACTCTTTTGGACTTCCCTGTCCCAATTACCTCATTCTTCATCATTGGGCCTCATAGGCTTGCCATCAACCCCTTACTTTCTTTGCTTGCATTGCTTCGGGCTTGCTATGACCCATTCTCACTTTTCTACATCACATACTGCTCATGAGTTTGCTACTTCTCTCTCTCCAAGCTCCTTTAGGCCCATTTGCTTCCTCAAGGCCCATTTGTTTATTTCATGGGTTTGTGATCCATTATTCCTGTCACTTGGGCTTAATGGTTTTTCTTTCTACTTACTAACTCTTTTCTGCCCATGTTGTTGGGCTTATTCTTTCTACTGGGCTACTCAAAATGAGCATCAACATTTAGCCCCCTGAACATATGAAGCGTTCCTGCGGTTCATATGTGAATAAAAGACTTTCTTGCCCTTTCTGTCTTTCCTTCTTCTTTTCCTTCGTGGGCTTTTTCGAACAATGGACCCTCACTCATACATATGTATATATTTTTTTCTTTCTTGCCGTGAACAATGTTGTCTCTTCGAATTTCCCAGTTAAGCAGTTATTTTGAAGCGCAACCGCCATTTCATTAATTTCATCCCTCTTCTGATGGCTGACCCATCACATCCTTTTGTGCCGGCATTAATGACGTTGGTATTTAAGAGAAAATCCCTTCGTAACACAAACATCTTCTCCCTTTCCAACACAAACACTTTCTCCGTTTCCCTTTCTTCGTCGTTTTCTACTTCCCAAACATTCTTATCTGTTTACTCCGATCAACCCCTGCACCATGACGCCGGTGAAAGGCCAAAGCTCTTCTTGCTGTAATGGAAAAGAGATTGCCTCTGATCCTCCCGCCGCACGTGATGTAGGCGAAGAGGCCGTGTACTCCGAATCGGACCATTCCGTCAGGGAAAAAGCGCAGCGTGCCCCGGATAGTGAGTGCACTCCTCTTATTGATCCTTGGTACGATATCCATCCCCATTTCCCAAAGGTTCCCGGTGATTACATGTCGTTGCCGCCGGGCCGTGTGTGGCTTGCTCTTTGCCGGCGAAACACGGATGTTTCTTGGGCTTCGTTAGCCTTCTCGATTCCCGATCTCATCATCCGTCAAGGCCCTTCACTCCCCGTGCCCATTCACTTTAAGTTTGGGTCGGGCACCGCTTTGGGTTGGAGGGAATGGGTGGATAAGGAGTTATCCGACACGGGTTTCATAGGGTTGCTGCAGTGAGCTGGTGTATTGAAGGCTATCGTTTCATCCAGCTGTTTATCCAACTTTAGGGACCTCTTTAATCTTCACCATTTGGTCCGCCGGTGGTGTACCACCACTCACACTTTCTTCTTCTCCTGCAGTGAGATCACCGTGACTTTGGAAGATGTAGCCAATTAGTTGTTTTTGCCCATCCTTGGTGATGTTGATCCTGGCGCTTTGGAGCTTTCTCCAGAGGAAGAGGCTGTGGAGGTCGAGTTAAATAAAAGGATGAGTGGCAATGCAAAGTAGTCATTTTGGGTTAGTTCCACCACTAAGATCTCCGTTACTGCTCGTTGTGCGGCCTTCATCACGTTCTGGCTTTGTAAGTTTATCTTTGGCTCTCATCCCTACTATGCTGTGAAGCCTTTATATTTTCGATTAGCTATCAAGATATCTGCTGGGGTAAGTCTGCCATTGGCTCCTATGTTCTTAGGGCATTTGTATGTTCAATTAGACATTCTGCAGAGCGATGAGAGTCAGGCAGGCTTTTGTCACATAGTCACTTCTTCTGTTTGTGGGGCCTTTTTTCTTTTACTGTGTTGGGCTGGACTGCCCCTTTGTGATTGTAGGCCCAAGTGTTCTGGGTTGCAGGAGTTGAGACCAGTCCAATTGGAACTCAACTTGGCCGGCTTGTGCACAAACTATGCCTCGTCTGCCAGGAGAGTGCTTGTGGCAAGTAGAGCTGTTTCAGAGAAGCTTGCGGCAGACAGATACAATTGATAAAACAGAACCGTGTATTTTGGAATGACCAGATAGTTCTTTTAATAGGAAATGACCAAATGATCCATAATCACAGTGATATTAACAACTTTCACAAATGAAGTAGTAAGGGCAAATGGTAATAAAGATTAATCAACAGATAAAGGAAATAAGTTCAGTTCGATCCGTAGGAGCAAGGCCAAAGAGGAAGAACGTCTCTTCTCAACACGATTAACCTCCGAGGAAAAGAATTCCTGCTGTGGAAATTAATGGGTTTGAGGGAGGCAGACCTAAATGGACAATGCCCAGAACGATTATAGAAGAGAGCAGGGATTTGAGAGGGAGAGAAGGGAAGGGACCTATCGGTGCATGCCACTAGCTCTTGCTCTTTTTCTCTCTATCTTTCTCCTTTTTTTTTTCTTCTCTCTCTTTCTTTTCCCCGAGTTCTCTCTTAGTCTTTCCTTAGTGATTTCCACAATCGTGGTTTTTAGTATTATGCTTCCCCTATTTTCCTAAGTATGCCTCAGAGTCCTTGTTACGTTGTGTTGTATTGCGTTGTGTTTTTCTGTACACGGCAGAGGCTTCCTTCTTATAGTACCTACCGTGACCGGATTTTACTATTCTACCCCTTAACCACCTTTGTCTGGTCTGGGTGTACTTGCTGACCATCACTGTTCCGTTTGCGAGTCCCCCTATTACAGACAAAGACAACTATTTTGTCTGTTAGTTTGCCGTGGCACCTCTTCCTGCTGCGGTGATGTTTCTCTCTCTCTATCCCTCATGGCATGCACCTAGTGGTACCAACTCAGCCTTGCCTCTTTTGGGAGATATGTCATCCCAGCAGGACGTATCCCCCAAAAGAGCTTGAGCAGGAACCTCAAAATAGGTCTTCCCGTCTCCCCACCGCCAAACCATGCCCTCTTACCTCTGACCCATGACCTCACCATGTTTCGTATTGGCTGGGTACAGGCTGGTGGTGCCTGGGCCTTGCGCGTGCATATGTTTGAAATCTGCCTGCTGTTCATGCATCTACCGTGGACTGGAGACTTTGCCTGTACTGCCTGCCGTCCGTTTCTGGCTTTTCATGAGCTGCTACTCTGATTTCCCGCTCCCTTAGGGTCTGGGCTTTACTCAGTACTGGGCTTTGCGTTCTTTTCAACCCAATTCTTTAATTGCCTTGGCTTCCTACCGCATTACTTGGCATTTCCTGCCGCGGCGACTTGTTCCTGCTGGGCCTCTTTTCAGGCCTGCCGTTCCATTCTTTCCCCCAGTGGCTTAATATGGCCACCGGTGTTCTCACTTATGGGCTCCAGTGTCCCTTTCTTTTCCCTTGGGCCTCTCCGGCCCATTTACTTCCTTTGGACTTCCTCGGCCCATTTACTAACTCCGCATCCCATGGGCTTTTACTAACTTAATTGGGCTTCCCTGGCCCAATTTCCTCATTCTCATCCTTGGGGTTCATGGGCTTGCCATTATCCCCTACTTTCTTTGTTTACATTACTTTGGGCCTGCCGCGGCCCATTCTCACTTTTCCATACCATATACTGCCCATGGGTGCTATTTTCTCTCTTTCCGGGCCTTTTAGGCCCACTTACTTCCTCAAGACCCATTTGTTTATATTAAGGGCCTGTGATCCATTATTCCTGCCGCTTGGGCCTAATGGTTTTACTTAGTCTGCCGCTTCTCTGCTGCCCGTATTGCTGGGTTGGGCTGCCTTCTGTCTATTTCAAAAAATGACCCTCAACATTTAGCCCTCTGAACATATGGAGCGTTCCTGCGGTCCATATGTGAATAAAAGAACTTTCTGTCCTTTCTGTTTCCCTTCTTTCTTTTCCTTCGCGGGCTTTTTGAAACTGTGGACCCCTTCATATATACATATATTTCTTTTCCTGCCGTGAACAGTGGTGACTATTCGAATTTCCTAGAATGGCTGTGTTAGGACATATATGTTTTAACTTGTTAAGAACATATGTCACTTATTTATGTAAATTGGCTGATCCTTTGACAAAACGCACTCTACTTGTAATTGGGTAGATCTAGGTGTTTTTAATACTTTAAGAAACAATGTTTCAAGGTCAAGTGTTGAAGTCATCAAGTCTGTCCAAGAGAAAGCAAGTTGAAGTGCAGAATTTTTAAAGCTCGACACCTCTCGATAGCTACCTCGACACCTGATATCTGTCGAGATTTAAAAAGTCAGAATTCCAAATCTGATTTTCTTGGGATCCGTGAATATGTTTTTGGGACTTCTTTTCTTCTAACCCTAAACATATAAAAGGATTATTTTAAGAGCCGTTTTGGGTGACACAAGTTGTATTATCATTGAGCAATCTCTGTTTATGCAAATTGTGCTCAACAGACGAAGTTCTTGACCTAGTTCATCCTTCATCAAGAAGTTGCTGTGTCTTTGCACCATAGGGTTTTGTAACCAAGCATCTTCCTGCTATTCATCACGTGGATGAACTGAAGAACTTTGCAGCCAACCATTCTTCCTCAAGTTGGTGTTCTGAAGTCGCGTACTGGGATCCGCGCATTGGTTAGTCACGTACTTGGGAGCCGTGCATCAAAGGTGGAAATTGTCACTACAGATCAAGTCCAATTGGGTATTGGGGTAAGGGTTCAACTGTAGGTTGGTAAGGTACTTGGGATTCCTTTCTTGTAACCGCTTGATTTGATAATAGTGGAGTTTCGGGAGTGGTGACCTGAAAATCACCCGGTGGGGTTTTTGCCGTTAGAGTTTTTCCCCATTCGTAAACAAATCACCGTGTTATTTATTTTCCGCTGCATATTTAGTATTTGGTGATTTGTTTGTGCTTCCACGTAATTGCATGCTTAATTGATTAATTAACAACTTGACTAATTAATTAATTAATTAGGGTTTATCACAAGGGGTCATTCAGATTGTGACCTAACAGGCTGTTATCCTAAGACACAACTGCCGCTTCATTAATTTCATCCTTCTTTTGATGGCTGATCAGTCGCCTCCCTTCAGGCTGATATTAATGACTCAAGTATTTAAGAAGAGAGCCCCTTTGAAATCCAAACACAAATTCCTTCTTTTCCAAAACATTGTATCCGTCCCCCTTCCTCTACCGTCTTCTTCTCTTCGAATACCCATACCTATTTTACTCCGCTCGAACCATTGCACAATGACGCCGGTGAAAAGTCAAGGTTCTTCCCACCGCAAAAGGAAAGAGAAAGTTTCCGATCTTCCTGCCGGACCGGAAATGGGTGAGAAGGCCATGTATTCTGAATCCGATCACTCCGATGAGGAAGAGGCGCCTAGATAGTGAGTGCGCCCCTCTGATCGACCCTTGGTATAACGCTTATCCTCATTTCCCTGAAGTTCCTGGCGACTATGTGCCATCGCCGCCGGGCCGCGTATGGCTCTCCATGTGCCGACGAAACCCCGATATTTCTTGGGCTCCGGTGTCTTCCTCTATTTTCGACTTAGTCATCCGTCAGGGGGTTTCACTTCCCGTGCCGATTCACTTTGAGTTTGGGTCAGGCACGGCCTTGGGTTGGAAGGAGTGGGTTGATAGGGAGTTATCCGACATGGTCTTTATGGGTTTGCTACAGCGGGCCAGTGTTCTGAAGGCCATTGTTTTATCCCGGAGTCTTTCTAATTTCCGAGACCTCCATAACCTCCGTCACTTGGTCCGCCGGTGGTGTGCCACCACCTACACATTCTTCTTCTCCTGCGGCGAATTGACCGTGACCCTTGAGAATGTGGCCAACCAACTACTCCTGCCGATCCTCGGTGATATGGATCCTACCACCATAGAGCTTTCTCCGGAGGAAGAAGCCATTGAGGCCGAGTTGAGAAAGAGGATGACCGGGAATGCAAAATTATCATACTGGGTTAGTTCTTCCTCTAAGTTTTCTGTCGCCGCCCACCGTGCGCCCTTTGTTGCTTTTTGGCTTTGCACGTTTGTTTTTGGTTCGCACCCCCATTACGCCATCAAGCCTTTGTATTTCCATTTGGCTATTAAAATATCTGCCGGAGTGAGTCTGCCACTGGCCCCTATGTTTTTGGGGCATTTGTATGTTCAACTGGACATCCTACGGAGTGACGAGAGCCAGGCAGGCTCCTGCCACATTGTTACTTCCTCTGTTCACAGCACCATCCTGTAGCAATTGTTGTTTGAGCGCAGTGCCCAATACTTAGCGAAATGTAGGCCCGTTTGTTTCGCGAAGGAGAAGTACCAATCATGTCCGCAAGTGATCACTGACTTCTGCGGCAGGTTTGAATCCGATTTCCCTTTAGCTTTTCGTTGGTCTGGTCTGAAGCCCATCGGTCACTTAGTCGTTGAGTCTTTTGATAGTGGTACCGATTTTTCTTGGAGAGCTTATAAAAACTTAGGTAGGGGTTACACATGTATTGATTCTGTTATGGGTTCGTTTACTGATACCATTGGGACTACCACCCCTTTGGCTGGTTTTGATGAGATGGGGATCACTTACTTGGCGGCCACCAATGTTGGATGGTTGCCATACTTGGCCGATAAGGGTATCAGATTTGTTCACTACCCTCCCAACCGGGTGAGGAGGCAGTTTGGGCTGGACCAGGACATCCCTGATGACCTTTCCTATCTCATGGAATCTCCTACTTTAGTTCGGCCTTTCCTGCGGCAGACTGCTTTTGACTTTTGGAGACAGCGCTTAAGTCCAGTTACCGTTCCTGGCTCGTTGAGAGAGGGTCTTTGCACTCCTGCCATGCATGGCTATTGGCAGGCTGTGATGACCTCGTTTAGGCAAGAGTTGGTAGGTAGTCGTGGCTTTTCCCTTATCCCTCCTGACGGGCTAAGTATGCTTGTCTCTCCCAACCCTCGGTTGCTCCTGCCTTCTAAATCAGTTTTAGCTTATGCCAGGAAACAAAGTTGTTTTGCCATCTTCGAGTGGGATGAGGAGAAGAAAGGATGGTGTTGGCTCACGGGTGATTTTTCCCCGGGTTGGGAGAAGAAAGTTAAGGTAACCAAAATTCCTGCACCGACCAAGAAAACTCCTGCCAAGCACAAGTCCGTAAGCAAGCCCAAGTCTGCTGCTCCACAGCCAGCCACAAGTGCTCCCCTCTCTAGCAGGACACGGGGTAGCAAGAGGAAAACAACTCCCCACCCTACGTCTGCCACTGAGCGAAGGGTACGTTATGCTAGAAAAATTTTGCCTTGTCTTTTGTGTTTTGACTTTAACTTTCCTGTGGCTAACCCATGCCATGCCTACTGATTTCTTTCTTTAACACTGCCTCTTGTCCCCCTTTTTCTTTGCAGTCTAAGCATAAGGAGGATACGTCAACCGCCTATCCCATTGAGCTTGATGAGCCCAAATTTGAGGTAATCTCCACTACCTTCCTCTTTCCTCCTCTTTTTTTTTTTTTTTTTTTTTTTTTTTTTTTTTCTTTTTTACACATATTTCACCTGCCACGTGTCTTCATTTGTCTTGATCAGCCGTAGGTTCCTTTATTCTTTACCACATGTGTATATATGCATTTCTTTTTTTCTTTTGCCTTCCAGGATCAGCCCGAGCCCCTTTCCATCTATCGTCCCACAGCCGAGGAGCTGTCTGCCTCCATGGGCACACCCGTGGTGGGTTCTTTTGATGGGGCTGGTGAAGCTTTTCAGACGCCCGTTACTTCTGCCGCTGCACATGGGATTCCTGCCGAGGCTCCTAGCCCTCCCACCGGATCGGTACCTAGAGAAGAGGGTACTCACACTGAGGGGGTTAGCGAGACCACTCCATTTCCGGCCGAGATGCCCACTCCTCCAAACGAAGTTGTTCCTCCTGCCATAACTCAGACCGAGGCTGTTTCACTTGTCGCTCCTCTTGTCATTTCTACCAGTGATCCTTTTGCGACTTTGTCTCAGGCCGTGAAGGACGGTTCTTCCTTGGTAGTTACTTCTTCTTCCATTCCCAGTTCGGCTACTCACGGGCCCGATATTGATTTGTCCTCTGAGGAGTCCGAGGATATTCTTGAGGATCTTGATGATGAGCCCGTCCTACCGAGGAGGATTTCTGAGTCCGAGGAAGAAGAGGGTGCTCCACCCGAGGCTGGATTCATGGGTATGTCCCCCCTCCCTTTTTCATTAAGTTCACTTTTCCTTCTTTATTTACTGGGCCCATTCTTCTCTTCTTTTCATTTGCATGTCTATTTTCTCTGTTTGCAGAGACCTTTGAAGGGCTAGGCATTGCAGCAAGCGTAGGGGTGCCTGCAGCAGCTACTCCTGCAGCGCCCACAGCACCCGTTCCTGTTGTATTTTCTGTACTAGCTTCTGCCATATTTACAGCGTCGGTTTCTGCCATTCCTTCTGTGCTTGTTTCGGTTTTTCCCACAGCCCCCATTGTTACCGGTCCTGGTAAGCTTTCTTTCCCCTTGTCTATTTTTCATTTGTTCCCCGTGGGTTTGTTTCTTTCCTCTTTTCTCTTTTAGTTCCTCGTCTCATACCTTGTGTTTTCCTTGGCAGGGCCACTTCCTATATTCTCACCTCAGTTCGAAGTGGGCAGCAGTTCCGCCACCCTTCTAGATCTTGTGGGCGAGGCTGTTGCCTTTTTCGCACGCTTTGACCAGCCTGAAGTCAATGACCTTGATCCTGCAGCTTTCTGGGGCTTCGGGCCTCCTTACGTGGACTTTCATGGTTTTAGAATCCCTGAGGACTGTGTTTCTCATTTGGTGATGGTCTATAACAACCGTGGGGACTTCATGCAGGGCTTCCGACTTGGCCGATCCGCTAGAGAGCATTTTTTGAAGATGTTGGGGAGTGTGTTGAATGACATCGAGCATAGCTTTGTTGACACCGTCTCTACTGAGAGGATCCTGCAGTGGAGGGCTGCGGTGTAGGAGCTTATCAGCATCGGCTTCGCTGTGGAGTTCATTTTGGATTACCTTCGAGAGATTGCCCGGGCCGTTTTCATGAGGAGGGTCCGGCCCACTGTTGATGCTATTGACTCACACCTTGAGATCCTGAGAAAGGAGGTGGCAGACTTGGAAGGCCATCGTGAGCATCTTCTTTCCAGCATTGGTGGGTCCGATCGTTTTGGAGATCAGCCTCTCATTTCCGGACTCCGTTGATGATGATGCAGTTTCTTCCTTGTTTTGTTGTTTCTTTTTCCTTATGACTCTATCTAGTACATTATGCTTTCTTATAGCACCTATTTGGCTAGTTTGCCATGGTTTGGGTTTGTAACTTAACTTTATGATGCTACACTTTACTACTGCTTTCACCTTTGCTACGACATATGATGATAATACTTAGTTCTTTTCATTACATCCTCCTGAAAGCAAGTTACAATTTCGTGTTGTGACATAGTCACTTGAAAGATGGAAAGGTAAAAGGAAACATAAAGGTTTTTTTTTTTTTTCAACAAAACAAAAGAAAAAGAGACAATCATATGAGTTTTCTCCTTAGGCATAATATCGTTTCAACCATTTCCCGTTGATGGGATCCATTAAGTCTTTGCCATCCATCTGAGTCAAACGGTAGTACCCGCTTGGGTGTGCCTCCCTTATCACAAGGGGTCCTTCCCACTTTGGTGCAAACTTAGACGGTCCTGCCAGGCCTCTTCTAACATAGTCTGCCACTTTCAGAACAAGCTGTCCTTCCACGAACACTCTCTCTCTAGTCATCCTGCCGTAGGCCTCAGTCATTCTTTGGTTGTATCTGTGGCTGCGTTCCTGGGCCTTTTCTCTTTTTTCATCAAGTCCCTCTAGGTCTTCACACCTTTTTGCCGCAAAGACTTCTTCTTCTTCCCTTTCTTTTTCTTGCATCTGCATGACCCTTAGGGATGGGGTCATTATCTCTGCTGGGCTCACCACTTTAGTCTCATAGACCAAGAAAAAAGGTGAAAAACTTGTGGCTAACTTAGGCGAATTTCTGTAAGCCCAAAGAGCGTCTGGCAGGTGCATTGCCCATCCTCCCGTATACTCCTGGCTCATTTTACTGATAATTTTTATAAGGGTTTTGTTCGTTGCCTCTGCTTGCCCATTCCCTTGAGAGTAATAAGGTGATGACCGGTGGTGCTTGACTTGGTAGAATTCTAGCATCTTCCTTACTTCACTGTTGACAAAAGGTGTGCCATTGTCACTGATGATTCTGTGGGGTACCCCGAACCTCACGATTATGTTTTCCTTGCTCAATGCCACCCCCATCCTCTTGGGCGATCAACGCACCAATGGCATACGAATTGGTGGCCAAGTAGAGCAACAATGGTTTCTTATGAATCGGGGCTTGCACTGTAGGGAGGTTCATCATGATCTGCTGTAGCCTTTTGAAGGCTGCCTACTACGATTCCCCCCACTCAAAATCCTGCCCTTTCCTGAGCAGCTTGGTGAAAGCAGAGGTGATTGATGCCAACCCAGGGATAAATCTTCGGATGTACGAGACTTTCCCCAAGAAGCTCTTTAATTCCTTTACCATACTTGGAGGTCTCATGGTCGCAATGGTCGTAGCTTTGGCCGGGTCCACATCTATTCCCCTGCTATGAATTAAGAAGCCTAGGACCTTCCCAGAGGACACTCCGAATGCGCATTTGAGAGGGTTCATTCTTAGTTTGAAGGCTCTGCACCTCTCGAATACTCTCCTCAACACTTGGAAGTGTTCCTCTCTCTTCCTTGATTTTACTACTATGTCATCTACGTAGTCCTCCAGTTCACGATGCATCATGTCGTGAAATATGGCCGTCATCGCCCGCTGATAAGTGGCACCCGCATTTTTCAATTCGAAGGGCATTACAGTGTAGTAGAAGTTGCCCATGGGTGTTCTGAAAGCGGTTTTCTCTGCATCTCTTGGCGCCATCCTAATTTGGTTGTACCCGTTGAACCCATCCATAAATGAAACATGGCACTTCCTGCCGCAGAATCTATCAGTAAATCCATGTTTGGCAAGGGAAACTCATCCTTTGGACAGGCTTTGTTGAGATTTCTGAAATCTACACAACATCTTATCTGGCCGTTCTTTTTCTTCACGGGCACGATGTTGGACAGCCATCGCGGGTGTTGGATAGGCTTGATGAATCCTGCGGCAAGCAATTTCTGCACTTCTTCGATTATTTGCCCTTCTATCTTCGTGTGGAATGTCTTGGCAGGCTGGGCTATTGGCTTGGCCTCTGGGTCCACATTCAACGTGTGTGTAACTAGCCTAGGGTCTAACCCCGACATTTCATTGTATTCCCATGTGAAGACGTCTTTGAATTCTTTCAAGAGCAGCATCAGTTCTGCTTTTTCCTTTTTTGTCAGACTTGCACTAATTAAGATAGGTCTTGGTCCTTGTGAAACAGATCCCAAGTCAACTTCTTCCATTTCTTCTTCTGCCGCAACTTGTACTTCCTTTTCTGCCACAACTTCCTCATTCTCCTTTCCATTACTTTCTTCCTCTGACTTTTCTTGAACCACGCAACACGCCTAGTTCTCGTGCTGCCACTCCTGGGTGGGGCCCTCCTGCATTTTACTGGTGGGCCCCGCGCGCCTTCATAATTTATACACAATCCTGCTGTCAAGACCTCGGATCCTGACGCAGTGAGGTGTATCCTCTGATCCTGCGGTAGGTGCTTCCTTCCTCTTCCTTTTTCGGGCCAGCAACTCCCTCCGGTCGGGCTCGGGATCATCCTGGATGTCTCTCCATTTAGGCACGAAGGTACCTTGTGGTCTTGATATTGAACTTTCCCCGGATGGAGCCCATTGGTCGTAGAACATGGTTTCTACTAAATGAGCTTCGGCCTGCTCAAATGGTGAGTGGTTCGCTGCTATGCGTATCATTCTGCCGTTCATCCGTCCTTTCACACATTGGTGGTATGTGGATGGAACTAGCCTGTGTTTATGTAACCATGGTCGCCCCAAGAGCACATGGTACGAGACTTCCATTTTTACCACGTGGAACCGAGCTAAAGAAGCTATGGTTCCTACTTTTAACCACAACTGGATATGGCCTGCGGTGTACTCTCCCCTTCCACCAAATCCCGTTACTTCCATTGGGCACCTTTGGATCTTTCTTTCTGAAATCCCAGCAGCTTGTAGAGTGTTCAACGGGATGAGGTTTATAGAAGCACCTATATCTACTAAGGCTCTCTTTATGGGGATTTGATTTATGGATGCTGCCAGGTAGAGAGGTCTCCTGTGGTCTGGGTACCCCACTTCCATATCTTCATCACTGAAGGTGATTTCAGTTGACTCATGTAAGAGAGCCCTGTTATCCTGGACTTCTGCTGATAAACATTCTACTACTGCCCTAGAGGCAATGCTCACCAGAGCCTCCATGGCTACTTTTCTTTCTTTTGTTGTAAGGCCCAGCTGGTTAAATAAGTTTTTGAATTTGGAGCTCTGCTGTAAAGTAGTAATCGCTGTGGCAGGCAGGGCTGGATTCTCTTCTTCGTCCTCCCCTGGATCCGCACAAATCACTACTGCTGCTACACCCTTCCCTTTGTGATTTGGGAGTGGGTTTCTTTGAACTTCTTGCTAGGATAACTCTAGAGTCCCTTCCTTGATTCTGCGGTGCACTAGCCTGCGGAGCGCCCAACATTCTGCGGTAGGATGTTGCACGTAGTTGTGCAAACGGCAGAAGCGTGGGTCCCTCCGCTCTTCTTTTGTGGGTTCTCTAGCGACTTGATTAGGTTTGAAAATTCCATCTGCTATCCATTTGTCTAGCAGTACGTCTAGCTCCTTTACGGTGCATGGTATTGGCGGGGGAGTATCGTACTCTCTCCCGTCAGTCTTTCTCCTCCGCTCACCGGTGGACACCGCCATAGCTTGCGGGGCACTTCTTTTGTCCGTGCTTGGCTTTACGGACTGGGTAGTTTTTCTCGCTTTTTGCAATAACTGCGCAAACTGGGAGATTTCGAGGTTTTCTAGAACTGCCCTGTATTCCCTGATCATATTCGTCATACACATCTCTACCAGCGTCCTTTCTTCACAATGGTCATAGCAGTCGAGTGCTATGTCCCTAAATCTCTTGATGTACTCCATCAAGTCTTCACCATTCCTTTGTTTGGTTGCTTGCAAAGGTTCAAGTGTCACCGTTTCCTCTCCGTGAAAGTATTTGGTACAAAATACATCCACCATATCATCCCACGTTGGGATCGATCCTAGCTTTAAGCTGATGTACCAAGTGTAGGCCTGGTCACATAGTGATTTAGAAAATTCCCGAAGACATAAATCTTCGTCTGCGGCATAAGGGCCGAGCGTATCAATGAACTTGCTTACGTGCTCAACAACACTTCCCTTCCTGCCATCATATTGTGCAAAAACTCGCGGTTCATACCTCTCGGGGTATGGTTTACTGAGTACCCTTAGCGGGTATGGAGGTCTTCGTGCGTAGAATCTCTCCTTGGGTGCTCTGGCTCTCTCTTGCTCCAGGAGAGCCGCTACTTCTGCCATAGTAATAAAACGTTGATCCATATTCTGTGGGACACCTCCTGCTGGTGCCCCTTCCTTGTCTGCCGCATGTTCTAGATCATGCTGGCTTCCTTTTTCCTTCGTTTTGTCTGTTTTTAGATGACGGATTTCTTCCATCATCTGTTGCTGCGAGTGCTATAGAGCCTGCAACACTTCCACAAAGGTGTTGGCGTTGTCTGCGGGGATCCTTGGAGGAGGTTGGGGTCCAGCCCCCATCTCGTTGGCACCTTCCGCCTGGTTAGGCTGCTGTTGGTGAGGCGTCGTTGGCCTAGACTCTGCTTGCGAGGGCACGACACTCATATTTCGTGTCGTCCTAGACTTTGGAGGCATTTGTCTGCGAGCGCTTATGTCCCTATCTGTTTCTCAACTTCCCAGTGAAGTCGCCAATTTAATGTGGGGGCCTTTTTTTTTTTTTACTGTGTTGGGCTGGATTGCCCATTTGTGATTGTAGGCCCAAGTGTTCTGGGTTGCGGGAGTCGAGACCGGTCCAATTGGAACTCAACTTGGCCGGCTTGTGCGCAAACTATGCCTCGTCTGCCAGGAGAGTGCTTGCGGCAGGCAGAGCTGTTTCAGAGAAGCTTGCGGCAGACAGATACAATTGATAAAATAGAACTGTGTATTCTAGAATGACCAGATAGTTCTTTTAATAGGAAATGACCAAATGGTCCATAATCACAATGATATTAACAACTTTCACAAATGAAGTAGTAAGGGCAAATGGTAATAAAGATTAATCAACAGATAAAGGAAATAAGTTCAGTTCGGTCCGTAGGAGCAAGGCCAAAGAGGAAGAACGCCTCTTCTCAACACGATTAACCTCTGAGGAAAAGAATTCCTACTGTGGAAATTAATGGGTTTGAGGGAGGCGGACCTGAATGGACAATGCCCAGAACGATTATAGAAGAGAGCAGGGATTTGTGAGGGAGAGAAGGGAAGAGACCTATCGGTGCATGCCACTAACTCTTGCTCTTTTTCTCTTTTTTTTCTTCTCTCTCTTTCTTTTCCCCGAGTTCTCTCTTCTTTTTCTTTCTTAGTCTTTCCCTAGTGATTTCCACAATCATGGTTTTTAGTATTGTGCTTCCCTTGTTTTCCTAAGTATGCCTCAGAGTCCTTGTTACGTTGTGTTGTATTGCGTTGTTGTCCCCCTGTACATGACAGAGGCTTCCTTCTTATAGTGCCTGCCGTGACCAGATTTTACTATTCTACCCCTTAACCACCTTTGTCTAGTCTAGGTGTACTTACCGACCATCACTGTTCCGTCTACGAGTCCCTCTATTACAGACAAAGACAACTATTTTGTCTGTTAGTTTGCCGTGGCACCTCTTCCTGCCACGGTGATGTTTCTCTCTCTCTATCCCTCATGGCATGCACCTAGTGGTTCCAACTCAGTCTTGCCTCTTTTTGGGAGGTATGTCATCCCAGCAGAACGTATCCCTCAAAAGAACTTGAGCAGGAACCTCAAAACAGGTCTTCCCTTCTCCCCACCACCAAACCATGCCCTCTTACCTCTGACCCATGACCTCACCATGTCCCGTATTGGCTGGGTACAAGCTGGTGGTGCCTGGGCCTTGCGCGTGCATACGTCTGAAATCTGCCTGCTGTTCATGCATATGCCGTGGACTGGAGACTTTGCCTGTACTGCCTGCCGTCCGTTTCTGGGGTTTCATGAGCTGCTACTCTGATTTTTCGCTCCCTTAGGGTCTGGGCTTTACTCAGTACTGGGTTTTGCGTTGGCTTCCTACCGCATTACTTGGCATTTCCTGCTGCGACGACTTGTTCCTGCTAGGCCTCTTTTCAAGCTTGCCGTTCCATTCTTTCCCCCAATGGCTTCATATGGCCACCGGTGTTCTCACTTATGGGCTCCAGTGTCCCTTTCTTTTCCCTTGGGCCTCTCCGGCCCATTTACTTCCTTTGGACTTCCTTGGCTCATTTACTAACTCTGCATCCCATGGGCTTTTACTAACTTAATTGGGCTTCCCTGACCCAATTTCCTCATTCTCATCCTTGGGGTTCATGGGCTTGCCATTATCCCCTACTTTTTTTATTTACATTGCTTTGGGCCTGCCGCAGCCCATTCTCACTTTTTCATACCATATACTGCCCATGGGTGCTATTTTCTCTCTTTCCGGGCCTTTTAGGCCCACTTACTTCCTCAAGACCCATTTGTTTATATTAAGGGCCTGTGATCCATTATTCCTGCTGCTTAGGCCTAATGGTTTTACTTAGTCTGCCGTTTCTCTGCTGCCCGTATTACTGGGTTGGGCTGCCTTCTGTCTATTTCAAAAAATGACCCTCAACATTGTTCACAGTACTATTCTGTAGCACTTGTTGTATGAGCGTTGTGCCAAGCACTTGGCGAAGTGTAGGCCCATCCGTTTCGCTAAGGAGAAATATCAGGCGTGTCCGCGAGTCATTACTGATTTCTGTGGCAGATTTGAGTTTGACTTCCCATTGGCTTTTCGTTAGGCCGGTTTAAAGCCCATTGATCATTCTACTGTTGAATTCTTTGATAAAGGAGTTGGGTTTTCTTGGAGGGCTTACAAGAACTTAGGTACGGGTTACACATATGCACACTCTGTTATGGGTCTATTTGTTGACACTGCCGGGACCACCACCACGGATATTGGCAGGCTATGATGATTTCGTTTAAGCAGGAATTGATGGGTAGTCGTGGTTTCTCCTTTATTCCTCCTGATGGGCTGAGTGTAGTCATTTCGACTAATCCTCAGTTGCTCCTGCCCTCCAAGTCTGTGTTAGCATATGCTAGGAAGCAGAGTCGGTCTGCCATCTTTGAGTGGGATGAGGAGAATAGAGGGTGGTATTGGCATGCCGGTGATTATCCTCCAGGTTGGGAGAAGAAAGTGAAAGTGACGAACATTTCTGTGCCGGGTAAGAAAGGTCCTACCAAGCCTAAATTCACCAAAAAATGTGGTGATTCTTCTGAAGCTCATTCAGGCGTTGTACATTTTGAGAGTGGCCTCCCTCCCATTGGCAATATAGCTTTGGAGTGCCTTTCTCCTGCTTCCACCCGTACCCGTTCTAGCGTTCGCCCTAGTAAGCCTAAATTTACTGCTCCCCAGCCGTCTACCGATGCTCCACCTTCCAGTAGGACCATGAGGCAGGAAGAGAAAGACCTTTCCTCCTTCTGTGTCCACCACCGCCGAGCGGAGAGTATGTTATCTCTAACTTTGCTCTTTTTCTTTTTTAATTTTTTTTATTTTATATAGAGCTTTTCTTGCGGTTAACCTTCGTACACTTGTTAATCCATCTCTTCATTTCTATCTTCTGTCTTCTTTTCTTTTGCAGTCTAAGCATAAGGAGGACGTATCTGCCACGCGTCCCATATTATTCGATGAGCCCGAGTTTGAGGTATGTCTCCTTCTTTTCTTCCTCATTTTTCTTCTCTTCTGCCCATATTTCTTTTGTCATATACCGTTGGTTGTTTCATCCTTCTTTCAGCATCATCACTAGTTACAGATACCTTCATTCCATTTTTTTTGTTTTCCAAGATGAGCCCAAGCCTATCTCTGTATACCACCCCACAATTGAGGAGCTTTCTGCCTCCATGGGCACACCCATGGAAAGTTTGTTCAACGAGGCTGATGTAGTATTTGCAACACCTGCCCCTCCTGCTGCTGCACATGAAGTTCCTGCTGAGGCTCCTATCCCTTCCACCGAGCCGGTACCCAGAGAAGAGGGTACTCATATTGAGAGGGTTAGTGAGACCACTCACATTCCTGCAGAGACACTTACTCCCCAAGAGGGAGTCATTCCTCCTGTTGTTGCTTAGACCGAGGTTGCTTCCCCTGTCACGCCCCTTATTATCTCTACCAGTGACCCCTTCGCAGCTTTATCTCAGGCTGTGAAGGATGGTTCTTCTTTGGTGGTTACCCCATCTTACATTCCTAGCTCTGCTACACGTGGGCCTGATGCATACTTGTCTTTTGAAGGATCTGAGAACGTTCTTGAGGATCCTGACGATGAGCCTATCTTGAAGAAGAGGATTTATGATTTTGATGAAGAGGAGAGTGTTGCCCCCAAGACCGAATTCATGGGTATGTGCCTCTTTCCCCTTTTTCTTTTGCTAAGTTCACTCTTCCCTCTCTTTTGTTATCTCTTTCTTATACATATGTATTTGCATCATTCCTTTGCTGCGGTCTCCCTTTATTTGTATGCCTATTTCCCTATTTTCAAAAACCTTTGAAGGGCAAGGAGTTGCAACAAACGTAGGAATGCCCACAGCCACTCCTCCTACCACACCCAGAGCACCTGTTCCTGCCGTACCCACAGCGCTAGTTTCTGTCGTACCTTCTGTACCTATTTCTACCATTCCTACAACACTTGTTCCTGCTATCCCCACAACCCCTACTCCTGTGGGCCCTGGTGTGTCTCTTTCCCTCCTTTTCTTCTTCATTTCTTCAATTCGAGCTCATTTTCCTTAACTCGTGATTTCTCACACCATGCTTCAGGTTTTCCCGATAGGTCCACTTCCTACTGCCCTTCCGTAGTTTAAGGTGGGCAGTAGTTTTGCCACCATTCCGGACCCTGTGAGTGAGGCCGCAACCTTCTTTACACGCTTTGATCAGCCTGAGGTTAATGACCTTGATCCTGCAGATTTTTGGGGTTCTGGGCCTTCCTATGTAGACTTCCATGGCTTTAGAGTTCCCGAGGATTGTGCTTTCATTTGGTGGCAGTCTACAGTAGTCGTGGTGACTTTATGCAGGGATTCTGTCTTGGCCGTTCCGCCAGAGAGCACTTCTTGAAGATGCTGGGGAGTGTGATGAACGATATCGAGCATAACTTTGTTGACATTGTCTCCACCGTGAGGATCCTGCAGTGGAGGGCTTCGATTCAAGAGCTTGTTAGTGTGGACTTTGCTGTGGAGTTCATTCTAGACCACCTCCGTGAGATTGCTCGAGCCTTTTTTATGAGGAGAGTTCAGTCTGCTATTGACGCCATTGATACATGGATTGAGGCTTTGAGGAAGGAGGTGGCAGACTTGGAGGGTCATCGTGAGCGCCTTCTTTCTAGCATTGATGGGCCTAGCCGTTTTGGAGATCAGCCTCTCATTTCCGGACTTCGTTGATGATGATGTAGTTCCCCATTTTTTTTTGTTTTTCTTCTCTTATTACCTTATCTAGTACACTTTATGTTTCCTATATCACTTATTTGGCAAGTTTGCCACAGTTTGGGTTTGTAATTATGATGCTACATTTTGCTACTACTTTCGACTATTGCTATGACATGGTATACTTTTGTAATGCTTCATACTTCCTTTTCATTACATAAAAGCATGTTACAATCATGTCTTGTGACACAATCACTTGAAGGAAATAAAAGAAAAAACATTAAAAGGGACAACTACATAACTTCTTCTCTTAAGCATAATAATGTTTCAACCACTTCTCATTGATGGGATCCATCAGGTCTTTGCCATCCATCTGAGTCAAACGGTAATACCCACTTGGATATGCCTCTCTTATCACAAGGAGTCCTTCCCATTTTTGGTGCAAACTTAGATGGTTCTGCCATGCGTCGCCTGACGTAGTCCGCTACTTTTAACATGAGTTGCCCTTCCACGAACACTCTTTCTTTAGTCATTCTGTCATAGGCTTCAGTCATCCTTTATCTATATCTGTGGCTGTGTTCTTAGGCCTCTTCCCTCCTTTCATCAAGCCCTTCTAGGTCTTCATACCTTTCTGCCGCAAAGACTTCCCTTTCTTTTTCCTTCTCCTTCATTTGCATAACTCTCAATGATGGAGTCATTACTTCCGCAGGGCTCATTATCTCTATCCCGTAGACCAAGGAAAAGGGTGAAAACCTTGTGGCTGACTTTGATGAATTTCTATAAGCCCAAAGAGCGTTCGGCATGTGCATTGCCCATCCTCCTGTATACTCTTGGCTCATTTTACTGATGATCTTTATGAGGATCTTGTTTATCACCTCTACTTGCCCATTTCCTTGAGGGTAATAAGGCGATGAATGATGGTGCTTGACTTGGTAAAATTCCAGCATCTTCCTTACATCACTATTGACAAAAGGTGTGCCATTGTCACTGATAATCTTGTGGGGCACACCAAACTCACAATTATGTTCTCTTTGATGAAGTTCGCTACCGCTCCTCCTGTGGCTTTACGGAGTGGCACTGCCTCTGCCCACTTTGTGAAGTATTCCTTAGCCACTAGGATCCATATGTATCCATGTGATGGTGGGTTAATTAGTCCTACAAAATCAAGCCCCCAAGTGTGAAAGGGCCATTGGGTGGCCATGCTGTGTAAGCTCTGCAGATGGGTGTGAATCAGGTTGGCTTGTATTTGACAGTCATGGCACTTTTTTACAAACTCCGCCATGTCTTTCTTTATAGTGGGCCAGTAATAACCCATTTATAGCAGGCACCTGTATAGCTTCTTCTTCCTCTAGTGTTCCCCACACTTTCCTGAGTGCACCTTCTTTATCATTCCTTTTGCCTCATCGAGACCTAGACATCTTAAGGGGTCCCCATCATACCCTTTCTCGAAAAGGACTCCGTTATGCAGAAAGTAGCATGTTGCCAACCTCTTAAACTTATAACTTTCTGTGTGCTTTTGTGGCAGGATACCCTCTGTTAAGTACTGTATGAATAGACTTTTCCAGTCCTCGCTGGTGAACATAGCGTAACTTTCCTCTCTGTTTGCCACAAGCTGGCAGGTCTCACATTGAGTTTGGACTTGGTCTGCGTTTTTACCCATACTTGGCCAATAGAAGCCTTCCCTTTGAAGCCTACAGTAAAGATTGACCTCTCCACAGGATTCGTACGTCTTGTCATGCACTTCTTTTAACTTTCTTCGGGACTTCTCCTATCCTACGCACTTGGACAAGACCCCTCCTGGCATCCTACGACACAATTCTCCTCTTACCAGGGCGTAGTCTTTTAGTACCTTTAGTTCTGCAGCGTCTTCTCCTTTCATCAAGGCCTCCCTTATGGGAATCCGCTAATCTCCTTTACACTGTTCCTTTTGGAACCTTTCCTTTAACATCACAATAATAGATTCTTTCCTCTTGCTGACTTCTACCTTGGTGCTATCCCTTTCGAAAATTATTTGTGAGCCTAGTGCGGCCAACGCATCCACGAATCGGTTTTCGTTCTTTGGAGCATGTTCTGTCTCGAAGGTTGAAAACTTTTCCTCCATCTTCTAGGCCATCGCTCTATACAGGGCTAGGCTGGGTTCCTTTAAGGAGAAACTCCCCTTGGTCTAGTAGACTACTAGGTTCGAATCACCTATTACCCTTAAATGCTTGACTCCCATTTCAAGAGTCA
The DNA here is from genome assembly GCA_019022515.1 of Quercus aquifolioides. Taxonomy (NCBI): domain Eukaryota; kingdom Viridiplantae; phylum Streptophyta; class Magnoliopsida; order Fagales; family Fagaceae; genus Quercus; species Quercus aquifolioides. The sequence goes on from CM032330.1 coordinate 63,385,760, forward strand.
TGGCTAGCTTAGTTAGATAGGCTTCGTATTCTGCCATATTGTTTGAACAGGGGAATTCTAGTTTGAATGATAGCGCCACCGCCTCATCTTCTTCATGGTATAAAACTACTCCCACTTCCCCATACTAGGTGGTAGAAGACCCATCAAATTTCATTACCCATTGCTCTCTAACTTCTTCTGCCATGACTACTTCCCCTAGAACTTCATCATCCAACGAGAATTCTTCCTCTTCTAGAAACTGTGCCAACAAGTCTGCTATAGCCTAGCTTTTTACCGCCTTGGGCATCCCCGCTTTCAAGTCATACTGTGACAATTGCAATAACCATTGCGATATTCTACCAGAGAGGATTGGTTGCCGCAACAAAGCTTTGACGGCATGAGACTTGGTCATCAGTCATACTTCGTAAGCCAAGAAATAATGGCGTAGCCTCTACAAAGCATACACACTAGCCAGGCATGCCCTTTCTGCCCTTAGGTAGTGAGTTTCTACATCTTTTAAGGCACGACTGATGTAGTACACTGGTTGCTCAATGCCTCCCCCATCCTCTTAGGAGATCAATGCACCAATGACATACGAGTTGGTAGCTAGGTAAAGTAGCAATGGTTTTTTGTGGACTGGGGCCTGCACAATAGGGAGGTTCATCATAATCTGTTGTAGCCTTTTAAAGGTCGTCTGCTGCCCTTCTCTCTATTCGAAGCTTTGCCATTTCCTGAGTAATTTGGTGAAAGCAGATGTAATTGATGCCAACCCCGAGATGAATCTCTGAATATATGAGACTTTCCCTAAGAAGCTCTTCAACTTTTTTACCATGGCCGGAGATCTCATAGTTGCTATGGCCGTGGCTTTGGCCAGGTCCACGTCTATTCCCCTGCTGTGAACTAGGAAGCCCAAGAATTTCCTAGAGGACACTTCAAATGCGCACTTGAGCAGGTTCATTCTTAGTTTGAAAGCTCTTCACCTTTCGAATACCTTTCTCAACACGTGAAAGTGTTCCTCTGTTCTCCTTTATTTTACCACTATGTCATCCACATAGTCCTCTAGTTCCTAATGTATCATGTCGTGAAATATGGCTATCATCGCTCGTTGATAAGTTGTACCTGTGTTTTTTTAACCCGAAAGGCATCACAATGTAGTAAAAGTTGCCCATAGGTGTTCTGAAAGTAATTTTCTCTGCATCCCTTGGTGCCATTCTGATCTAATTGTCCCACTGAACCCGTCCATGAATGAAAACATGGCGCTTCTTGCCGCAGAATCTATTAGTAAATCCATGTTTGGCAATGGGAACTCGTCCTTCTGACAGACTCTGTTGAGATTTCTAAAATCTACACAACACCTTATCTGCCCGTTCTTCTTCTTTACTGGTACTATGTTAGATAGCCAGCGTGGGTGTTGAATAGGCTTGATGAATTCTGCGGCCAGCAATTTCTATACTTCTTTTACTATTTGCCCTTCTATCTCAGTGTGGAATATCCTGGCAGGCTGGGCCACTAGCTTGGCCTCTGGATCCACATTCAACGTATGCGCCACTAGCCCGGGATCTAGCCCTGGCATTTCACTGTAATCCCATACGAAGACGTCTCTGAACTTTTTCAATAACAGTATCAGTTCTGATTTTTCCTTTTTTGTCAGACTTGCACTAATCGAGATAGGCCTTGGTTCTTGTGAGCCAGACCCCAGGTCAACTTCCTCCAACTCTTCTTCTGCCACAACTTCCTCATCTTTCTCTTCATTACCTTCTTCCTCCAAACTTTCTTGAGCCACGCAACACGCCAAACTCCTGTGCTGCCACTCTTGGGTGGGGCCCATTTGTATTTCACTCGTGGGCCTCGCGCGCCTTCATAATTTGTACACAATCCTGCCATCAAGGCCTCGAACCTTGACACATTGTGGTGTGTCATCTGATTCTGCGGTGGGCGCTTCCTTCCTTTTCTTTTTTTGTGCTAGCAACTCCCTTAGATTAGGTTCCGGATCACTTTGGATGTCTTCCCACTTAGGTACGAAAGTGCCTCGTGGTTTTGATACTGAGCTTTCCCCAGATGGAGCCCATTGGTCGTAGAACATAGTTTCTACTAAATGAGCCTCCGCCTGCTCGAATGGCGAGGGATTTGCTGCTATGCGTATCATTCTTCCATTCAACCTTCCCTTCACACACTGGTGGTAGGTGGATGGACTAGTCGGTGTTTGTGCAACCATGGCCTTCCTAATAGCACGTGATATGAAACTTCTGTCTTTACTATGTGGAACCGTGCTAAGGATGCTCTGGGGCCCACCTTTATCCACAGCTGGATGTGGCCTGCGGTGTATTCGCCCCTTCCTCCGAATCCTGTCACTTTCATTGGGCACCCCTGAATCTTTCTTTTTTAAATTCCTGCCACCTGTAGAGTGCTCAATGGAATAAGATTTATAGAAGAACCTGTATCCATCAAGGCTCTCTTGATGGGGATTTGATTTATGGATGCTGCCAAGTAGAGGGGCCTCTTGTGGTCTGGGTACCCTACCTCTAAATCCTCGTTGCTAAAAGTGATTTCACTTGATTCTTGTAAGAGGGCCTTGTCATTTGTGGCTTTCACTGATAAACATTCTATTCCTGCCCTGAAGGCAATGTTCACCAGAGTCTTTGTGGCTATCTTTCTTTCTTTTGTTGTAAGCACCAGCTGGTCAAACAAATTTTTTAATTTGTAGCTTTGTTGCAAGGTGGTAATTTCTGCGACAGGCAGGGTCAGGTTCTCCTCTTCGTCCTCTCCTAGATCCACGCAGATTACTACCGTTACTGCACCCTTCCCTTTGTAGTTTGGGAGTGGGTTTCTTTGAACTTCTTGCTGGGATAGTTCTAGAGTCCCCTTTTTGATCCTGCGGTGCACCAATCTACGGAGCGCTCAACATTCTGCGGTAGGATGTTGCATGTAGTTGTGCAAACGGCAGAAGCGTGGGTCCCTCCGTTCTTCTTCTGTGGGCTCTCTAGAAACTTGATTAGGCTTAAAAACTTCGTCTGCTATCCACTTGTCTAGTAGCACATCTAATTTTTTTGGAGTGTATGGTATTGGTGGGGGAGTATCGTACTCCCTTTCATAAGTCTTCCTTCTCCGCTCGCTAGTGGATACTGCCATAGCCCGTGGAGCATTCCTCTTGTCGGAACTTGGTTTTATTGATTGGGCAGTCTTCCTGGCTTTTTACAACAACTGTGCAAACTGGGAGATTTCCAAGTTTTCCAGGACTACCCTGTACTCCCTGATCATGTTCGTCATACACATTTCCACCAATGTTCTTTCTTCACAATGATCATAGTAGTCTAGTGCTATGTCTCTGAACCTTTTGATATACTCCATTAAATCCTCACCACTTCTTTGCTTGGTTGCTTACAGGGTTGCAAGTGTTACTGTTTCTTCTCAGTGGAAGTATTTAGTGCAAAATACGTCCACCATGTCATCCCAAGTTGGGATTGATCCTGACTTTTGGCCGATATACCAGGTGTATGCCCGATCACATAGCGATTTGGAAAACTCCCGAAGACACAAGTCTTTGTCTACGGCATAAGGGCCAAGAGTATCAATGAACTTGTTCATGTGCTCAACGGCACTTCCCTTCCTGCCATCGTACTGTGTGAAGGCCCGTGGCTCATACCTCTCGGGGCATGGTTTGCTGAGTACCCTTAGTGGGTAAGGAGGCCTTCGTGCATAGAATCTCTCCTTAGGTGCTTTAGCCCTCTCTTGCTCCAAGAGGGCTGCTACTTCGGCCATAGTGATGAAACGTTGTTCCGCATTCTGTGGGACACCTCTTGTTGGTGTCTCCTTTTTGTCTATCGCATGCTCCGGGTCATGTTGGCTTCCTTTCTCCTTTGTTTTTGTCTGTTTTCAGCTGACAAATTTCTTCCATCATTTGCTGCTGTGAGTGTTGCAGGGATTGCAACACCTTAATGAAGATGTTGGCATTGTTAGTAGGGATTCTTGGCTGTGGTTGGGGTTCAACCCCTATTTTGTTGGCACCTTCCATCTGGTTAGGTTGCTATTGGTGAGGCGCTGTTGGCCTGAACTCTGCTTGCGAGGGCACGGCGCTCATGTTTCGCATCTTCCTGGATTTTGGAGGCATTTGTTTGCGAGGGCTTTTGTCCCTATCTGCTTCTTAACTCCCCAGTGGAGTCAACAATTTAATGTAGTGGGCACTTTTTACAATGTTGGGTTGGGCTGCCTTTTGCGGTACTGGGCCCAAGTATTCTGAGTAAGGGAGTTGAAACCGGTCCAATTGCAACTCACTTTGGTTCGGCTTGTGCACAAACTATGCCCCTTTTGCTAGGTTTTGATCACATACCCATGGCAGGTAGAGCTGATACGGGGAGGTTATGGCAGGCAAGCATAATAAATATAACACAAGAAATACTAGACATAATAAATAAAGGGAAGCGGCAAGAAGCACCTTCGTACACAAAAGTAACAGTAATAAATGGGGAAATAATGATAATGGGCTTCCCGAATCAAGGAATAAAATATCAGTCTGCTATGCCAAGCAAGGCTACGGAACTTGAAACCGAGAAGGGAAACCCCTTCCTCAATGCAAATAATCTCCCCAAGAAAAAAAATTAATTGCTTTGAGGGAATGGGCCCAAATGGTTTATGTTTAATGAGGATCTTGTTTCTTTGATAAAGAGCAAGGCTTTAGAGGGAGAGATGAGATCAACCTATTGGTGCATGCCTGCCATTCTAAGTTCTCTCTTTTTTCTTTCTTTTTCCCTTTTCCTTTCTTAGTGCTTACCCCTATCTTATGATTTTCTCCTAGAGATTACTATTACCGCTATTGTCCCCTGCTGTGCACGGCAATGACCCTTTTTATAGTGCTTGCTGTGACTGGTTTTTACTATTTTAGCCTTTAACTACCTTTGTCTGGTATGGGTGTCCTTGCCAACCACTACTGGTTCGTCAGTCATTCAACCATCGCCACATACCTGTGTAAACTATGCCACTTCCTATTACCAGACAAAGAAGGCTATTTAGTTTGTTTGTCTGCCATGGCCCTCCTGCTTGTTACGGTGAGGGTGCTCTCCCTCTCTCTATCCCTCATGGCATGCATCTCGTGGCTCCTACTCATCCTTACTTCTTTTGGATGACATGTCATCCCAGCAGGACATTTTCCCTAAAAGAGCTTGAGCAGGAGCCCTAAAAATAGGTTTTCCCCTCTCCCTACTACTAGACCATGCCCTCTTACCTTTAACCCATGACCTCACCGTGTCCCGTATTGGCTGGGTACAGGCTAGTGACATCTAGGTCTTGCGTGTGCTTCACCTCCATGTATGTCCAAAATCTGTCTGCCGCTCATGCGTTCTCCATGGTCTAGAGGCTCGTCTGCACAGTCTGTCGTCCGTCCTTGACTTCTTATGGTGTCAGCTGTTTTCTGATTTCCCATCCTTTTATGGCTTGCTCCCCTTAGGGGCTAGGCTTTATTTGATGGTGGGTTTTTCCTCTTTTCAGCCTTCCGTTTAATTCTTTCTGTGGTTTTGTTGCCTGTTCCTGCCGTTCCATTCTACCATTCCTGCTATGATGTTATTTGACCTCAGCCTGTTGGGCCTTTTTGAGCCTGCTGCTTATTCTTCTCTCAATGACTCAATATGGTCATTTGGGTTTGGCATTACATGGCTCGTGGGCTCTTTTGTCCCATTTCTTTCTGGGCATCCTTGACCCATTTGCTTTCCTTGGGCTTCATCGACCCTTTTTCCTAACTCTGTGTCCCCATGGGCTTTTACTAACTCTTTTGGGCTTCCCTGTCCCAATTACCTCATCCTTCATCTTTGGGGCTCATGAGCTTGCCATCAACCCCTTACTTTCTTTGTTTGCATTACTTCGGGCCTGCCATAGCCCATTCTCACTTTATTATATCACATACTGCCCATGGGTTTGCTACTTCTCTCTCTTCGGGCTCTTTTAGGCCCATTTGCTTTCTCAAGGCCCATTTGTTTATTTCATGGGCCTATGATCCATTATTCTTGCCGCTTAGGCTTAATGGTTTTTCTATCCACTTACTAACTCTTTTTTGCCCGTGATGCTAGGCTTCTTCTTTCAACTAGGCTACTCAAAATGAGCATCAACAATCTTGTTATAGCAACTTCAGATCTACCGGTTCTAATGGTATGAGAATGATTTCTGATAGTGACTTTGAAAAAGGAAGGCACAATACCTTTTAGATCTCACAAGAGCACCTCCAAAGTCTTCTTAAAACATGCCTTAGGGCTCCCTTTAAATACTATGTGAAATAAATCTGAAACCCTAATCACTTAATGGGTTTAATAAGCAGATGGGCTTAATTAAAATTCTGCAGACCTGTATTTTGATCGGTCGAAGTTGTCTTTCAATTGGTCGAACCTGGCATGTTTTGAATTCTTCTTTTTGCAGCTTGTATGTTCTTGTGTTCTGACTTGTAACACCTTGTACATTGTCTAATCAAACCTATAGACTCTAAGATCTATATTTAGACAAGTTTGTGCTCACGGTTTTCCAATTGTTATAAACTTTTAGAACCTAACAGAATCAAAATTAGATTTTGCCTTTATTAGCTTTTCATACAAATTAATCTGTTTAGATTTTTTCTGTTATTTTTGTTAGGTTCTAAGGTCTTAGGATTTTATGTATTTAGAACTCTAATTTGTAATGTTGGCAAACCATAATCAAAACAATGTATTTAGTCTTGTTTAGGCTTGCTCAAAGTTGTTTTATTATTGTAAAGTTGGAATCGAGTGGCTGCAGAAGTACTTGGGACTTTCGGCCTGTCTCGATCGATCGAAGAATAGACTCGATCGATCGAAAATCGCACAGGTTGATTTTTCTGCAGAATTTCCAACTCAGCCCTACTTCATTAAACGTTTAGGGTTTTATGTTTTTTACCCTAGGTATATAAACTAAACCCTAGCCACATTTTTTAAGGTTGTCCATATTGCTTTGTTGCTCATACATTGCTGTTTTGTGTGAATCTCGTGTGAGATCTTTGAGGAGCCTTCCTTTACACAAAACTTAGGGTTTTCAAGGTAGAGATGATTTCAGCATCTTGAAGATCATTAGAGTTGCAACCATTTGAACTTAAAAGAAAAACAAGCGGGGAGCTTGTAGCTGATTGAGGAATTCAAGAAAGAAGGAGTCCGTGGATTCAGAGCTTGCACGTGGTCGTGTCAGTAAGTTCTACTGGTGGGTAGCATTAGGAAGTCGAGCGGGGAGCTTGTAGTCCTTTTGTAAGAACTTCAATTCTTTCATAGTGAATTCTGGTTTGCCTTGAGGATCAGTGGGTCAAATCCTCCCCAGGTTTTTACCGTGTGGTTTCCTGGGTGATCATATCACTGTGTCTTTTATTATTCCACTGCTTTATTATTTTGATATGATTGTTTGATTACTTTAACCTAGAATTGCATAATTTGACTAAGTAACAACTTGGCTAATTAATCTAGGCTACGCAATCTGGTTGTTTAAGGGGTCTAAATTTCCATCAAGTGGTATCAGAGCAGGTAGCTCTTTTATTTGAGATTTTTTATCTCTGAGCTGATCCTTGACCCCTGTTGTCATGGATTCTTGGAAAATCTTTTTGCTTATTTGTCAACTTATCTATTTGTTGTCTTTGCCTTTTGTTGTTTTTGTTAAATTTTTCTTTGAGTATCTTGGCATAATCACATGTGATAAGAATTATGTATGTTATACTGCTTTAACCGCCTTAAAGGCACGTGATTCTTGTCTTTGGTATTTGGATAGTGGTTGTTCCAGGCACATGACAGGAAATAAAGGTTTATTCAAAACACTCTTTGAAGGAAAGATTGGGACAGTCACTTTTGGAGATGGAAGTAAATCTGTGATCAGAGGCATTGGTACTGTGGACATTCCAGGATTGCCAGTGTTTGAAGATGTTTGGTATGTTGATGGATTGAAGGCCAATTTACTTAGCATAAGTCAAATTTGCGACAATGGACTAAATGTTCTTTTCACCAAGTATGAATGTGAGATACTTGATGGAGGAGGTGACTGTATGTGTGTTGGTGTAAGGACAGCTAACAACTGTTATGGCATAACACCAAGTGTAAACAACAAGTGCTTTAGTGCAAAGATTGATCAAGTTGATTTGTGGCATCAACGGTTGGGGCATGCCAGTCATAAGCAGTTAGAGAAGATTTCCAAGTGTGAAGCAGTTATCGGTTTACCTAAATTTGAGAAGATTGATAAGTGCATTTGTGGACCATGTCAGATAGGTAAACAAATAAAATCGAAGCATCCATCTGTGACTAGTGTTCAAACTTCAAGACCTTTAGAGTTATTACACATTGATCTCATGGGTCCTGCCAGAGTTCAAAGTTTGGGTGGAAAGAAGTATATTCTAGTTGTTGTGGATGACTTTACTAGATATACTTGGGTTGTGCTTTTGAAGGATAAAGTTGAGGCTCTTGAGAAGATGATACATCTATGCAAGAAATTGCAGGTTGAGAAAGATACTGTGATAGCCAGAATCAGAAGTGATCATGGAAGAGAATTTGAGAATACCAAGCTGGCTACTTTCTGCAATGATCAAGGCACTCACCAAGAGTTCTCATCACCCAAGACACCTCAACAGAATGGGATTGTGGAGAGGAAAAACAGAGTTGTTCAGGAGATGGCACGAGTCATGCTACATAACAAAAAGTTGCCAAAGACCTTCTGGGGAGAAGCAGTCAACACGGCTTGCCATACACTCAACCGGGTGTATTTTAGACCTGACTCCAAGAAAACACCATATGAACTCTGGAGAGGGAAGAAACCTGTTGTCAAATATTTTAGGATATTTGGCAGTGACTGTTACATTCTACGTGATAGAGAGAACCTAGAGAAGTTTGATGCAAAGAGTGACAAAGGATACTTTCTAGGATACTCTTCCACCAGTAGAGCTTATAGAGTGTACAATCTGAGAACCAAAACAGTCATGGAATCTTCAAATGTTGTGATAAATGATGAAGTATGTTCAGAAGCATCTTCAGAAAGCACTGTTCCTGCTCAAGATAAGTCTTTAGAAGTTAATGATTCTCCTCTTACTGAGTATGTTGGGAAACATAGTGAGGAAGAGCTGCTGGTGTTGAATGATACAGTCTCAGTACCATCAAGTTCAGAACCATCCACTTCAGTTCATGACACTCGACAGGTACAAAGTGAGCTCAGTCCTCTATTTGAACAGAAAGGTACTACAACATCTCTTGTTAAACATCCATCCTCTAGAGTGAGATTGAATCATCCTTCCACAAATATATTGGGTAGTCTGAACGATAACATGAGATTGAGATCAAAAGCCTTGAATGTGATCACTCACTCATGTTATTTATCCCAATTTGAACCGAAAAAGGTAGATGAAGCACTTCAAGATGCTGATTGGGTAAATTCCATGCATGAAGAACTTCATCAATTCGTTCGGAATGATGTGTGGGAATTAGTTCCTAGGCCTGAAAATGTAAATGTGATTGGAACTAAATGGATCTTTAAGAACAAGTCAGATGAACATGGCACCGTGATTAGAAACAAATCAAGACTTGTTGCACAAGGGTACACACAAGTGGAAGGAATTGACTTTGATGAGACCTTTGCACCAGTTGCAAGATTGGAATCCATTCAAATACTGTTGGCCATTGCAAGTCATCTAAACTTCAAGTTGTATCAAATGGATGTCAAAAGTGCTTTCTTAAATGGGATGTTACAAGAAGAGGTGTATGTTGAGCAACCTAAGGGATTTGTGGATCCTCACAGACCGGATGACATCTACAAGTTAAAGAGAGCTCTCTATGGTTTGAAACAAGCTCCTAGAGCTTGGTATGATAGATTGACTGCATATCTCACTGAGCATGGATTCAAAAGGGGATCTGCAGATACAACTCTCTTCATAAGAAAGGATAAGATTGGTTTTGTTGTAGCTTAAATTTATGTTGATGACATTGTTTTTGGTGCTACTAATGATTCTCTTGCTCATTCTTTTGCAGATGAAATGAAGGCAATGTTTGAAATGAGCATGGTTGGTGAATTGACTTACTTTTTGGGATTGCAGGTGAAGCAAACAGAGTCAGGAATCTACATCAATCAAGCTAAATATGCAAGAAATTTGGTCAAGAGATTTGGACTGGACAAGGCTGCTCATGCTAGAACACCAATGGCTGCTAATGTGAAATTTAACAATTGATCCATCAGGTGAGTCTGTTGATGTTACTTTGTATAGAAGCATGATTGGTTGTCTCTTGTATTTAACTACAAGTCGTCCTGATATCTCTTTTAGTGTTGGTGTTTGCTCTAGATTTCAGTCTAATCCTAAGGTCTCTCATTTAAATGCTGTTAAGAGAATTATCAAATATGTGAGTGGAACCTGTGATTATGGATTGTTTTATAGCAAAGAGTCAAATTTGTCTCTTGCTGGTTTTTCTGATTCTGATTGGGCTGGGAATGCTGATGATAGAAAAAGCACCACTGGGGGGTGCTTCTATGTTGGAGCCAATCTTGTGGCTTGGATGAGTAAGAAACAAAATTCTGTTTCTTTATCTACTGCTGAGGCTGAATATATTGCTGCTGGGAGTTGTTGTTCTCAGCTTCTGTGGATGAAGAAACTTTTGAGTGATTATGGGATTCCTCAAGACACCATGGTTGTCTACTGTGATAATTCTAGTGCCATAGATATATCTAAAAATCCTGTTCAGCATTCTAAGACCAAACACATTGAACTTAGATATCACTTCATTAGGGATTTAGTTGAAAAGAAAATTGTTATTCTTGAGTATATCCCTACTGACCGTCAAAATGCTGACATCTTCACCAAACCTCTTGATGGAAGTAAGTTTAAGACTCTTCGTCAAGTCATTGGTGTGCTTCGATGTCCCTAGTCTCTTCTGGCTTTCTTGGTCCTTGTGCTTCATTGCTCTATTCTTTTGTGACCATTGTTCTTTGGTTTTTGTTTTTTTTGTTCTAGGACTTGCATTGCATTACATTCATGCATTTCATTCTAGGATTTATTTGTTTTCTCTTTTAATAATAAAAAAAAAGGGGGAAAAGGAGAAAGCAAAAATTATGTTTAACATGATGTTTCTTGGTTTTTGAAAACAAGGTTGGTCAATTTATTTACACATAACATGTCTTATGTACCTTGTTTAGCTTTGATGAACTTATTCATTGCACTTGACTAGTTGAAAATTTGTAGTGCATGTTGTGTGGGAAAGATGTTTGTGGTTATTAATCACTTTGTCTTGATCTTGAAGTCACATGTTATTTGACTGTCGGACTTGATCCTTTTGAGAAAGGCATAAATAACCATCTCACCACTGTTCACTAGTCAATCATGAACACCTTAGTGCATATCATAAGATTTTGTGCTCGAGAAAGTGTAGCACATGCACAAAAAGAACATAAGGTGTAGCCTCTTTAAATGCTTAAATGCTTAATGCTTAAAACTGGTGTGTACTATTAGGCTTGATGCCATTTCACATAATCTAATCTGGTGTGTACTATTAGGCTTGATGCCAAATTTCACCTAAATGATGGGGCAAAATACAAGAAACTTACATGATTGCAAGCTTTTGTTCTAGAAGATGTGGGAGTTATAGGATGTAACTTTCTAGGTGATAGTCTCTTTTGAATTCTATGTGATGAATTTTGTAGACTTTGTGATTGATTGCTATTCACATATCACCTCACATGTATCTCAAGTTTTTGCTAGTATCACACACTACACAAGTTACTCTTTGTTAAACACTGTACATGCTAGTGTGTGTGTTTTTGGTCTGACCAACCAAGTTTGAGAATATCTTGAGATTTGTGCACAACATATTTATTGCTTGAGAAAATTCAATGGAAGAATGATTGAAACTTGTTTTTGAGAAAATTGGTTTTAAAATATTGGGTTTTTGAAAAATCATTTCATCTCATACTCATGCATTTTGCTTCCATTGGTTAATGCTTTGAGGAGTTTTTTTTCAAATTTAGGTTTGTGTCTTTCAAAACTGTGATTTTTCTCAAAATTTAGTGAGTCTCTGCCCAATTCGATTGATCCAGTGTGATTTTCGATCAATCGAAAAAGTACTCTAGTTTGTTTAAAAATGACTGTCACATTCGATCGATCGAATGTAATTTTCGATCGATCGAATATCGTGAAAAAGCTTTTTAAAAGTTCAGATCTGACTTTTTCAAAATCACTATTCAAACTTTTCAAACTTTTTCTTCTCTCTCTCCGAGTTGGCAAGGCTCCACATAGAGTTTTTTGTCGTTTTCCTCCGAAGTTTTTGCAAAGTCTCTCTTTCCTCAAGCCGGTAAGACTCTTTTGCCATTCCTTTTGAATTTATTTTCATGTTTTCATGCATAAATCCATGCATTTGAGGGTGATTTTCGGACTTTGCATATTTGGGATTTTCTGTTAATTCAAGCCCTATTTTGTGAAATTGATCATTGGGTTTTTGTAGGGACACGTCATAAACATGATCCTTGCTTGTTAATTTGATCAATTTTGAGTTTGGTGAAAAATTGAAAAATCTAGGGTTTGTTCTTGATCCGAATTGGGGCTTTTGTTAAATTGGGTAGAATTTGATGAAATTGGCTTGTTGTGTTGTTGTAATTAAGCATTATAATCTATGTGATGTGTTTTGTAATGCTCAATTCATCAATATGTTTAAAAAATTTCAACAAGTGGTTTTCAATTTTTGGGATTTTTGATAGAAATTCCATGTTCAAGCCAATTTTGTCAATTCAATCTCAATTGATCTTATTTGTTTACTGCATTAGATCATGCATCACAACATTATTATTGTTCATGCATCATATAGATTTTTGTTCTATATTTTTTATTGTGCTAATTTGCAGTCTGCCATTGGTTTTGTTTTCTCTTGTTCTTTTGGTTTTCACTTTGTGTCTCTGTCCTTTCCTTAGCACTATGCCTAGGAAGACTAGAGCCCGTAGGAATGTTCCCTCACCTTCTCCTTCACCCCCTCCATCCTTTGACCGTGAGAAGTTTTCTAGTGAGAAAAACCAAGAGATTTTTGAGAAGCTTAACATTAGGAGAAAGATATGGGCTGAGCGTTCTGTGTTGTTAGATGAACTTGATCCTGCCATTAGGGAAAACTTTGAGCGTCGGGGCTGGTTACCCTTGGTGGATATTTCTGATCCTCCTCCACCTTCTGCATTGATTAGAGAGTTCTACTCGAACATCTCTATCCGCATCTATGATTCCAACACTCTAGTCAAGAGTTGAATACGAGGCGTAGAGTACTCCATTACTCCTCAGATAGTGGCTGATGCTCTAGGGGTATCTACTACTCATGCTCTTGTTCATCCTATTTTTATTCATAGGATTCTTCTTTATCTTGATCTTGGTGGCTTTCCTTCCTCTGAGCCCGTTCATGTGATAGCTCCTATAGGTGCGTCTTTCCTTAGACAAAGGGCCGCTCATCTTCGAGCTGGTTCTAAACACCCTAGGTCTGAGCCGTCTAGTAGCGCACCTCCTCCTTCTTCTTCTGCAGGTATTGCTGGTGAGGATGTTCCTGATCCAGTTGGTGATGATGCTGCTGCTGCTGCTGTTCCTCCACCTCCTTCGACCGACTTTGATGTTCGTCGTACCCTGGAGACTGTCATGACCGTTCAGGCGGCTCATGGTCAGATTTTGGTGGACTTGCTAGATGAGTTTCGTGCTCTTCGAGCTGACTTAGCGCGTCTTCATTCACCCTCACCACCTCCTTTTGATGGCGACCTGTGATTGCCCTTTGGCATTCCGTCACAAAAAGGGGGAGTGGAGTTTTGACTTGTAGAGGAGATTTTGTAGTTAGGGGGAGATTTTTTGTTACTTTTTGTTGTTGAGGAGCTTGTGGAGTTTTTTAGATTGTATCTAGGTGCTTCACTTTGTATATCATTTTTGGGGATATTCATGTTAGGGGGAGTAACATTGATTGATATACATGTTTTTTTTTTTTATTTATTAATTCTTGTTGCTTTGTGATTCACTGCGTATTGATTTATATTTATGAGTTGATCATTCATATATGTCTTTATTTTGTGTTGTGTGAATCTTACAAGAATGTTATACCTGTTGTTTTACTCTTTTCTGTCACACATGCGTTTATGCGTTTGTTGAGTATTTCAGGAATATACAGGTTGATTCAACTAAGCTGCTGTCTACACTTGCAACCGATGGATAGTAGTTAGGCTGAATTTGAATTTATGAGCATTATCTCTGTAAAGGGCTGTTTACTTGTAAAACTTTGAGCTTTTAATTAGGGTTTTGTCACGGATTGCCAAAGGGGGAGTTTGTTAGGTTCTAAGGTCTTAGGATTTTATGTATTTAGAACTCTAATTTGTAATGTTGGCAAACCATGATCAAAACAATGTATTTAGTCTTGTTTAAGCTTACTCAAAGTTGGTTTATTATTGTAAAGTTGGAATCGAGTGGCTGCAGAAGTACTTGGGACTTTTGGCCTGGCTCGATCGATCGAAGAATAGACTCGATCGATCGATCGAAAATCGCACAGGTTGATTTTTCTGCAGAATTTCCAACTCAGCCCTACTTCATTAAACATTTAGGGTTTTATGTTTTTACCCTAGGTATATAAACTAAACCCTAGCCACGTTTTTGAAGGTTGTCCATATTGCTTTGTTGCTCATACATTGCTGTTTTGTGTGAATCTCGTGTGAGATCTTTGAGGAGCCTTCCTTTACACAAAACTTAGGGTTTTCAAGGTAGAGATGATTTCAACATCTTGAAGATCATTAGAGTTGCAACCATTTGAACTTAAAAGAAAAACAAGCGGGGAGCTTGTAGCTGATTGAGGAATTCAAGAAAGAAGGAGTCCGTGGATTCGGAGCTTGCACGTGGTCGTGTCAGTAAGTTCTACTGGTGGGTAGCATTAGGAAGTCGAGCGGGGAGCTTGTAGTCCTTTTGTAAGAACTTCAATTCTTTCATAGTGAATTCTGGTTTGCCTTGAGGATCGGTGGGTCAAATCCTCCAAAGGTTTTTACCATGTGGTTTCCTAGGTGATCATATCACTGTGTCTTTTATTATTCCGCTGCTTTATTATTTTGATATGATTGTTTGATTGCTTTAACCTAGAATTGCATAATTTGACTAAGTAACAACTTGGCTAATTAATCTAGGCTACGCAATCTGGTTGGTTTAAGGGGTCTAAATTTCCATCAATTTTTTTTTTTATGAACTAATGTGTATATTTTTTTTTATACCTTTTCTATTTGGATATTTTGTATGTGAAGATCGTGAATGTAACAAACTGTAGTTGAGCTAAATGATTCCATGTACCTATCCCTATTAAATTTAGGTGATATAATTGAATCAATTTATTTTTTTATTTTGTGTTGTATTTAGTAGAATTTCACGGACAATAATAGTGGATTGATATTATATACGTAGTGTCTAATAGTAATTTTCAAAATTATATACATAACAGGAGTGAAATGAGAAATTTGCCGTAACCAATATCATTAAAATTGCAAGGAAAAATCATTTTAGTACCTCCAAATGTCATGGTCGAACTAATGTCCTATATATTTAATAACCCAAATTAACATTAATAGCATCACTACAAATCATCAATCATGTGTGTAAGCACGAGTTATATACTAGTTTAAATAATATGCGATGATGATTTTATGAGTTGGCACATAATAGGTTGGAAAAGATTCTCCCTCATCGATTTGGAGAAAAACTTTCTTTTGTTCTCTAATTGCAAAAGATGGTGTTGGACTAGTGCCCTAAAACCCAAATCCTTAAGGCCCCAGGGTGGCATAATTCACAGTTAGAAATCTCATTCTCACCAAAGCCAGCCCCACAAACTAATAATGTTTCTCCTTTTGGGAGTCTTTACCATCATTCATCATTGTGATAATGTAAGGACCCAAAGACAATTACTAGTATAAACTTCCTTTACCTTACCCAGCTGATATATACGGAGAGTCAATCTAGCAACTATACATTTCAGTGGAAGAGTGTTAGAGGCACTTTTTTGGACAACAAACCAGCAGAGCCATTACCCACAAAGCCAGTCCAAAACCATTTTTTTTTTCAGCCCACAATCCTTGTAAACAAGGACCTGGAGTTGGGTGAAATTAGGCTCAAAAGATCAGCACCAAGGTCCACTGGATCTTTCATTAAAATGTTTAAATCTCCAGCTAAAGGCCCATGGAAATTGAAGCCTTAAGACTGGTCCAAGGTGGTCTCAAAACAGTACATGAGCCTTGAAAGGGAACAAACAAATCACAATCCTTGGGACTATCTAAAGGTAGTTGATGAGAAGCGAAATTGACATACTCTCAACTGAGCCCAAAAAGGTCAATCCTTGACTATAAATAACATGGCTCTTGATTGCTCTTAGCCTCTCATGCAAACTCAGTAGCAAAGTCAGTCAGTGGCAAACTGAATTAGATAAATCAAAGAGTTCCAGTGCTCCCACCTCCCAGTAAGCTTGGAGACGCAAGGAAAATAAATAATACTGAATATATCACAGTCGTTAGTCTAAGCATTTAGTATTTAGAACCACGTACCACCAATTCCTTAAGATATCTCAAAATGTACTTCTACCAGGAAGCAGACTATGTTTTACAACTCTCTCTATCCTTTTAAAAGAAATATTACTAAATGAATATAATTCATTGATAACATTCACACCGACAATAATAATGTATAACATTTATGACACTTTTTTTTTATTTTTAATTTGAATTGTAAACATCAAAAACATCTGGTGGAACAAGTACTCCATCCAGACAAGAAATGGTCTGAAATTTTAGCTCTTTTACTAAGTCTATGGGCGACATTAATTATTACCATGTCTACGAACATAGCAGAAACGAGAATTCATGAAATAGGAAAAGATTGTCTTCTTGACTAGATGTTTTGTGTAATCGATATTACCATCTTAAACTAAACTCTAAATATATGCTTCCCAAAAAAAAATTGCATCTTATCATTAAAAAAAAAAAAAACCTCTAAATATAAAGTTGGCTTTGTCAAGATAGCTGAATAAGGAATATATATATATACACACACACCACAGGAGCATAACAAAAATCCAGAAACACCTAGATCGCTTGTTGGACCTCAATAACATTAAATCTTGGGACTTCCAAGTTGTGAGTCCAATCGACTAATGTTGTCATATTAGGTCACCTAGAAACAAAATGGAATCTAATTGTCACGACTTTTTTAAAGAATGAAACATAGCTTTGAATCATCATTCTTTGCTTTAACAGGCAAGTAAAGTTTTCTAATCAAGCTTTCAGGCATAAGTGACTTTTTTGGGGGAAGGGATAAACAAAAAAACATTAGGAAAAAAAAAAAAAAAAAAAACTGGAGGCACAATTTTTCCAGGTACAATTATACTTAAAACCAACTTTCATCAAATAAAGTAATAAACCATCAACAAAAAGCCGCGTCCAAATGCACACCATTACCAGTTACTTCTACGTACCCTTCATTTTCTTTTAAAAACAGTGTTGCATGTACTCACATTGCCTAAATCTAAGGAATTCCTATTGATTTTCTAGATATTTATAAGGCCACATAATCTTGAACTAGGGTTCTAAATCCTGGCCCCACATAAGGTACACATCAAATAGTCAATTGTAAAAAGTCATGCATGGTCGTTGACAAAGAAACAGCGTTTTTTTTTTTCCTTAAGATTGTAATTGTCAGCCTTAGCTCAATATATATGGGGTAAGGTCAAAATGATATAAGATAGAAAAGAACTGTAACCTAACCATCAGACCCATATGAAAGTGATCATAGTGACTATTTCATAATAACATGGAGACACAAAGAGTCGGAGAGAGAGAGAGAGAGAGAGAGAGAGAGTAAAGGCTTTAGCTTTCTCTTTGTTTCCCATTTTTTGGTGATGGGGGTTGGTTTGATCAGCAGTGGTGGTGGTAGTAGTGGTGGAGGGTTTGCAAGAGTTTTGGCTGATATTGCTCCACACAGCTCAAACAAGACTAGTGGTGCCTTTGCTCAGCTACTACCCTTAGTACTCCACTTATTGGTCTTATTCTCAGTTCATGAATGCACAGTTCTTCTACCCTCACTCTCTCCAGTGTGTGCCTCACTCTCTTTAACACCTTAAAGGCTATAATAACCCCCCTCACCCAACAATAAATGCTACATGGAAATAATGACCCAAACCGCGCGATGGCCTGAACTTGACAGAATATTAAATGAAAACTTATATACGAAAGTTAAATATGTAAACTTATATGTAAACTGTAAGTAAAAGGAATGAACTGAAAGCTTTTATTAAAGAAATTACTGAAAATGCTTATAAATGTAGTTGGTTGGCTTAACTTGAAATACTTGTAATGAAAGTTTATAACTAAAATACATATTCTGGAATGAGATGAGTTTCAGAAATGTAAATATTGGACGTGATACAAGGTATGGAAAAAAGTTTCTGGGTTTTTTTTTTTTTTTTTTTTTTTTTTTGGGGTCTAAAATTTGCTTTGCAATTGGCTCTGCTAAACTTTAAGGCATAACTTGGTATATATAATATTGGAAGTGCCTTGGATGCTCTGGATTTTCTGACAGCGGAATGTCTTGGTTTTGCACAATGCATTATATATATATATATATATATATATATGATGTGAAAGATTTTAAAATAGTGTTTATCCAAAATGGTTATTTTTTAAAAATTTCATTAAAAAACTACTTATCTTGCAACTTGCAAAAAACTTAATTCTCCAAACTCCAAAGGAGATTAGCTAGAACCTAACAATATCAAGCAAACCTATCACAATAAGTATAAAACTTGAAATTATATCTATCTACAAATTAGGAATTGCCAAAAAGCAATTGATTAAGCAAGCCTAGTATTTAACCTCATCAATAATGTATTCTACTTCCAAAGTTTCTCAACAAATTAATTTACAAGACATAGACTCCAATTTATAAACTTAAGTCATTCAAGGTATTATCTCTAACATCAAAACCTCAACACTTTATAAGTATTTTCCACAAGATTTACGCCACATCAACAAGAGACCCATGATACCAAAATTCATAATATCCTCCAAGACAAACAATTAAATATCGCTTCAAAGCTCATAAATCACATAAATATTATTATCAAAATTTAGATAAAGAGAACCTCTAGTAAAAGCATAAAACCCCTCAAAAAGATTAGAAATCCTTATCTCAAATAAAATGGATGAAGATACTTAGAGGTTCTTAAGGATTCTCTAGTGATTTTGTCAGGAAAAATGATGGTGGAGATGGTGGCGTGGAGTGGGTACTGTGGGAGACTGTGAGGGAGAGGATTGTGTGTGTTTAAGTGAAAAGAAAAGAAAGAAAACAAAATAAGAACAAGAGGGATGGCCGGCCAAGAGAGTGAGGGATATTTGTGAGAATTAGTGGTGGGGGATTGTTGAGTAGGTGGGGCACGTGGGACGCACAAAAAAAATCTGACCTTACCTTCTTTTTTTTTTTCCTTAACTTAGGGCGTTACAAATGATCACATGATAATTTAAATTATTATACTATGCTAATGCAAATTTCAGCAGTTATGGTGCAACTATTAATAAAATTTCCTTTTTAATTATCATCAAATGCAATTTTAACACATGAAGCTATTCAAAAAACTTAAAGAATTCGAAATGAAAAAAAAAAAAAAGTTAATTGATAGCAATATTTCCAATTAAGAGTAGCAACAACATGAATTTTTTGAACATCCAAATCTTCAAATTCTCCATCACTATTTGATGTAAATTGCATATCAATCCATTATCATTTAAATTAAAATAGCTAGTAATAATACTTATCAGTATTAAGGACAATCCGTATCAAATTGCAATTAAGAAGCGCGAGAATAGTAATTGGATGTGAAAATCAACAAGGCTCTGAATTGCATACTGAAACACTGAATTGCAGGGAGAAGAAACAATTATGCTCCATAAAAATACGGATCAATGACAGTAGAATCTTATAACACAAGGAAAATTATAAACTAAACCAAAGAAGCCTGAAATAACAATATTAACTTGATGCATGCTATATAAATCCTAGCTTAGAATTAACTGAAACAGTAATACTAAAATTCCAAAATAGAGAAAAATTACAAAGAGTCCATAGTTTAGAACCGAAAAAATATGTACCTTGATTATTTCTATCTTATATTAGTAAATGTTAGGTTCTAAATATTTTGATATAAATGTTAAGGTTTTAAATGATTCATGTATTGGCGAACCGAGTACAAACTTGTCTAAGATTAGATCTTAGTGTCTATAAAGTATATTAGACATTTCTCAAAGTGTTACAAGTCAGAATTCAAGAGCGTACAACATAAAGCAATAGTGAAAATTTGACTAGCTCGACCGATCAAGAGGAAGCTTCAATCGATTGAACCGCGAGTTGCTGAATTTAATTAAAGCCCGTTAGCCCGTTAAATGTTTAGGGTTTCAGTCCAGATCTACTTGGTATATAAGGAAAACCTTAAAGCGCCCTTTTCAAGTTTCGGAGAGCTACTCTTTTGAGATCTCAGAGATTTTGTACATTCTACTCTTTCAAGCATTTACCGGAGATCACACTCATACTACTAGTAATAGTGGAATAAAGTTGCAGCCCAAGCTTTAGCTATCAAGTGTACTGAAGATCAAAGGCATGAATAGGAGGTTTATATTGGAGTAGATCCACATCAAAGAAATCTGAGGATTTCAGAGCTAGGTTTGATAATCATAGTTAAGTTTACTACAAATTTATATTCTTGAATTTGAACTTCTATTTGGTATAGTAGATTGTTCTCTTAGGATCGTTCTCCCCAATTTTTTTTTTTACCTTGAAACTGGATTGTTTTATTGATTTTTTTGGGTTATCATATCTGTGCCTTATTTATTTTTCCACTGCATGATATGTTTGATAAATGTTTAACCTAGATCTACATAATTGACTCAAGTATCAACTTGGCAATAATCTTTGGTTAAACAAAACATGTTTATAGGGGTCTAAAAGCTAACAGTAAATATACACAAAGCAATAGGGAAAGTCCAAATATTACAAGCTTTATACAAAATTACACTAGTTTAGGAGTAGCTAGACCTTAGACTTTCTGTAAATACACAAAACACATAGATGAAGGGCAAGTCCAAATTACACATAAACCATCAGCACATTTATCAGTTGTACATTATATGTGCTGGATTTAGGTCTGCAAAGCTCTACACAAAATACATAGATGAAAGGCAAGTTCAAAACACACACAATTAAACTATCAGCACATTTATTTATTTTACATCATACATGCTGGATTGAAGCTTGCAAAGCTCTAGCGAGGATGCTCCTGCAGTAAAATAATAATAATAATAATGCATTAATATCTCAACTTGTTTTTCTTGTCATTTCTTTAACATTTTAATCTTTATTCTTTAAACAAAATTAATTTGTTTAAAAAAAATTTAGTAAAAAGCAGTGTTTATCATTTGCCAGCCAATTATTTAAGTAACCTTGAAAAGGTTATCAAAACTCAAATTATACAGTATAATAAGCATCTTCCAGATGTAAAATAAATCTATAACTTATTTTTTCTATTAATAGCAAAATTCATATGGAAAATTAGCGTTCTTTTATATAAGTTGTTGCAAAACTATGTTTTGAATTTAAAATAAGTGTTTGTAAAAAAGAATAAATTAAGTTTTGGGGTTTTAAAAATTATTTTTTGAGCTCCTAAAAATGCATAACGGGACAAACCCTTAATTAATCAAATTGATGTCCTACCCACCTTGGTTTGTAAGGACTAGTCAGCAACTGTCGAGCTCAAATGATTCTCGAAAAGCCAGTGGCAAGCCTTGATCTGACCGGGACCTGACGCTATAGTCAATTCAGCGTGATTCGGGTTCGAATCCGACGTGTGCATGTGACAGCTGGCAACACCATGATTGATCTTAGTCTTAGAATTCGGATCCAGTATATCCATTTCGTAGACTCGAACCTTTGGGACCGAATGGCAGGAATAGAGTAGGTACGGGAACAAGGTCGGATGACAAGCAACTAATTGCATGACTTTGCCACAGTTGATACTTTTGACTGATCCGATCATTATATTCTGTTTCGACCCTTTTACATTCTCGGTTGAACGAACGACGATGTTTCGACCCAAGACCGAGATTACAAAGTCAATCATATCTTCAGCCGAACCCACGCACCGCTTGATCTCCCCTGGGCTCGGGGCACTCTCGCACTCATTCAACGCCTCCACTATCATAGTCTCCATGGTGGAATTATCATCCGCATGAAAAAGCCGCTTTAGCTCTGAGATCTTAAAGGTCGAAAACGGTAATTTCGACGAAATAGACCGGGGCAAAAATGACCTTTCAGGCATTTTATCCTTAATGTTAGGCATTCGCATCACCTTACCTTCCTTTGCAATTGACTCCCGAAAGAAGTTACCTGGAAGAGCCCATTGGTGCAAAGGGCCGGCATCGAATATCAGTTGTTCAATACTCGGGGTTGAATCAGGGTAGCAGAAAAGGTTGGCAGAGGCGCAGAACGCTGGGAAATGAGAGGAGAGAGCATTCTGGGCTGCGAGTTTGGAGAATCTCGCTGAGTCGACCGCGCTCAATGGGGACGCTTTGGATAGGAGAAAGGTTGGCTTGGCGTTGTTGTTTTTGACCTCTTTATTCCAATACCCAATCAGATTGGATTTCGGGGTGGATAAATTTTCACCAGCGGAGGCGGAGGCGGAGGCGAACGCAACCTGCATTTACACAAATTGAGAATGTGAGTATAAGATAATGTCAAAGATAGAGTGAGAGTGAGAGCGATTACAGTGAGAGACGAGAAAAAGAGCAAGAGAAGAAGAGGAGTCATGGAGCTGAGTTGTTTTGAGTAGTGCATTATTAGTGTTGGCGAGTTTGTTGGGTTATAGTACGTGGATATTTATAGGAAAATCGTATAAGAATACCAGAGTTATAAAGAAATCAAGCAGAACATAAAAGTGACTATCAAAAAACAGTAGTACATAATAAAAGAAGATATTTTAAGTAATGTTATGATGATGAGATGATCAATAATAAAGCAAGATCGATTCATGCATTATTGCCTAGTGGTGACAACGAGATAGAGTGATTAAGACTATCACAAGGGGATAAGGGAAGGTGGAACTTTGCAAAATGACAAAATTTATATACAGTATTTTAGGTGCTGTTTCTTAAGTTTTCCTTTTAAGATTCTGCCATGTAACTACTTAACTTAAAAAATGTATTTTTATTTATGAGAAAAAAGTCACATGGCAAAATTTTAAGAGAGCAACTTAACAAACAACACCTAAGTATTGTACCTAAGTATTGCTCTTTGCAAAAAACTATGTTCTTTTATTGTCGATCAAAACACTACGTAAAAATAAAATATCTTTTTTACTTTTTATCTTTTTCTTATTTTTTGCAGTAAACAAATTTCGTAAGTTAATTTGGAAACAATAATTAAATTCATTTCAAACTAATAAATACATGGTTGAATGCAATTGAAAATCATATAATAATTTTTTCACTGGACCTTGGAAATAATACCAATGTTTTAAAAAATTTGCGGGTTCCAAAGTATTGTCAAACTGTAATCATTTATATTCAAAACAAATTAATTTTCATTGTAGCTATATTCAAAATCATATATGATACTTTAGTTCAAAAATGTAAACAATCTTAATTATTTTCATTCAAAGCATTAAGTATTTTCACTAATTAAACTTGTCACAATTAAGTTTGATCCTAGTTTTAAGAACGTAAACACTTCTAAATAAAAATAATTTAATAAAATTTCTATCATTCAAAGTGTAGTGACTGGGTTTGAGCACTTCTACTATTGAGTGAGTGAACTCGAGCCCAGCTAGCCCAATACAATGAATTTGTAGAGAGCGGGTTTAAGAACTAGGCCCTAGTGAGGGATGCAACGACCAGGCATGGTTG
Organism: Quercus aquifolioides; assembly: GCA_019022515.1. Lineage (NCBI taxonomy): Eukaryota > Viridiplantae > Streptophyta > Magnoliopsida > Fagales > Fagaceae > Quercus > Quercus aquifolioides. The sequence continues at coordinate 63,409,646 of CM032330.1, forward strand.
CATGTGGATTGAATAGCATGGACGTGGATTCAAATGTGCAATGATGCTCCTCGGCACTCCTCTTGGGAGCTTGAGGTTCTTATTATTCTTTCAGAGGTTGGTTACAAAGGTTTTTCGTTGTTACAGGTTGTTGCAATGTTCTACACTTGTGATTCCCTTCTGTTTTTCCGTCCCTCTTTCAAGAGGGATTCCTTACATTATATATCCCCTTTCAGTCGATCTTAGCCCTCCATTTATCGATCAAGCAGGTCACCACTTGAGTACTTGTCCCATCAGCCGCCTTCCCACTCTTTATGTGGGCTGCGGCAGCCAAGACTGCACTGTTCAGGGGTCACTTCCTCATTAATGCGGTCAGAACGTTAGTTGTGGGCATTTAATGTGGAGGTGACAGTTCATCTTAGGCTTGCTCCTCCACCATGCCTCCACGGCTGACACGTTGTACTTGTTCCTTCTCTTTAGATGCTCGGGAAGGCTGTTTTTGGTGGCTCGTTACTTTCCCTTTCAATGGCCTCGGCTGGCCGAGGACAACATCATCCTCGGCGATGTTTCTTGGTAGTTTGGGCTTTCTGCGTTCCTCCTCGGACGTTTCTCTATCCTCGGCATGGGCCTTGGGCCGGATATAAGATGGGCCGGGGTTGCCAGATTATCAGGCCCCACAATAGCCCCTCGAAATCCTGCTGTCCGGCTCCTCGGACGGGGAGGAGGATTTTGATGTCCTCGGGCCCTTGTTATGGCTTGTCACGTCTTGTCTTCCGTCAGCGCCAGAGTCTCTTCATCTGTCCAAGGCACGTTCCTGGCGCTTCGGTATGCGGAGCGTACCCCCATTAAATTCTGGCGGCTCTGTGCTCCCCACGTTCAACGGTGTGATGCTAATCGGACGGCTGGGCTTTCTCCAGCTTTATGAGCGGGAAAACTCACACGATTATCTTTAGTTGGGGGTATAAATACCCATTCGAACCGATTGGTCTTTTTACTTTTGCATTCAAGAGTTCTCGCGCACGTTCACTGAATTCGGTCAAATCTCCAACTACACCCACGCCTTCTTCAGCACAAAAAGCCTGTCCGAGGAGCTCTTCCTCATTTCTGTAAGTCTTTTTCTCTCTCTAGCTCAAACTTCTTCTCTGACTCCTTTCTTTCCCTAGCCCTTTCCTGAGTTTCTTGGTCGTTGTTAGGGATGGGTAGATTTAAGAAGTTAGTTGAGTCTGAAGAGGCGATGGAGAAATTCATCGCTGATTATAGGATACCCAATAATGTGGGCTTGCGGTACTATGCGGAAGGGGAATGGCACATTCGGAGGGAGGAGGGTGAGGTTGTGGTTCCCATAATCGCCTTCCTTAAAGGCGATATGAGGATCCCCATGGGGCCAGTAACGAGGGGCTACCTTAGGTACTTTAGGTTGGCCCCCACACAGTGCGCCACCAACGTGTTCAGAATCCTGGGTTGTGTGGACGCCTTGAATTAGCAGATGGGGTTGAGGTTAACCCATCATGATGTAAACTGGTGCTACAACCTCCAAAAACTAAAGGGTAAGTCTTATTACATGAAGACTAGAGACGATAAGGTCCAGCTTATCTAGTGCCTTCTTGAGTCTAGCAAAAGGTTGAACAAAGACTTTCTCATCGTGTCCGAAGAGTGGCACGATGGCCTCCATTGTTCGACAAAGAAGGGGACACCAGGTGGGGTACTTTAAGTAGGAGAGGGTCTAGTCTTTCGGGTTGTAGGTCTGCTTTGTTTGGTTACTAACAGGAACATGTTTTCTTTTTTGCAAATCCGCACGCCTTTGAGAGTCATTTTAGCCTAGTCAACAAGGAGGACTTGGAAAAGGTCCTCAGGGCGAAAATCTTTGTGAACGAGATTGACAACCAAGTTAGAGCCCCCCCACAAGATCCTCGGGTACAAGCCACTCCAGAAGTCGTTTCCGGTTCTGAAACACGTGATCAGAGCCAAAGATCCTCGGCTTTGTAGCATAACTGTAGTGGAGCAGGGGTTTTTGTTTCCCGAAGGGTCTTTTGCTTCGGAAGGTACTTCATCGGCAGGCCCTTCTACCTCTGCCCACGCTGCGGAGGCCGAGGAAGAAGAGTTAGGAGAAGAGGAAGAAGTTGCTGATTTAGGTCCCTCCGAGGACGAATTTAGCGCTTTTGGCCAAGCCCACCTGGTAGAGGATCCCTCTGGTGACTTGGGCGATCCTAATCTGGCCGAGGCGGACCTCCTCTCTGCAAGGACTTTTCCCCAGGCCAATATGGGCTTTAAGAGGCAGCCCCAGACCAGCCTGCTTGACCTGCTTGAGGGTCAGCCGGGGAGGGACAAGCCGAGAAAGTCCCAATCCAAGCTTTCTCCTTCGCTACCCAAGTCTCAACCTGTTCGGACCAGGTCGTCCTCTTCCCAGGCCAAGCTTCCACCTCCTCCACCTCAGCCGAGTTTGCCACCAAGGCCTGAGCCTGTTGATCCCAAGCGTAAGAAAGATCCTAAGGGCAAAGGGCCTATAAGAGCTGAGAGGCCTCGCTCTTCCCCCGAGGAGGCTGAGGCTTGTCGCCCTCTTAAGCAGCAGAAAACTGAGCACCAGGGCCAAGGAAGAGAGGTGGCTGTGCAGTCTGAGGCCCAGGCATGGCTCCCCGCCCCAATGCTCTATGGGGAGCCTTTGATGGATAATGCCTCCCTCAGGAACTTCAGAGGGGGTAAAGGCGCATATGTGGCTGATGCGCTGGAGAGATCCCTGATACTCCACACTGACATGGCTCAATTGGGGGACCTAAGGAGGCAGGAGGTCATCCTCAGTCTGAAGAGGTATTTAGGCATGGTAAGCCATCTGACGCTTGAGACTTCGTTGATTTTTACTCTTCGGTTCCCAAACTTATTGTTTGTTTGTTTCAATTTGCAGCCTGTCCAGGCCACTTACAGGCTGGAAGAGGAGGCCAATAAACAAAGCAAGGCCCTGGAGTAGGAATGTGACAACCACCTGGATGCCACGTGGGTCCTTAACAAATCTGAGGATGACCTCAAGAAAGCGAGGGAGGCTCTAAAGGAGGTGACGAAGGTCAGAGATAGCGCGGTGCCAGGCTTAGCTGGCGCTCAAAAGCAGGCCACCGACCAGAGGAGGCGCCTTCTAGACGCTGAGGGCCAACTGCAAATTGCTAAGGAGCACATCGCTGACTTAAAGCAGAGGTTGGCGGAGGTAGTGGGGGCCAAAGGCATTACCAAGCACGCCAGGGATAAGGCTTTGAGAGCCAAAGCAGAGGCTGAGTCGGCGAGGACAGAGGCCTTTGCTGAAGGAGTAACCAAGACTGAGGCTACCCTCAAGGCACAAGTCCCTGAGGTGTGCAGGCGCTACTGCTCCCAGGCTTGGAATGAGGCCCTTAACCAAGCGAGGGTCGAGGCCTTGTCTGAGCTTAGGAGGGCTGAGAGTGTGTACTACCTTCCAGCTATTCGAGAGGCTACCTCTGCCACCTCTGAAGCCGACACCGCCCCCAAAGTGGTAGACTGGGACTAGGCCGATGCTGCCAAGGATCCCACTTCTACTGATAGGCCTGCCGAGGAGGCTAAGCATCAGAAGGTGCCAGAGGAAGGGGAAAGCAGTAACCTGGAAGCACCCCCAAATGTGGTGAAGCCCCCTGTTGGTCCTCAAGTCCCTCCTTCTGACTTCCAGGCTCTTCTTGCTGAGGGGGACCTTCTTCAAGTTACCCCTCCAGCCAAGGAGACAGCTCTCATGGTGGTGCCTCTGCAGGCTGTTCCCCTAGGTCAAGGCTCCGAGGACCCTAAAAACACCTTTGGACAGCCTCCCAATGGGGGGATAAAGCTTAAGTCAAAGAAATAGGCTGTCTTAGCTAGCTTTTGCCTTCTTTTTTCTGCTTTTGTTGTTGTTGTTTCTCTTTCTCTTTTTTTTTTTTAAAGCATTGTACTGCTACTTTTAAATTGAATGTATGAATCACCTCTTTTTTACTTATGTGTTAATTGTTATTGTGATGAGTTTTACCACTGATATAACCTAGGCTTTAATTATTAGCTTCACAATCTCAGAAGCTCAGCATGCTTTTCATTCTGAATTGGCAGCCAAAAAATGTAAAGGCCATAGTGATAGTTTCCACTTAGACCTTGGTCGATAATTGAACCACCTTGACACCACGACCTATTCTTGCTGAATTGAATACTGAGGGAACAACTTTGCAACATTGGTTCTATATCTTATGAATTGGATACCGTAAATGGTAAAAAATGCTAAGCACACCGCACCTTAAGAAAACCGTTAGTCGCTGACCATGCTAGGGGGTTAAGTTCAATGTGCTTCGAAATGCCTTAAGTGATGCTCATGGGCTTGTGTTTATTTACGCCTTTGCCGAGGGTAGCCAGTTTCGCCAGAGGTCTGAGTCCGAGGACCATGCAAGACCTTGGTTTTGTCTAATCCTTAGGTTCTTTTGTAAGTGACTAGTTTCTCCACAGGTTTGAGTCCGAGGATCATACAAGACCTTGGTTCTGTCTAACACTTAGATTCCCCTGTAAGTAGCTAGTTTTCCCATAGGTTTGAGTCCGTGGACCATGCAAGACCTTGGTTTAGTCTAGTACTCAGGTTTGTCTTGAAGTGGTTAATTTCCCCATAGGTTTGAGTCTGAGGATCATGTAAGACCTTGGTTCAGTCTAGTACCTAGGTTTTCCTTGAAGTGGTTCAATCTAGTACTTTGGGCAGCCGCCAAAATATAATATATATATATATATATATATATATATAATCATAATAGACTTGAAATTCGAATCACAAGAAAAGGGATGCTTTCATTAATAATAATTCCTCCTTAGGTTATTTACATTCCACGAATGAGGTACAAGTTTTTCATCTAGGTCTTCTAAGTAGTATGCACCTATCCCCGCTACCAAGGTAATTCGATATGGCCCCTCCCAGTTGGGCCCCAGCTTTCCCCAGGAAGGGTTCTTGGCAGCCCCCACAACTTTCCTCAACACTAGGTCCCCCGGTGCTAGTGGTCTTAGCTTCACATTGGCATCATATTCTTGCTTGAGCTTCTGGTGATAATAGGCCAGCTGGATCATTGCCCTTTCCCTTCGTTCATCAACCAGATTTAGGCTCCTCCCCAACAGTTCATCATTACTGCCTGGAGTGAAAGAGCTTGTCCTTAGCGTTGGGAAGTTTGTCTCTAAAGGGATAACAGCCTCGGCCCCGTAAGTCATGGCAAAATGTGTCTCCCCCGTTGACCGCCATGGCGTGGTCCGGTATGTCCAAATAACGTGTGGCAGCTCTTCTACCCATCTTCTCTTGGCGTCATCCAGTCTTTTCTTAAGTCCATTGACAATGACCTTGTTGACAGCCTTAGCCTGTCCATTTCCCTAAGGATAAGCTAGAGTTGAGTATCTGTTTGTGATCCCAAGTTCACAACAGTACCTCCTGAAGGCCTTACTGTCGAATTGGAGTCCGTTATCCGAAATGAGGGTATAAGGGACCCCGAATCGCGTGACAATGTTTCTCCAAAGGAATTTCTTAGCGTCCACATCTCTGATGTTGGCCAACGGCTCAGCTTCGACCCATTTAGTGAAGTAATCTGTGGCAACCAACAGATATCTCTTATTCCCTAGTGCCTTGGGGAAAGGGCCTACAATATCCAAGCCCCACTGGGCGAACGGCCAAGGGTTGGACAAGGGGTTGAGGACCCTTCTAGGCTGATGAATATTTGGGGCGAACCTTTGGCATTGGTCACACTTCTTAACATACTCCAAGGCCTCTTTCTGCATCCCCGGCCACCAGTATCCTTGTGTGACAGCTCGGTGAGACAGGGATCTTCCTCCTGTGTGGCTCCCACAGATCCCCTCGTGTAGCTCTTCGAGCAATACCTCTGATGCCTCGGGGTGAATACATAGTAGGTATGGTCCAGAGTAGGAGCGCCTATACAACTTGTGGTCCTCGGACAGCCAGAACCGAGAAGCATTCCTTCGTATTTTTTCAGCCTCTGACTTCTCCTCGAGCAGGACGTCATCTTTGAGGAACTTCACTATGGGGTCCATCCAGCTGGGACCCATCCCAACTTGATGGATGTGGATTGCGCCCTTCGCCACCTCATTTGCTCTTTCCAGATGCTCCACAAGAATGATCCGAGGCAAATCCCCTGCCGAGGAGGTGGCTAGTGTGGCCAATGAATCGGCACGGGAGTTTCCACTTCTAGAGACATGTGATAAGCTGAAAAGATCGAAATCTGACTGCAAGCGCTTAACCTGACTTAGGTACTCCTGCATCCTTGAATCTCTGGCTTCTAGTTCTCCCTTTACCTGGCCTACCACCAATCTTGAATCTGAGAACATCTCCACTGCTTTTCCTCCCATTTTCTGCACCATGACCGTCCCTTGTAACAGTGCTTCATACGCGGCTTCATTGTTTGTGGCCGAAAACCCTAGCCTCAGGGATTTTTCTATGACAGACTCCTCAGGGGATATTAAGACTAGCCCTACTCCAAACCCCCTCTGATTTGTCGTGTCATCAACGTATACCCTCCAACATGGTGGCCTCGAGGTGGAGATCACCCCAACTGATTTTTTGTCCATGCTTATCTGCTCGGGTGGCATCTCTACTGGTGGTTCAGCAAATTCAGCCACTAAATCAGCCAGGACCATGGTTGCATCCACCAGCTAGTCTATCTGAGGCATGGGGAACAGGTCTTTTGGACATGCCCTATTCCGGTCAGTGAAGTCCACACAGACCCTCCACTTTCCGCTTTTCTTCTTGACCACCACAGTGTTGGCCAACCATTCAGGGTAAAAGACCTCTTTGATAGCCCCTGCATGCTTAAGCTTATTCACCTCTTCCCTAATCGCATCAGTGTGCTCTCTCGATGGGCGCCGGGGTGGCTATTTCTTGGGAATTATGGACGGATTGACGTTGAGATGGTGACAGATGAAGGACAGATCAATCCCTGGGGCATCACAGGCATCCCATGCAAACACGTCAATATTGCTTTTGAGGAACTCAATTAGCTCCTCCTGCTCCTTGGGAGGCAGCCGAGCCCCGACCTGAAAGAACTTCTCCGGGTCATCACCAATTACCACTTTCTCTAGATCCTCACATTTTGCTTCATCGGCGGCTGCATCAGGAGGTGCCGCCGGGGTCTTTGATTGCTATAAGCTCTCTTCAGCCGTGGCCGAGGACTGTACGTCGAGCCGATGTGATATGGCGGCCACCATGCACTACCTCGCTGTGGGCTGGCAACCACGGATCTCAAGGACCTGATCCCCTGACGGGAATTTCACCTTCTGGTGCAGGGAGGAGGCAACACCCCCCAAGGTGTGGAACCACGGCCTTTCTATGATGGTTGTGTAGGGGGAGTAGGTGTCCACTACTATAAAGTTCACCTCCACCACTTCTGGGCCGGTCTGGATGGGCAGCCTGATCATGCCCTTTGGGATAACGAGCTTCCCGTCGAAGCTCATCAAGGGAGAGCTATAAGGCGTTAAGTCCTCCAGTTTCAACCCCAGCCACTTATAGAGGTCTGGGTACATGACCTCGGCCGCGCTGCCACCATTCACCATCACTCTTTTCACATCGTAGTCCCCGATTTTGAGAGTGATCACCAGAGCATCATCATGGGGCTGGGTGGTCCCAATCTTGTCTTCCTCCGAGAAACTCAAAGTCGGGTGAAAATTCCTTCTGGCCCTTTTCGGCTTTGGCTGGAACTCCTCGGTAGGCAGCTGGGCTACAGAAAACCCTCGTGAAGGGCGCATGCCTATTCTTTCTAGTGCGGCCAAGATTACATTGATCGTCCCTGTGGGCGCCCTTAGGGCGTTATCTCTCTGGGGCTCCTAATAGGTCCGGCCTTGATGGTCACCGAGGTGATGCAGAAGGTGTTTAAGCTTTCCTTCTCGGACCAGCTGGTCTAGATAGCTCCGGAGATTCCTACAGTTCTCTGTGGTATGTCCGTGGTCCCTATGGTACTGGCAATAAAGGTTCTGATTGCGCTTCGTGGATTCCCCCACCATCTTATTCGGCCATCTAAAGTATGGCTCGTTCTTGATTTTCTCCAACACCCTGTGTACTGGCTCTCAGAATATGGCATGGACAGTCTGTGTGTCGGCTGCTCCAGATTGCCTCACGAGGTCCCTCCTCGGGTGGGTGTTGTTGTATCAGTTCGACCTGAAATCCCTCATCTCTTGAGGGATAGCATTCTCCTTTCCTATGTCCTACAGCTGGTCTTCCTCCACTCGTTTGTACTTGTCGATCCGATCCATCAGTTGGCGCACACTGGTTGCAGGCTTGCCTGTCAGGGACTTCCTTAGGCCATGTCCAGTTGGGAGACCATTTTTGAAGGTGCTGATGGCGACATCGTTAAAATTGCCCTCCACTTCATTGTACACCTCCCAATATCGGCCCGAGTAGGCCTTTAAAGTCTCTCCATCATGCATGGACAGAGACAGTAGCGCGCTCAAGGGCCGAGGGGCTATGCTGTTTGTAACGAAGCGGGAGCCAAAGGCCTGGGTCAGCTGTCTGTACGAATTTATGGAATTCGTCCTCAAGCCATTGAACCAACTCATCGCCACTGGACCCAAGCTAGAAGGGAAAACCTTGCACATCAACGCCTCGTTCTTAGAATGAACAGCCATCCTCTGGTTGAACTGGCTCACATGCTCCACAGGGTCCGTTTTGCCGTTATAAATGGAGAAGGTTGGCTGCTGGAACTGCCGAGGAAGTGCAGCCCCTTCTATATGGCGTGTGAAGGGCGATTTGGATAGTTGGTCCAGTGCCCTGCTCATGGCATCGTATCCCAAGCCCCTAGAAGATGGGCTTTTACGCTTGCGCTTCCGATAGTACTCCTCTTCATGAGAGAAGGTCTCGCTTGGAGGAGTTCTCGATCTTTGCCTATAGTCATCGTCACTTTCATCGTCAGAGGGCAGGTCGGGGCTAGGTTGAGGTCGCCTTCGTTGTGCATGGCGCAGCCTCCTCTTCAGATCGTCTATCTCTCGTTGCATGGCCTGCTCATCGTTCTGCCCCTGGGTCACGCGGCTCCTAACCTCTTTTGGTTGTATGGCCCGGTTGTTGTTTTGTCTCTAGGGCACATGGCTGTCCCTACGCGAGTAGCTTCTGCTGGTTTGAGTGGTGTGCACAATTCCCTCTCGAAATCTTCCATTCTCTTCATTTCGATCGCGCTCAGGGTTGGCGAAGTTACCCTGGTGCTAGGACTTGACCAGTTCAGGCTGATGGGAGCCTGCTTGATGAGGGCCTGATCCTACCATGCTTGATCATTGTCCTTACTAACACACAAGTTCTCCCCACAGACGGTAGGGACTGGGTTTGAGCACTTCTACTGTTGAGTGAGTGGACTCAAGCTCAGCTAGCCCAATACAATGAATTTGTAGAGAGCGGGTTTAAGAATTAGGCCATAGTGAGGGATGTAATGGCCAGGCATGGTTGCATGTGGATTGAATAGCATGGACGTGGATTCAAATGTGCAATGATGCTCCTCGGCACTCCTCTTGGGAGCTTGAGGTTTTTATTATTCTTTCAGAGATTGGTTACAAAGGTTTTTCATTGTTACAGGTTGCTGCAATGTTCTATACTTGTGATTCCCTCCTATTTTTCCGTCCATCTTTCAAGAGGGATTCCTTACATTATATACCCCCTTTCAGTTGATCTTAGCCCTACATTGGTTAATCAAGCAGGTCACTACTTGAATGCTTATCCCATCAGCCGCCTTCCCACTCTTTATGTGGGCTGCGGCAACCAAGGCTGCATTGTTCAGGGGTCACTTCCTCATTAATGCAGCCAGAACGTTAGTTGTGGGCATTTAATGTGGATGTGACAGTTCATCTTAAGCTTGCTCCTCCACCATGCATCCACGGCTGACACGTTGTACTTGTTCCTTCTCTTTAGATGCTTAGGAAGGCCGTTTTTGGTGGCTCGTTACTTTCCCTTCCAATGGCCTTGGCTGGCCGAGGACAACATCGTCCTCGGCGAAGTTTCTTGGTAGTTTAGGCTTTCTTCGTTCCTCCTCGGACGTTTCTCTATCTTTAGCATGGGCCTTGGGTCGGATATAAGATGGACCGAGGTTGCCAGATTATTAGGCCCCACACAAAGTTTAGGAAATAATGATTTTTATCTTCAAAAAAACTTCTTTTGAATAAATATCAATAATTTCATAATGAGAAACATTCGACTATTTCATTAAAAAAATATTAATACATGTTTTAAGTAAAATATCACTAATTAAGAGAAGGGTCATGGACCTCCAATAGGCTCACCAAAATAACCAAATTTCAAGTTTATGACACCTAAAATTCAACCAAATTAATTCACTAACCACTAAACTTGGAAAAAGTTTACTTCCATACCGGTTTGAAGGAAACTTCCTTCAACGTTGAAGGAAGTTTTTCCCCTAGAAAACCTCAATAAAGAAAGTACCAAAATTATTTTGCTTCTAGAAACTAAGGAAATACGACCCTAAAAAATTGATTAAAAAAATTCTGAATACTTACATCCGCCTATAAAAAGTTTATAATATTTTAAACTCAAGTTACTTTTCTCAATTCTTGTTTAAATAAACATTAGCTAAAAATCTTGTCAGCTTTTGGTATTTCATACAAAAAAGTCTATGGTAAAAAAATCCCTCCATTTTCTTTTATAAAATTATAAATTAAAAAAAAAAAAAAAAAAAAAAAAAAAAAAAAAAAAACCCACAGCATGACAAAGGCCGGGTCTTAAAAACAACAATGATATAAAGTGAGAAAAAATTGAGAAAGAGAGGAAAAAAGTGAAATTTTAAAAAGTTGTACATAAAATTTAAAAGCTAATCCTAATAATTGATGCTAAACTCATCACTCTTAGTTTCTGCTGATATTCTGTAATTTTTTTTTTTTTTTTAAAGTTTATAAAAAAAACAAAAAAGAATCCATCAAACAAACATGGCGCGCTCAATCAACCGGGTTTCATGTCATTGCCAGTTCGATTTATACAAGCATATATGAGTATGACGTTTATATATCGTGATACCATTTCATCATCTTTTTTGTTAGATCTATTTTGAAAGGTACAAGGTGCATTATGTATCTTGTTCTCTTTCTTTCTATTGTTTTTTAGTGCTTTGATCTTTTTATTATCAGCCATTAGCCATGTGGATAATTTTTTAGCGTAAATGCACTTTTAGTCTCTCTATTTTGACTTTTTTTTTTTTTAGTCTCTACATTTTATTTTTACCACTTTTAGTCCCTAAACTAATTAACGCGGGACATTTAAGTCCTTGAAGCACTATTCCATCACCAAACTAACAGAGAAACTGGACGTGGCTGATGTGGGTATTAAAATATTCTTAAAAAAATTATTTTGCATTTTTTAAATGCCAAAATTTAAAAAAAAAAAAAATTACTCAATTTTCTTTTCATTATTTGTGTTCTTCCTGTGTTCTTCCCTATAATCAATCTCCAGCAAAAAAAAACCCTAAACCTAGATCCTAACCAAACCCCAAACCCATATCCCCAGTAAAGCAAATGTTAGCCTTCAAACCCATAAATTTTCTTGGCAAACAAACACAAAAAAAAACCCACTCACTGGTGTGTTGTTGTTGGTTGTCACCGCCACCATTGTCTGAACTATGACCACCTCTTCTTCCTTATTGTCTTCCTCGCACTCTTCGACCTCGTACTTCTCAGTATCCCTTTCTTCAACATCATCATCATCTATCACAACAACTTTATCATCTTTCTCCTTGGAAAAATCGAAGCTTTCTTCAATTTTTGGTAATGTGGTTTCAGAAACATCATCGGAGGAGGGTTTCTCTAGGACATGGCGAGTAGGTTTGTCTCTACGCTTGCCTCCGTTGACCTTCTTTGACTTCTCGCCGTGAGCTAAGTGGTCCTTAAACGCTTCAATGGCTTGGTGGATCAGCTCGCAATTTGGCGAGGAGTCCCATTTGAACCAGTAGCTTGTGTAGCAGTCAAAATAGTCGCACTCAGACATAGGTGGCTTATGGGTATAGTTGGTGGTGTTGCTGTTGTTGTTGTTACTGTTCCTGTTGTGGTTATTTGGGGCTTTCTTTGGAGGTTTTCGCTTGGAATATTGGGTGATTAGAGATGGGGTTGTGGTTTTCATGGAGCGGGTAATCATGTAAACAAGGACTTCACGCTCTTCAAGAGAAAGAACAGAAGCTAGAGTTAGAATTGCAGCTGGGACGAGCTTTAACACAGAGAGAAAATCTCCATCGGAATGGCATGGAATCGCTGAAGAAGAAGATGAGGAAGAAGATGAGGATGAGGATGGAGATGGTTATACTTTACATTTGTTCTTTATCTTCATTTTTCTTTGCTTTGCTTCAGAAAAAAAGAAAAAGAAAAAATTGTATCTTTTTTTTCTCTCTCTCTCTCTCTCTCTCTCTCTCTCTTTTCTTTTGGTTTTTCTCTCTTGTCTCCATCTCTCACTCACACTCGCTCACAGAGTTTCTTAGTCTCTCACACTCTCTCACTCTCTCTGTGCGTTTGAGATATTTTTAAAAAATTTGAAATTTTCAGATCGATAAAAAAATATCTTGGATGGTGTAAAAATGTCGTCCACCAGACTTATTATTATTTTTTGCCATTTGGTTGCTAGGTTTCTATTCTTTTGCTTGGGTTTGATCTCTATGTTCTTTGATTCAGTGGTGGTGATTTGGGGTTTTTTTTTTTCCAGTGGGTTTTTTTTGTGTTTGTTTGCCAAGAAAATTTATGGGTTTGAAAGCTAAGGTTTGCTTTACTAGGGATATGGGTTTAGGGTTTGGTTAGGATCTGGGTTTAGGGTTTGTTTTTTGCTGGAGATTGATTATAGGGAAGAACTCAAATAATGAAAAGAAAATTGAGTAATTAAATTTTTTTTTTTTTAATTTTGGCATTTCAAAAATGCCAAATAATTTTTTTAATAATATTTTAATGCCCACTTCAGCCACGTCCAGTTCCTCCGTTAGTTTGGTGACGGAATGGTGCTTCAAGGACTTAAATGTCTCGCGTTAATTGGTTTAGGAACTAAAAGTGGTAAAAATAAAATGTAGGAGCATCCACAGCAGATGTTGTAAAAAAAATGTCATTTTGACACACCAAAAGCCTACTTTATTATTTTACTATATCATTTTACAATATCTCATTTATCAGATGTTCTATCATTCAATTCTATACATTAAAATAACATTTATTACACATTTAAATAATATATTAGCATTCAAAAAGGATGAGAGAGAAGAGAGAAAGTCAAAAAGGAGAAGAGAGAATGAATAAAAAACTAATTTTTTTTTTAGCATTCTTGTCCGTACCGTTGCAAAATGCAATGGTACTGTTCATATGTGGCAAAAATTATAAGATTTTGAATATCTAATAAATGAGGTTTTTTGGTATTTGGTGTGCCAAATGTGCCAAATATTTGGCATTTGGCACATTTAGCACATCTAGTGTGGATGCTCTAAAATGGAAAAAAGTCAAAATGTAGGGACTAAAAGTGAATTTACGCCTAATTTTTTTAACAGAGACTGGATTGCAAAAAATACGCTACAATTGATGTTGCATATAAACTCTTTCGTTATAGAAAAATCATATATCAATATTTTAAAATTGAAGAATATATAGTTTCTTATGCAAACACAATAATAATAAATGCATTTTTTTTTAAATGATAGAAAATATAGATTCATATACAAACAAAATCATAATAAATGCCTCTTGCTATAAACTATATATATATATATATAACCGAAATATTTGACTTTTTATTGACCTCTCCAGAGCTTGCCACATCATTATTATTTTTTTAAACAAAATTATTTTTGTTTAGTCTAAACTTAACAAGGAGTGAATCTCTATCTCTCTAACAAGTCCAACTTAAACTTAAACTGAAACTCATCATTATCATTTTTTTAAACAAAATTATTTTTGTTTAGTCCAAACTTAATAAGAAATGAAACTCTATCTCTCTAACAAGTCCAACTTAAATTCAAAATCAAACGTTGATAATTTATCTCCAAATTTGCGATGTGAATTATGAACACTATAAAAGTAGTGCAATCTCCAATATTTTTTTTTAAAGCCGAGTAGAAGTATGAGCTCTTCTTCAATTATTTTCTTCTCCTCTACTTTGTTAAATATATATATATATGTGGGGGCATAAAGCCCAGTCATGCACATCCACCTTTTCATATCAGGCCCGAAGCCCACGCTGAGGCCCATAATCATGCATGAAGGAAATAGCGACGTTCATGGCAAGCGAGGGAATCATGCCGAGGACAATTCCATCCTCGGCTAGCCAAGGCCAAGGACTGAGCATGTCGGTTCATAAGCGCAGGCAACCTTCCAAGGCACGCCAAGGAGAAAAAACAAGTACAGCAGGCAATCATGCTGGAGTATGGCGGTAGGGCAATACCAGGAAAAGCTGTTGCCTCCATATTAAATGCACTGCAGCTAACTTCCTGGCCTCATTTATGTGGAGGAGACCCCTGAACAATGCTGCCTTGGTCACCGCGATTCATAAAGGGCAGGAAAGGGTGTCTGATGGGACAGGTACTTAAGTGAGGGTTTAAATGGTCGACAAGTGTAAGGTCAAGATGGATCAAAAGGGGGTATATAAGTGGAAAGACCCTCCATGGGAGGGGCATGAGATTTTATCAGAAAGAACACTGTAGCAGTCTGAACTAACTTTGTAACTTTTATTCCTGTCATTCAAGAAATAACAAGTAAACATTTATAGCTCCTCGGACTAGTGCCGAGGGCTGAACTGCTTGACAAAACCAACAATTAGCTTTACTCATTCGCCTATTGAATCTTCTTTAACTGCTGTTGCATTCATCAAAGCCCAATCTTTCTACCCACTTTCTATAAATTTATTGCATTGGGCCTATTGGGCTTGAGTTCACTTATCCCTTAGGAGTAGTGCTCAGACCTAGTCCCTACAATTGGTGTCGTCTGTGGGAAAGATTTGTGTGAGGTAAGTGCAACAGCTAGACATGGCGGGATCAGGCCCACAGTGGATAGAGCTCGTAGGGTCCCAGCGACAAAGCAATTTCCCTGACCTTGAACGAGAACAGAATCAGAAGAACAAAGAGAATCGAGAGGATAGCGTGCATACCACCCAGATGAGCAAAACCCACTCCCATGCGGATAGTCGCGTGTCCCAAAAACAAAACAATAACCAAGCCCTGCAACAAGAGATAGATGACCTGAAAAGAAAGCTGCGCCATGTGCAGCGGAGACAATCTCCTCCCAGTTCTGACATATCCTCTAACAATGAGGAGGACGATAATTACAGGCGAAGATCAAGTACTCCTCTAAGTGAAACCTTCTCTTGTGAGGATGAGCACCATTATAGACTAAAGCACAAGGGCCTGTCTAATAGAGGACTGGGCAATGATGCCATGAGCAAGGCCCTGGAACAAATCTCTAAGTCACCCTTCACACGCAAGGTAGAAGGGGCTAGGCTACCTCGGCGGTTCCATCAGCCTACATTCACCATTTATAATGGTCGAACGGATCCCATGGAGCATGTGAGCCAGTTTAATCAAAGAATGGCCGTCCACTCCAAGAACGAAGCCTTGATGTGCAAGGTCTTCCCATCCAGCCTAGGACCTGCAGCAATGAGATGGTTCAATGGCTTGAAAACGAACTCCATAAACTCCTATAAACAGCTCATCGAGGCCTTTGGCCCTCGCTTCATCACGAACAGCAGGGCTCCCTGGCCTCTGAGTTTGTTACTGTCATTATCAATGCGTGAGGGCGAAACCCTAAAAGCGTACTCGGACAGATACTGGGAAATGTATAACGAGATGGACGGCAACTTTGACGACGTCGCCATCAGCACTTTTAAAAGCGACTTTCCAACCGAGCATGCCTTGAGGAAATCCCTGACGGGTAAGCCGGTCACCAGTGTACGTCAGCTTATGGATCGGATTGACAAATACAAAAAAGTGGAAGAAGACTAGCTACAAGGGAAAGGAAAAGAGAAGGTTATTCCTCAACGGAGTAGGGATTTCAAGTCGGACCGGTACAATAATGACCGTTAGAGGGGACACTTCGTAGGACAATCTAAATCAACCAACTGGCAAATGGTTAATGCCGTCTTCAGAGAACCGGTACATCAAGTTTTGGAGAAAATCAAGAATGAACCGTTCTTCCAATAGTCGAGTAAAATGGCTGGGGACCCTATCGTAACTAGAATCTGTATTGTCGGTACCACCAAGATCACGGACACAATACAGAAGATTGCAGGAACCTTCAGAACCACCTGGATCAGCTAGTCCAAGAAGGAAAGCTGAGGCACCTTTTGCATCAGTCCAGCGGTCATCAAGGCCAGGCAATTAGGGAGCCCCAGAGGGACACTTCTTTAAGGCCACCCATCGAAACGATAAACGTAATCTTCACTGCTCTAGGGAGGATGGGCTCATGCCCCTCAAGGGTGATGTCTCTGGCTCGGTTGTACACCGACGATTCTGGCCCAGAGCCGAAAAGGCCCAAAGTGTATCCTTACCCGGTCTTAAGCTTTTCCGAGGAAGACAAAATCGAAACCATCCAACCGCACGACGACGCATTGGTAATTACTCTACGGATTGGGGGCTACGACATGAAAAGGGTAATGGTCGATGATGGTAGCAGTGCCAAGATCATGTACCCCGATCTTTATAAGGGGCTGAAGCTAAGCCCAGAGGATTTGATGACCTATAGCTCCCCCTTGATGGATTTTGATGGGAATATTGCCGTACCAAAGGGCCAGATTAGACTACCTGTGCAAACTGGCCCAGAAATAGTGGAGGTTGACTTCATTATGGTGGACACTTATTCCCCTTATACGGCCATCGTTGCTAGACCTTGGCTCCACACCCTAGGAGCCATCACCTCCACCCTGCATCAGAAGGTGAAATTCCCTTCTGAGGGTCGGGTCCTGGAAATTCGAGGTTGCCAGACCACGGCAAGAGAGTGCTTGGTTGCTGCCGTCTCACATCGGCCTGGAGCAGAGTCCTCGGGCCTTGTTGAAAACAATTCATAGCAATCAAAGATACCGACATTGCCTATTAACGCACCAACTGAAGAAGCAAAATGTGAAGATTTGGAAAAGGTGATCATTGGCGATGACCCGAAGAGGTTTTTCCAGGTGGGGTCTCAACTGCCCCCTCAGGAAAATGAGGGATTGATCGAGTTCCTCAGAAGAAATGTCGATGTGTTCGCATGGGACGTTTATGACGCACCGGGAATTAATCTGAACTTCATATGTCACCACCTAAATGTGAATCCATCAGCCACTCCTAAGAAACAACCACCTCAGGGCCCATCCAAAGAACACGCCAACGCAGTCAGAGAAGAGGTAAGAAAGCTCAAGCAGGCAGGGGCTATCAAAGAGGTGTTCCACCCAGAGTGGTTGGCTAACACCGTGGTTGTAAAAAAGAAGAGTGGGAAATGGTAAGTTTGTGTGGACTTCACAGACTTAAACAGGGCGTGCCCAAAAGACCTTTTCCCCATGCCCAAGATAGACCAATTAGTGGACGCGACTATACACCATCCTCAGATGAGCTTCCTGGACGCCTTCCAAGGCTACCATCAGATAACACTAGCCCTGGGAGATCAAGAAAAGACAGCATTCGTGACCCCTATTGGGAATTACCATTACAAGGTGATGCCATTTGGTTTGAAGAATGTGGAGTCTACCTACCAAAGGATGATGACTAGAATGTTTGAGCCACAGTTGGGCAAAAGTATCGAAGTCTACATAGACGATACGGTTGTAAAGAGCAAAATAGTGTCCGAACACGTGGGAGACCTCGAAGTCATATTTGACATCTTAAGGAGGCATAAATTGCGTCTCAACGCGTCTAAGTGCTCATTAGGTGTTGGGTCTGGCAAATTTTTGGGCTATATGGTGACTCATAGGGGAATTGAGGTGAGCCCAAACCAGATCAAAGTGATTCACGATCTGCGACCTCCTCGGAACCCTAAAGAGGCCCAAAAACTAGCAGGAATGATCGTAGCCTTGAACCGGTTTATTTCTAGATCAGCAGATAGGTGTCGACCGTTTTACCTCCTGATGAATAAATAGAAAGGGTTTGAGTGGTCCGAGGACTGTGCTTTAGCCTTCCAACAACTTAAAGAATACTTATCCCGGCCACCCATCATGTCTAGCACTGAGGCTGACGAGGTTTTGTTCGCCTACCTTGCGGTGGCCCCTCATGCTGTAAGCTTAGTGTTGATACAAATTGATGGTGGCATACAATGACCAATCTACTATGTGAGTAAATCATTACATAAGGCCGATGTGCGTTATTTACCGTTGGAGAAGGCAATTTTGGCAATATTGCATACTACGCGAAAGCTCCCTCATTACTTCCAAGCGCACACAATTGTGGTTCTGACTCAACTTCCACTTAAGTCTGTACTCTGAAGTGCGGATTACACCAGAAGAGTTGCCATGTGGAGCACAGTTCTAGGGGCTTTCGATATTAAATATATGCCTCGGACCTCTGTCAAAGGCCACGTCCTTGCTAATTTAATAGCCAAATTTGCTGAACCCCCAATAGAAATGGTAGCAAAAGAACGAGACATGGATGGAAATCAGTTGGCATAATCTCCGTGCAAGGACCCTCACGCTGGAAAGTGTATGTTGATGGCGCAGCAAACCAAAGGGGGTCCAGGGTGGGGCTGATTCTAATATCTCCTAAAAAGATTATCATAGAGAAATCGTTGAGACTAAGGTTCTCGGCCACAAACAATGAAGCCGAATATGAAGCTCTTCTGCAAGGAATGGCCATGGCGCAAAAGATGAGGGGAAAGAAGTATTCTCGGACTCGAGATTGGTCGTGGGCCAAGTGAAAGGGGAGTTAGAGGCCAGAGATGTGAGAATGCAGGAATATCTAAATCAGGTCAGGCATTTGCAATTGGACTTTGAATTTTTCGACTTATCACATATCTCTAGGAGTGGCAACATGCACGCAGATTCATTGGCCACCCTTGCCACCTCCTCGGCGCAAGGGTTACCTTAGACCATCCTCGTTGAAAGCCTGTGCAAAGAAGATAAAGCCAAGAGGGACCAGATCCAGAATCATCAGGTCAGGATGGGTCCAGCTGGATGGACCCTATTGTGAGTTTTCTTAGAGATGATACACTACCTGAAGAGAAATCAGAGGCTGAGAAAGTATGGAGAAAAGCCCCTCGGTTCTGGCTGTCCGAGGACCACAAGCTGTACAAGCGCTCTTATTCTGAGCCATATTTACTGTGTATTCACCCTGAGGCATCAAAATTACTGCTTGAAGAACTGCACGAAGGGATCTGTGGGAGTCACACAAGAGGAAGGTCTCTGTCGCAACAAGCCATTACCCAGGGATATTGGTGGCCGGGGATGCAGAAGGAAGCCCTAGAATATGTTAAAAAATGTGACCAGTGCCAACGGTTTGCTCCAAATATTCACCAGCCAGAAGGGGTCCTCAACCCTTTATCCAATCCCTGGCCGTTTACCCAGTGGGGCCTGGATATTGTAGGCCCCTTTCCCAAGGCGCTAGGAAATAAGAGATATCTGTTGGTCGACACAAATTATTTCACCAAATGGGTCGAAGCTGAGCCATTGGCCAATATCAGAGATGTGGATGTTAAGAAATTCATCTGGAGAAATATTGTCACACGATTCGAGGTCCCTCATACCCTCATTTCAGATAATGGACTCCAATTTGACAGCAAAGCCTTTAAAGAATACTGTTGCGAACTGATGATCACAAACAGGTACTCAACTCCAGCTGATCCTCAGGGAAATGGACAGGCCGAGGCTATTAACAAGGTCATAGTTAATGGGCTTAAGAAGAGACTAGACGACGCCAAGGGAAGATGGGTAGAAGAGCTACCACACGTCTTATGGACTTACCAGACTACACCACGGTGGTTAACAAGGGAGACAGCTTTTGCCATGACCTATGGTGCCGAGGCTGTTATCCCTCTAGAGGTAAACTTCCCAATGCTGAGGACGAGCTCCTTCACTCCAAGCAGTAATGATGAACTACTAGGGAAAAGCCTAGATCTGATTGATGAACGAAGAGAAAAGGCAATGATCCAGTTGGCCTGTTACCACCAGAAGCTCAAGTAGGGATATAATTCCAATGTGAAGCTGAGGCCACTAGCACCAGGGGACCCAATTGGGAAAAACCATACCGAATTACTTCAGTAGCAGGGATAGGTGCATACTACTTAGAAGACTTAGATGGAAAAGCTGTACCTCGTCCATGAAATGTAAATAACCTGAGGAGGTATTATTATTAATAAAAGCATTTCTCTAATTCAAA
Source organism: Quercus aquifolioides (assembly GCA_019022515.1). Classification (NCBI taxonomy): domain Eukaryota; kingdom Viridiplantae; phylum Streptophyta; class Magnoliopsida; order Fagales; family Fagaceae; genus Quercus; species Quercus aquifolioides. The sequence goes on from CM032330.1 coordinate 63,429,880, forward strand.
TTTTAAGGTCTATTATGATTATATGTCTTGTATTTTGGCAACCATCTAAGTACTAGATAGAACCAAGGTCTTGCATGGTCTTCAGACTCAAACCTATGGGGAAACTAGTTACTCCAAGAAAAATCTAAGTACTAGACAGAATAAAGGTCTTGCATGGTTCTAGGTGCATACTACTTAGAAGACTTAGATGAAAAAGCTGTACTTCGTCCGTGGAATGTAAATAACCTGAGGAGGTATTATTATTAATAAAAGCATTTCTCTAATTCAAATTTTAAGGTCTATTATGATTATATGTCTTGTATTTTGGCAACCATCTAAGTACTAGACAGAACCAAGGTCTTGCATGGTTCTCGGGCTCAAACCTATGGGGAAACTAGTTACTCCAAGAAAAATCTAAGTACTAGACAGAACCAAGGTCTTGCATGGTTCTCGAACTCAAACCTATAGGGAAACTAGTTACTCCAAGAAAAATCTAAGTACTAGACAGAACAAAGGTCTTGCATGGTCCTCGGACTCAAACTTATGGGGAAACTAGTTACTCCAAGAAGAATATAAGTGTTAGACAGATCCAAGGTATTGCATGGCTCCTCGGACCAAAAGCCTTGAGGAAACTAACAACTTCTAAAATTATACAAGTGTTAGACAGATCCAAGGTCTTACCTAGCTCCTCGAACCACAAGCCTTGAAGAAACTAACAACTTCTAAAATCACATAAGTGTTAGACAGATCCAAGGTTTTGCCTGGCTCCTTGGACCACAAGCCTTGAGGAAACTAACAACTTCTGAAATCACATAAGTGTTAGATCGATCCAAGGCCTTGCCTGGCTCCTTGGACCATAAGCCTTGAGGAAACTAACAACTTCTAAAATCACATAATTGTTAGATCAATCCAAGGTCTTGCATGGCTCCTCGGACCACAAGCCTGGGGGGAATTGACAACTTTAGACATTTGCCTAAGTAATGAGCAGGGCCCTAAATGGAGCCTGGCTTCTGAGGGCACCTGCCCCATCATTATTCAACAAAGGCGTAAACAAATGTCCATCCATGAGCATCACTTAAAGCATTTTTAGAGGGCATGGGAGTTACATTATGAACTTGAATTCTTTCGTGGCAAATTGCCTTACCAAGATTGCTCAATTGTCCATTACAGCCTAAGTAAAAGTCTACATTGTGAACTTATTTTTGATTGTATGTTCAAACAAAAGATGAGTCATGCTGTTAGGATTAGTGTTAGTTAGAAACACGAATCATGTAAGCAAAACAAATTTCATTACAAAAACAAATTTCATTACAAAAATGGTTTCATTACAAAAGTAAGCTTCATTACAACAAGACTGCAGCAATACAAATAAGAGGAACAGCCTACTTCTTCAGTTTTATGGCCAATTTGTCCTTGGAAATCTGCTGAGAAGATGTGTCTAAAGCTTTGGAATCCTAGCTCGGAGGAGCCTGAGAGTCAGTTGGAGGCTTTGTCACATCCTAGGGTGCTTTCTAGTTACTGGCTTTTTCTTTCTCTAACACCCCTAGATGCTCAGCCTCCTCGGCGGCCTTATCAGTTGGAATAGGATCGTTGGCAGCACTGGCTTGATCTACATCTGCCGCTTTGGAGGCAGTACCAGCTTCGGAGTTAGGAGGAGCAGCCTTTCGTATGGCAGGGGGGTAATACACGCTCCCGGCCCTCCTAAGCTTAGATGAAGCCTCAACTCTAGCTTGGTTGAGGGCCTCAACCCAAACTTGGGAGCCGTAAAGCGTGCATACCCTAGGAACCTGAGTCTTGAGGTTGGCCTCAGTCTCAGCTATTCCCAGCTCGTAGGCATCCTGCTCGACCTGCTGTTTGGCCTCATCTGCTAACTTCCTGCCCTCTTTTGCCTCAGCATGAGCTTTCACCGCCTCGCTCTTAGCCTTCTCTGCATTCTCCAGCTTCTTCTTGTAAGACTTAATCTGTCCGTTAGCAGCCGCCAACTGCTCCTCGGCCCTGCGAAGAAGCGGTCTTTGGTCTTCGACCTGCTTTTAGGCACTCGCCAAAGCCGAATCCGCGCTCTTCCTGGCCTTCTCCTCTTCCTACAGCTTGCCTCTCAGGTCTTGGGTAGACTGATCAGTGATATTGAAGGCTTTAATAGCAGCAACGCTTCTCTTCCCCTCATCATCTAACTGTTTGCTGCTACTATTGGCCATCTCCTCAATCTTGAATGTGGCCTGAACAGCCTGAAGCCGAAAACAAAATGTGAGATAAACAAAGAACAAAGGTCAAAAAGTGGGGGTCAACTGATTAAACTAAGTTGGATTACCATGCCCAAGTAACTCTTCAGGCTGAGGAAGACCTCCTGCCTCCTGAATGACCGCAGCTCAACCATGTCCGAAGGCAGCAGCAAGGCCCTCTCTAGAGCATCAGCCACATGGCTGTCGGTGCCTGCCTGGAAGTCCCTGATGGAGGTAGTTTCCATCAAAGGGGCCCCCTCAAGCATTGGGGCCGGGAGCCAGGCCTGTGGCTCAGGCTGAGGATCAATCGTCTTCTTGGGCACCCTGGGCCCAACCCTTTGCTGCTTGGCTGCCCGCTAATTCTCCTCTTCCGACGTAGAGCGAGACCTATCTTCCTTCATTATCTCCTTGCCCTTCGAATCCCTTTTTCGCTTAGGATCGGAAGGCTCGGTCCTCAGTGGTAGGGTTGACTTGGAAGGAGGAGGAGGAAGTTTGGATAGGGCTAGAGGGAGCTTGCTTTTTAAGGGGGAAGGAGGTTTCCTCTGAGTAGGTTTCCCTTGTGCCTCCTTCCCAAGCTGAGACTCTATCAAGGTAGGCTCATCTGCTGCCTCCTCTGGATTCCTATGTCTTCTTCTGAAAGGGTGTCTGACAAGGGAAAATCTACCTCGGTGTAGTTTGGGTCACCAAAATCACCAGTAAGGTCCTCGGGTGAGTAAGTTTGATCGAACACCTCAAACCTGTCCTTGGACAAAACCAATTCAACAAAATCCTCCTTTTCTAATCCGTCTCCCTCTTCCTCTTCCTCGGGATGAGGGGATGAAGAACCAACCAAGGGTACGCCCTCTAGGATTGAAACACCCTCAGGGAGCAGGAAGCCTTCAACTGCAACACTGATCCTATGAAGACATGGATCACGAGCCTTGATAACACACTTCGGCGCTTGGAAAGCTCGAGAGATCGACTTGTATCCAAGTATCAAATGAGCTGCCCTGAGCTGACCGTCTTCCTCGTTCACAAACACCTCGGCTTTGAGGATAGTGTCCAAACTCTCCTTGTTGATCAAATCGAAGTTTGGTTCAATGAAGTGTCTATCTACAAAGCCATGGAAAGCAAGGAGTTAGCGGCCTAGCAACATATGTTACAAAAAGACAATCAATAAATCCTAGTCATATCCTAAAACCCCACCTGGTTCCCCCTCTACCGTGGGGTAGGGAGTTCCATCATGCCACTCCTCGGACACGATCAAAAAGTCCTTATTTAGCCTCTTGTTGGACTCGGGAAGGCACTGGATAAGCCGAATCTCAGGCTGCCTTGTCTTTAGGTAATACCCCTTCCCCTTCAGTCGGTGAAGGTTGTAGACCCAATTCACGTCATGATTGGTCAACCGCAACCCCATTTTCTCGTTTAAGGCGTCTACACACCCCAATATTCTGAAGACATTAGGGGTGCATTGAGTAGGGGTTAATCTAACGAACCTAAGGTAATCTCTCATCACCGGCCCCATGGGGATTCTCATGCCACCTTCAATGAAGGCTATCATGGGAATCGCCACTTCACCCGTTTGCTTTCGAAAGTGCCACTCACCCTCCTTACAGTACCTTAGACCCACATGGGGTGGGATCCTATAGTCAGTCTTAAACTTTTCCATCCCTTCCTTAGACTATACTAAATCCTTAAATCTACCCATCACTAGAAAAACTCAGAGAGGTAAAGAAAGTTAGGGTAAGAGGTCTAAGAAGAAAGACGTAGAGAAAAGAGAACAAAAAAGGTTTGAAGAGTTTGGAAAAAACTTACAAGGGTGAAGAAAGTGTCCTCGGAACAAGCTTTTGAAGAAACACGAATGAGGTGAGGATTGTTGGCAGATTCAACGTACGTGCGCAAGAGCTCTTGAATGCAAAGATAGCTTGGGCGACTTGATTTAGATGTGCATTTATACCCAAATCAAAATAGTAGCGGGAGTTTTCCCCACTCATAAATGAAAAGATAAATCTCCACCGTTGGTTCGCCATCGCACCATAAAACGTAGGGGACAGCCAGCCGCGAGAACTTAATGAAGGCATGCCACACTCACCGAAGCGTCAAGAGCATGCCTTGGGCAGTTAAAAAGACACTGGCACTGACGAAGGACAAGACGTGAACAAGCCAAGGGTCCACCCGAGGATGTCAAAATTCTCCTTTCTGTCCAAGGATCTAGACAGCAGAATTTTGAGGGACTATTGTGGGGGTATAAAGCCCAGTAATACACATCCACCTTTTCGTATCAGGCCCGAAGCCCACGCTGAGGCCCATAATCAGGCATGAAGGAAATAGCGACGTTCATGGCAAGCGAGGGAATCATGCCGAGGACAATTCCGTCCTTGGCTAGCCAAGGCCAAGGACTGAGCATGTCGGTTCACGAGCGCAGGCAATCTTCCAAGGCACGCCAAGGAGAAAAAACAAGTACAGTATGCAATCATGCTGGAGTATGGCGGTAGAGCAATACCAGGAAAAGCTGTTGCCTCCACATTAAATGCATTGCAGCTAACTTTTTGGCCACATTTATGTAGAGGAAACCCTTGAAAAGTGCTGCCTTGGTCACCGCGACTCACAAAGGGTAGGAGGGGATGTCTGATGGGACAAGTACTCAAGTGAGGGTTTAAATAGTCGACAAGTGTAAGGTCAAGATGGATCAAAAGGGGCTATATAAAGGACAAGACCCTCCATGGGAGGGGCAGGAGATTTTACGAGAGAGAACATTATAGCAACCTGGACAAACTTTGTAACCATTGTTTCTGCCACTCAAGAAATAATAAGTAACAAGTTATAGCTCCTTGGACTAGTGTCAAGGACTGAGTGGCTTGCCAAATCCCACAATTAGTTTTACTCATCTGCTTATTGAATCATCTTTAACTTTTGTTGCCTTCATCTCAGCCCAATCCTTCTATCCACTCTCTACAAAGTAATTGTATTGGGCCTACTGAGCTTGAGTCCATTCGTCCTTTAGAAGCAGTATTCAAACCCAATCCCTACAATATATATATATATATATATATATATATATATTATGGCTTTTTATATATTTTTTAAAAAGTAATTTTCGTACAAGAACTACCAAACTTTTTTTAGCTGTTTTACAAGATAAAAAAAATTTGCAATAATTGAAATTTTAGGTTGCTGCTACTACATATGTCTTTACTTTACCTCACGATATGAAAGTATGTTAATTTCTTGGGCAGAAAGCTTATATATGATATATTAAGAGTAGGTATGGCTTTTGTGGGGCCCGAGGGCCTGGAATTTTCGGCCCACCTCTAGACTGGCCCAGGGCCCATGCCGAGGACTAACAGCTGCCTAGGGACTTTTCGGCCCTCTGGGCCGCGCCGAGGACAACCCTGTCCTCGGCATACCTATCCCGATCCCAGTACAGGCGGTCACATCCACATTTAATGCGTCTACCTAACCCCCCTGGCAATCTCAGTGTTGAGAGGACTCCTGAACGGCGGAACCTTGGGTGCCGCGATCCACAGTACGGTGGGAAACGTGGCTGATGGGACAAGTCCTTAAGCAGTGGTCTGGATGACCGACAGTTGGAAGGCTAGGATTGGCCAAAGAGGGTATATAAATGCAAGGAGCCCTTCAGAGTAGGGGGCTCCTCGGCCATCCGAGGAGCAACCCCCAAGACAATAGGAACAAAGAAAAAGCCCTCAAGAGGGAAGAACACTTCAGGCGAGCTGGTGGCTAGCCTGTTGGCGCCGAACCCTACGACCCACTCTCTAAACAAATTTATTGCTGGGGGATCTACGACAAAACGAGCCCCTACAATTGGCGCCGTCTGTGGGAAGGGTTAGTGCGCCGACCGGCGCACCCGGCGATCGTTCTAAACGAATCACCCCGCAAAACAGAAACGAACAAGTACAGTTGCAGCAAAATGGAAGATTCAACAGCAGAAAAAGAAACGAGAAAAGAGCGATGTTATTTCATAAAAAAGAAAAGGAGTTACAAATACAATCAGAGGCTCAGGCAGGCTTGTTTTACAAGCTTTATTACAAGCTAATCCTACAATCGGAGGCTCAGGCGGTCCGATCCTACAACTAGCTAGGGGAGAGGGAAGTGTCAACCCGTGCTTTTATTGGCATCAGCAGAACGGGAGAGCTTGACAATAAAAGCGGGGAAGGGGGGCTGAGGCTGGCTTGCTTCAAAGCGGAAGCTTGAACAAAGTGAGGAGCAGATGCAGGGGCACCGGAACGTCCTCCCCCGTGATGTTCCCTTGATGCTCTCCAATCCTCCCGAGCGCCGGCCGTTGGAGACGGCAACACTCGGGCGCCAGACATGACGTAAGTTCGCGTATCTTCTCCACCGAAGGTGCGCTCCGGGGAAAGATGTTAGGTACTCCAACAATGTCCCACCTGGCCACCGCGTGCAACACTGCCGGTGTTACGCCGAGGCTCTGCCGCACCAGAAACCCAGTGGGGGCTGCGGCCACGGCAGCCCTTAACTCCATATCTCCTAACTCCGGTCACAATTCCGACGGGGTTATTAAAGGGGCATGGGGAGTGGAAAGATGGTTTCCTTTCTGTTCGAGTTGGGAAGCTCATGGGGTATGAAGAAACCATCCCCCCAGAAAGCCTTATATAGAGGGGGAGAGTTGGTGACAATCAATTCGCGCAGAATTCGAAGAGTGAGTTACCGAGGCGGCGGGCAATAATGAAGCCACCAAATTCCAAGGGGGCTGCAGACCGTTGTACTTCTGTTGATTTACGAGACCATTAATGAAGGCGCGTCTCGCGCACCGAAGCGTCAGGCGCAGAACACGAACGGCCAAGAAACGCTTCCCCGATAGAAGATGGGGAAACTAATTACTTCAGAAGACCAAGTGTTAGACAGAACCAAGGCTCTGCATGGTCCTCGGACTCAGGCCTATGGGGAAACTAGCCACTACTTATGAAGGCAGCACCTGTGCCTAGGCCTTGCATGGTCCTCGGACCCAAGCCTACGGAGAGCTAGCCACTACTTATGAAGGCAGCACCTGTGCCTAGGCCTTGCATGGTCCTCGGACCCAAGCCTACGGAGAGCTAGCCACTACTTATGAAGGCAGCACCTGTGCCTAGGCCTTGCATGGTCCTCGGACCCAAGCCTACGGAGAGCTAGCCACTACTTATCTTGAAGGCAGCACCTGTGCCTAGGCCTTGCATGGTCCTCGGACCCAAGCCTACGGAGAGCTAGCCACTACTTATGAAGGCAGCACCTGTGCCTAGGCCTTGCATGGTCCTCGGACCCAAGCCTACGGAGAGCTAGCCACTACTTATCTTGAAGGCAGCACCTGTGCCTAGGCCTTGCATGGTCCTCGGACCCAAGCCTACGGAGAGCTAGCCACTACTTATGAAGGCAGCACCTGTGCCTAGGCCTTGCATGGTCCTCGGACCCAAGCCTACGGAGAGCTAGCCACTACTTATGAAGGCAGCACCTGTGCCTAGGCCTTGCATGGTCCTCGGACCCAAGCCTACGGAGAGCTAGCCACTACTTATGAAGGCAGCACCTGTGCCTAGGCCTTGCATGGTCCTCGGACCCAAGCCTACGGAGAGCTAGCCACTACTTATGAAGGCAGCACCTGTGCCTAGGCCTTGCATGGTCCTCGGACCCAAGCCTACGGAGAGCTAGCCACTACTTATCTTGAAGGCAGCACCTGTGCCTAGGCCTTGCATGGTCCTCGGACCCAAGCCTACGGAGAGCTAGCCACTACTTATCTTGAAGGCAGCACCTGTGCCTAGGCCTTGCATGGTCCTCGGACCCAAGCCTACGGAGAGCTAGCCACTACTTATGAAGGCAGCACCTGTGCCTAGGCCTTGCATGGTCCTCGGACCCAAGCCTACGGAGAGCTAGCCACTACTTATCTTGAAGGCAGCACCTGTGCCTAGGCCTTGCATGGTCCTCGGACCCAAGCCTACGGAGAGCTAGCCACTACTTATGAAGGCAGCACCTGTGCCTAGGCCTTGCATGGTCCTCGGACCCAAGCCTACGGAGAGCTAGCCACTACTTATGAAGGCAGCACCTGTGCCTAGGCCTTGCATGGTCCTCGGACCCAAGCCTACGGAGAGCTAGCCACTACTTATCTTGAAGGCAGCACCTGTGCCTAGGCCTTGCATGGTCCTCGGACCCAAGCCTACGGAGAGCTAGCCACTACTTATCTTGAAGGCAGCACCTGTGCCTAGGCCTTGCATGGTCCTCGGACCCAAGCCTACGGAGAGCTAGCCACTACTTATCTTGAAGGCAGCACCTGTGCCTAGGCCTTGCATGGTCCTCGGACCCAAGCCTACGGAGAGCTAGCCACTACTTATGAAGGCAGCACCTGTGCCTAGGCCTTGCATGGTCCTCGGACCCAAGCCTACGGAGAGCTAGCCACTACTTATGAAGGCAGCACCTGTGCCTAGGCCTTGCATGGTCCTCGGACCCAAGCCTACGGGGAGCTTGCCACTATCTTTAAAGCAGCAACAGAATCTTCTATAAGAGGCTAATCACTTGCCGGAGGATTGAAGCGCTGAGCTAACTATTTGGGAAAAACCAACCAGCGGAAGGCCTTGGGGGGAATGAGGGCCGTGGGTGTCAAAACCCTCCTCCCCGTTCAAGGGAACGTGCAGCAGGATTTTGAGGGGCTATTGTGGGGCCCGAGGGCCTGGAATTTTCGGCCCACCTCTAGACTGGCCCAGGGCCCATGCCGAGGACTAACAGCTGCCTAGGGACTTTTCGGCCCTCTGGGCCGCGCCGAGGACAACCCTGTCCTCGGCATACCTATCCCGATCCCAGTACAGGCGGTCACATCCACATTTAATGCGTCTACCTAACCCCCCTGGCAATCTCAGTGTTGAGAGGACTCCTGAACGGCGGAACCTTGGGTGCCGCGATCCACAGTACGGTGGGAAACGTGGCTGATGGGACAAGTCCTTAAGCAGTGGTCTGGATGACCGACAGTTGGAAGGCTAGGATTGGCCAAAGAGGGTATATAAATGCAAGGAGCCCTTCAGAGTAGGGGGCTCCTCGGCCATCCGAGGAGCAACCCCCAAGACAATAGGAACAAAGAAAAAGCCCTCAAGAGGGAAGAACACTTCAGGCGAGCTGGTGGCTAGCCTGTTGGCGCCGAATCCTACGACCCACTCTCTAAACAAATTTATTGCTGGGGGATCTACGACAAAACGAGCCCCTACAGCTTTCATTATTTTAACGTGGGCTCCTGCTCAACATTTTTTAGCATGAGCCATATGCTGATAAGGTTCGTTTAAAGTTTAGACCCGTTAAAATTTAAAACTTATTGTTTTATGGGTTCATGTACTTTTTTCTTTTTCTTATATTTCTCTTTTGAATAGTCATATATTTTTTGAATTGTTTCAATAACTTAATCTTTAATTTTATTTATATATATATATATATATATATTTGGCATTTTGGAAGTTTTAACATCTAAATTTGTGTTAGTTTTTGCAATATTTGAACATATTTAGCATATTTCAATGACTATACCATGTATTATTCTTTTGAAGGTAATCAATTTTCTTTTATATTTCTCTATTGTGTAATTATATACATTTTATTTTGTTTCAAAAATTTATAGGAAGTAAATCTTATAATTCTTTAATATTTTTTGCCTTTCAAAAGTTTTAACATCTAAATTATTCTTTTGATGGTAACACATTTTTCTCTTATATTTCTCTATTGTGTAATCATATATATATATATATATATATATATTATCTATAATTTGTAGACTCTAAACCTTTTGATTCCTTTCAATAGTTATAGCAATGGATTATTTTTTTTGAATGTAACCCACATTTCTCTTATATTTTTCTATTGTTTAGTCATATATATTTTGTTTTGTTTTAATAATTTTTAAACAGTGAATCATCTAATCATTTAATATTTTTTAGACTTTTAAAAATTTTAATATCTGAATTTTTGAGTTTTATAAGCCATTGCACGTTCAAGTAATGACTTCTTCATCAAATCATAACACAAATTGAAGTCATATAAGAGCAAATCTGACAATAGTATAGTTTTTTAATCAATTTAAGATTTTATAAAAGTATTTTAGTTTACCTTACAAATAGATAAGTTCTTATGCATTGTATAGATTAATGACTAATATATTATATAATTTTACTTGCAAACACAAAAATAATAAATGCCTATTATAAATGCTAAATACACGCTTAGTTTCTGCTTGTATGGCCAAAATTCCCTAATTTCATTTTTTGAAGTAAAAAAAAAAAAAAAAAAAAATCATCCATCAAACAAACATGGCGCTCTCAATCAATCGGGTGTCATGTCATTGCCAGTTCGATTTATATAGGCATATATGAGTATGACGTTTGTATATCGTGATACCATTTCATCATCCTTTTTGTTTGATCTATTTTGAAAGGTACAAGGTGCATTATGTATCTTGTTCTCTTTCTTTCTGTTGTTTTTTAGTGCTTTGATCTTTTAATTATCAGCCACTAGCCATGTTGATTATTTTTTTTAACAGGGAGTGGATTGCAGAAAATATCCTACCATTGATGTTGCATATAAACTATTTCGTTATAGAAAAATCATATATCAATATTTTTAAATGGAAGAATATATAGTTTCTTATGCAAACACAATTATAATAAATGCAATTTTTTAAAATGATATAAAATATAGATTCATATACAAACAAAATTATAATAAATGCCTCATGCCATAACATATATATATATATATATAACACCGAAACCTTTAATTTTTTATTGACCTCCCCAGAGCTTGCTACATCATTATTATTATTTTTAAACAAAATTATATATATATATATATATATAATCGAAACAATTAACTTTTTATTAATCTTTCCAGAGCTTGCCACATGATTATTATTATTTTTTAAACAAAATTATTTTTGTTTATTATAAACTTAACAAGGAGTGAAACTCTATCTTTCTAGTAAGTCCAACTTAATCTTAAACTCAAACTCATCATTATCATTTTTTTAAACAAAATTATTTTTGTTTAGTCCAAACTTAACAAAAAGTGAAACTTTATCTTTCTAACAAGTCCAACTTAAACTTAAACTCAAAATCAAACTTTAACAATTTATCTCCAAATTTGCAAGGTTAATCATGAACATTATAAAAACAGTGCAAGCTCCAATATTTTTTTTAAAGTCGAGTAGAGGTATAAACTCTTCTTCTGTTATTTTCTTCTCCTCTACTTTGTTAATATATATATATATATATATATATATATATATTATGGATTTTTATGTATTTTTTAAAAAGTAATTTTCATACATGAACCACCAAACTTTTTTTAGCCGTTTTTTATAAGATAAAAAAACTTGCAATAATTGAAATTTTATGTTGCTGTTACTGCATATGTCTTTAATTTACCTCAGGATATGAAAGTATGTTAATTTCTTGGACAGAAATCTTATATACAATATATTAAGAGGAGGGATGGCTTTCATTATTTCAACGTGGGCTCCTGCTCAACATTTTTTAGCGTGAGCCACATGCTGATAAGGTTCGTTTAAAGTTTAGACCAATCAAAATTTAAAACTTATTGTTTTATGAGTTCGTGTACTTTTTTCCTTTTTCTTATATTTCTCTTTTGAATAGTCATATATTTTTTGAATTTTTTCAATAACTTAATCTTTGATTATATATATTTTTTGGCATTTTGGAAGTTTTAACATCTAAATTTATGTTGGTTTTTGTAATATTTGAACATGTTTAGCATATTTCAATGACTATACCATGTATTATTTTTTTTAAGGTAATCAATTTTTCTTTGATATTTCTCTATTGTGTAATCATATACATTTTGTTTTGTTTCAAAAATTTATAGGAAGTAAATCTTATGATTCTTTGATATTTTTTGGCCTTTCAAAAGTTTTAACATCTAAATTATTCTTTTGATAGTAACACATCTTTCTCTTATATTTCTCTATTGTGTAGTTATATATATATATATATATATATATATATATATTATCTATAATTTGTAGACTCTAAATCTTTTGATTCCTTTCAATAGTTATAGTAATAGATTATTCTTTTGAATATAACCCACCATTCTCTTATATTTCCCTATTATTTAGTCATATATATTTTGTTTTATTTCAATAATTTTTAAACAGTGAATCATCTGATTCTTTAATATTTTTTGGTCTTTCAAAAGTTTTAATATCTGAATTTTTGAATTTTATAAGCCATTGCACGTTCAAGCAATGACTTATTCATCAAATTGTAACACTAATTGAAGTTGTAGGGTCACGATTTGCAGCTTAAGCCCAAAAGATATGAGATATAGGCCCAATGAGCTTAGTACAATAAATTTGTAGAGAATGGGTGAAAGAACTAGGCCTTTTATGAATTTGACAACGGCTAATACGGATTCAAAAGATGAATAAGCAAGTAAAACAGGTAAAACTGAATGAAATTATCGTCCGAGAAGGTAGATTATGATATAAATCAGTAGAACTGAGTGCTAATATGATTTTTTTGTGCCTCCCTTTGGCATGGGATATCCCTCACAATATATAGTTTCTTTCCAGTCATCTTGATCCTACACTTGTTAATCATCTAAGCCTTCACTTGAGTGCATGTCCCATCAAACACCTTTTCTGGCTTTCTATGAGGTGTGGTAGCTAAGACTGCATTGTTCAGGGGTCCTCTCCACATAAATGCGGCTAGAAAAGTAGCTGTAGTGCATTTAATGTGGTGATAGCAGCTTTTCTTTAGATATTTCTGAGTTTTTATCGTTCCTGTATGTGTATGAGGCTCATCCTTATCGTGGAAATCTCCTGGAAGATTACCTAGATTGTTGCAATACGGAATTGATCTGTGTTCATCATATCCGAGGGGGAGTTCATCCTCGGACTATCCTCCCCGCTCCTTCCGTATGTGCTTCTAAACTAGTGGTCTCTCTCTCGACTACTTTCCCCCTCCTCAGACATGCTCATGTTCCCAGATAAGGCCCAAGGCCCAATACACAAATTTGGGCCTCTATCCCTACAATAGCCCCTCAAAATTCCAAATTTTAACTCGCATCCGAGGAGAGAAAGTGAGATTTTGATTTGACAAGAAATAGGGACATCAAACCCCTGAATTCACACGTGTAGGAGTATGGTTTTGTGCGCCTCATAAGTGCTACTGACGTTTCGGAGCCTGTGAGACATCATTAATTGCTTCAGGTGGCGTTATGTCCCTTGCATCTGATGGTGAGGCACAAATCAAACGGTTGACATTTTTCTTAAAATTTTGAGTGGGATAACTCCCACTTATTTTTGCTTTCTACATAAAGCTTTGAGGGAAACCATTTTTCCTTCATTTTATAAACTCTCAAACTCTCCAGCATCTTCAAGCATTCAAAACTCACAAAGCCTGCTAAATCGTTAAGCTTTGCACACGTTTCCTCTAAGAAATCTTTGGGAGTTTCTCTAAAGATTTCAGGGATCACCACGCACTTTAGTTCGTGTAAGTTTAATATCTTTAAATCTTTCCTTTTCTCCTCAGCTGACCTTCTCGGCCTTACAATTTTTATTTCTCCCCTTAGAAACTTTGGTAGCTCCCTTTTAGTTTGTCAAGATGGGTAGATTTAAGAACTTAGTGGACTCCCCCGCCAAAATAGAAGCCTTTAAGGGGAGGTATCATATACCACAGGATGTTGCCCTGCGATACTGTCCCCCAGACCAAATAGAAACAGACTGAGAGGAAGGAAAGGTCGTCATCCCAATGATAGCGTTTATAGAAGGGGGAATGACCTTCCCAATGGGTAATGTAACCCGGGATTGCCTCTTCAACCATAGGTTATGCCCCCATCAATGCGCACCTAACCTATTTAGGGTCTTGGGTAGCGTTGATGCTCTTAATGAGCACATGGGTCTGTGGCTCACTTGGCATGATGTAGTTCACATGTACGAGTGTCACTCATAAAAGGTCGCGGGATACTATCTCAAATCCCGCTCAGACGTGGTGAGATTGATATTGTGCCTTCCCAAATCCAACAAGGGTATGAAAGATGATTATCTTATAGCTTTGGGAGCGTGGTATGATGGCGTTCACTGCCCCGTCTGAATGGGAAAACCAGGTGGGGTGTCTTAGAATTAGGCTTCTTAGTGATAGATTTGGAATTTTTAACCTCAACCTTGTCTTGCCCCTTTTTGTTTTACTTTCTTTTGAGATTCTAGTTTCTAACGATATTACTCCTCGGCTGTTTTTGCAGATAAAAGGTACGTAGCTCCTAAACTCAGCTTAACCAATGTTGAGGTTCTCAACTACTTGCTAAGATCTAAGGTTTTTGTAAGTGAAGACAGGCAGCTGCGGGCTGTTTATCTCATATTGGGTTTTAAGCCTATCTCGGACATATTCCAAGAAGTCGGACACGCCATAAAGGCGAACGATCCTCGGATAAACCGAATTGACGTCTCTCGGCCTCATTTTTTAGCTCAAGACGACCTTCCACCAGTAGCATACCCCTACCCACAAGGCATTCCTTTGATCATCCAACCAATTCAACAAATTCCTCTTGAAGCAGCAGCGGAAGAAGGGGTTGCTTCTTCTAGTTCCTCGCTCGAAGAGGAAATTGATAAATTTCATTTCGGTAAGGAGGAACCTCAAGGAGTACAAGTGATTTCAGTATCGGACGCCGAGGAGGAACTGGACAGACATTCTAGTGTTCACGCCCCTGTTCTTGTGGTCACCCATCTGGAAGACACTTCAGACGAGGAGGAAGAAGAAATGGCCTTGAATGCAGGATGTAAAAGTCTAAGAGACCTTATGAAAGCGAGAAATAAAGTATCCATATCAAAAGAGACTAATAAGTCTCAAGTCTCAGTTAACCTTCCTCCTCCCCCTCCTCAGATTCTCGCTGACCTTAGGCCGAAGCCAATTCCTGAGTTAAAGAAGAAAAGGCCGAACGAGACGCTCGAGGAAGGTGAGGTTGGCCTTATGAAGGGAAATAAACAATAGAAGGTGGTCAAAAACCAGCGAGGCAGAAGGTCCGCTTCTGTTGAAAGCCGGGAGGATCCTATTGGGGCTAATGTGCGCCGACCACCGCGCACTTGGTCCCCTAAGTTGGAGGTAGACGGTGCCTCTATCGCTTGGGATGCTTCAATTCGAAGCTTTCAAGGAGGGCATTCAGGTTACATTGCTGAAGCCCTGGAGCAGCCATTTCTTCTCCCAAAATACATGGACGTTTACAGGCGCTTCAAGCAACCCGATCTTTTCCTATCCCTTAAGAGAGATCTTGTTATGGTAAGTGATTTGATCCACCCTTCTAATTGAATACTTAGTCACTTTCATTCATTCTTTTCCCTTGTATTACAAGGAATTTTTCTATTCCTGTTATGCAGATTACCCAACAGGTTTACGTGGCCGAGGAATGAGTTAAGGATGCCCGTAAAGAAGTTGAGGCAGAAGCCTAAGCTCACATCGATACCGAGAAGGTGTTAGGGAATCTTAGGCAGAATCACTCCAAACTGTCTGAGAAATTGAAAGAGGCGATCCAGGCCAAGGACAGTGCTGAAGTAGGCCTTAAGACCGTGGAGAGGCAGGCCGAAGACCAACGCAAGAAGCTATATGTGATTGAAACGAATTTGGCCACAGAAAAGCAGCTAGTTAAGGATCTCAGGGTTGAACTCTAGAGAGTCAAGGAGGCAGCCCAACTGGCCAAGGAGGCAACTGAGGCTGAGAAGCAAGCATCCTATCAACTTGGTGTAGAACAGACACAAGTTAGACTTGCTGAGGAGCTTTCTGCAGTGTGTAGGGACTACTGCGATGTGTCATGGGACAAAGCCCTTGACGTTGCAAGGGTCCCAGCGGACTCAGAATGGAGGCAACCTGGGCATAGATATTACCATCCAGAGATCTGTGAAATCCCAGGTTCTCCCCCTTCTTCTCCTGCTCATGTTCCAGAGACTTCAGAGCAGCCCATGACCACTCAAACTGCTCTTCCTCCTCCCGAGGCTTTGAAAGGATCCAACATAGCTACTGATCAAAGCCAAGGGGTCGAGGTGGTTAAAGATAAGAGTAAGGACGAGGGGAAGAGGCCCTCAGCAGAAGCTAAAGGTGCTGTTAAAGTCAAAGAAGCTGAAGCCAAGGCAAAGGATGCCTACTCCTCCCAATCGAGCTGAAAAGATGATGCCTCAGCTCCAAAGACTTAGGCTTAGCATTTAGAATTTTCTTGCTATAGTTTTATTCTCCTACTTTTTTTTTAAGTGGCACTTTGTCACTAAATGTAATGTACTCTTCTTTTGCACTTAATGAATAGATTTTTATTTCTGTTTCTCGTGTTGTTTTTTATTTTTATTTTTATATGCTTTTATGCTTATTGTTATTGCAAATGATTTTGAACTGTTGCCACTTTTGTTTCCATAAAAACCAACTATAATACCCTACTATTCGTGCTAGCAATTTTTAATATCACTAAAGGCTAAATGTAATAAAGATAAGTAATCAACTCCATAAAACAATAACAAAGTGGGAAACATTCTTCTCCCTGCTCAACATTTGAATAGATAATTAAGGACTTTACCTCGCTTAGAGTTATAAATCCGAGGATTTTAGTCATAGATTTAGACCTATTTCAACACATAGTAGGAAACAAATAGATATTATGGGGTGCTAATTTCCCTCAGATATGTGGTCTGAGGAAACACATACACCTAAGGCTCTGTTTAAACACTTATAAAAAATGACAGTGTATTAATTTTTCCAAACCCATTGGTCCGAGGACTTCAGACATGACTAAGGTTTTGTTTAAACACTTATAAAGGTGTTATTGAGTGTTAATTTCACCTAAATACGTGGTCCGAGAGACCTGACATGACTTAGGATCTGTTTAAACTCTTATAAAGATGCCATTGAGTGTTAATTTCACCTAAGTATGTGGTCCGAGAGACCTAACATGACTTAGGATCTATTTAAACTCTTATAAAGATGCCATTAAGTGTTAATTTCACCTAAGCATGTGGTCCGAGAGACTTGACATTACTTAGGATCTGTTTAAACTCTTATAAAGATGCCATTGAGTGTTAATTTCACCTAAGTATGTGGTCCGAGAGACCTAACATGACTTAGGATCTGTTTAAACTCTTATAAAGATGCCATTGAGTGTTAATTTCACCTAAACATGTAGTCCAAGAGACTTAACATGACTTAGGATCTGTTTAAACTCTTATAAAGATGCTATTGAGTGTTAATTTCACCTAAACATGTAGTCCGAGAGACTTGACATGACTTAGGATCTGTTTAAACTCTTATAAAGATTCACCAGTGATAAGTATAATACCTTCAAATAGGAAAAGAACAAATAGACAAAGGAAATTTTCATTAATAATAATACATTTTCATGTTGTTTACATCCGCGGTATTACATGCTCATCTAAGTCCTCTAAAAAGTATGCTCCTATACCAGCCACCAAGGTGATGCGGTATGGTCCATCCCAATTGGGCCCTAGCTTTCCCCATGCTGAATTTTTTGCATTACCTAGAACCTTTCTCAGTACTAAATCACTAGGCACTAATGGCCTTGGCTTTACAGTAGCATCATAACCTTGTTTGAGTTTATGCTGGTAGTAGGTTAATTGAACCATTGCACTTTCTCTTCTTTCCTCGATCAAGTCTAGGCTTTTTTCTAGTAGCTCATTGTTATTGCTTAGACTGAATGTGTTGGTTCTTAGTGTTGGGAAGCCAGTTTCTAGGGGAATGACAGCCTTTGCTCCATATGTCATTGAAAAGGGGGTCTTTCCGATAGACCTCCGAGGAGTAGTTCTGTATGTCCAAAGGACGTGTGACAACTCTTCTACCCATTTTCCCTTTGCATCATCTAGTCTCTTTTTAAGTCCGTTCACTACGGCTTTGTTTACTGCCTCGACTTGTCCATTATTCTTTAGGATAAGCTGGGGTGGAATACCGGTTCATAATTCCCAGACCACAACAATATCTCCTAAAAGATTTGCTGTCAAACTGAAGGCCGTTGTCTGAGATGAGAGTACGAGGGACCCCGAACCGCGTGACAATGTTTTTCCAAACAAATTTCTTGGCATCCACATCCCTGATATTCGCCAAGGGCTCGGCTTCAACCCATTTGGTGAAGTAGTCTGTGCCGACCAGCAAATATCTTTTATTCCCTGCTGCTTTAGGGAATGGACCAACAATATCCAAGCCCCATTGGGTAAATGGCCAAGGGCTAGATAGCGGATTAAGAGTTCCTCCCAGTTGGTGTATGTTTGGCGCAAATCTTTGACCTTGATCACATTTCTTAACATAATCCTGTGCTTCTTTTTGCATGCTTGGCCACCAATAATCTTGAGTGATGGCTCTGTGAGATAGGGATCTGCCTCCTGTATGGCTTCCGCAAATCCCTTCATGTAATCCCTCGAGAAGTAACTCGGACGCCTCAGGATGAATGCATAGTAGGTATGGTCCTGAGAAAAAGCGCTTGTATAACTTTTGGTCCTCGGATAACCAGAAACGAGGCGCTTTTCTCCATATCTTCTCAGCTTCAGACTTATCCTCTGGTAGGACATCGTCTTGCAAGAATAGTACTATAGGGTCCATCCAGCTAGGACTTACTCTGACTTGATGAACCTCGACCACTTCTCCCTTCTCTTCCCTGGGTTCGCATAAGTCTTCTATAATGATAACCTGAGGTAAGCTTTGAGCCGAAGAGGTTGCCAGAGTGGCCAAGGAGTTAGCATGTGTGTTTCCACTTCTAGGGATGTGGAATAAATTGAATGATTCAAAATTTGATCGTAAATGTCTAGCTTGACTTAGATATCCTTGCATTCTCTCATCTCTTGCTTCTAGTTCACCATTCATTTGGCCGACGACCAATCTTGAATCAGAGAACATCGTTACCGCCTTTCCTCCCATTTTTCGTACCATGAACATTCCCTCAAGCAACGCTTCATACTCAGCCTCATTATTAGTGGCCGAGAAGTCCAATCTTAATGATTTCTCAATGGTGAGCTTCTCGGGTGAAATTAGAACTAGTTCCACCCCGGATCCCTTTTGATTTGTTGCTCCATCGATATACACTTTCCAAGGTAGGGGTACTTGTAGAGATATGGTGCCAACTGATTTTCCATTCATGTGCTGTATTTCTGCTATTTCTTCTAATGAGGGTTCAACGAATTCAGCTACTAGATCTGCAAGGATCTGGCTTTTGATAGAAGTGCGAGGCATGTATTTGACATCAAAAGCTCCTAGGATTGTACCCCATTTAGTAATCCTTCCCGTGTAATCAGCACTCCGCAATATGGACCTGAGCGGAAGTTAAGTGAGGATAATAATTGTGTGTGCCTGGAAATAATGAGGAAGCTTTCGTGTAGCATGTACCACTGCTAAGATGGCTTTCTCCAGTGGCAGATATCGGACCTCGGCCTCTTGTAGGGATATGCTTACATAATAGATTGGCCGTTGTATGCCACTGTCAACTCATATCAACACCAGGCTTACTGCGTGAGGAGCCATAGCAATGTAGGCAAACAGGACTTCATTTGCATCTGGTCTAGACATAATAGGCGGTCGGGATAGATATTTTTTAAGCTGCTGAAAAGCTAAAGTGCACTCCTCGGTCCACTCAAATTCCTTCCACTTATTCATTAAGAGGAAGAAAGGTCGGAACCTATCAGCTGAGCGAGATATAAACCTGTTGAGGGCAGCGGTCATTCCGGTAAGTTTCTAGACTTCTTTGGGGTTCCGAGGAGATTGTAGACAGTTAATGGCTTTGATTTGGTCAGGGTTAACCTCAATTCCCCGATAAGTGACCATGTAACCTAGGAATTTGCCCGATCCCACACCGAATGAACACTTTGAAGCGTTAAGGCGCAATTTATGTCTTCTTAATATTTCAAATATACATCCAAGGTCTCTCACATGCTCGGACACCACTTTACTCTTTACCACCATGTCATCTATATAAATTTCAATAGTCTTACCCAGTTGGGGCTCAAACATTCTGGTCATCATTCTCTGATACGTTGATCCTGCATTTTTCAGACCAAAAGGCACACCTTGTAATGGTAGTTTCCGATAGGAGTAACAAAAGCCGTCTTCTCTTGGTCGTCCACGGCTAATGGTATCTGATGATATCCTTGAAAGACGTTAAAGAAACTCATCCAAGGATGCCCCACAGTCGCATCTACCAATTGATCAATCCGAGGCATTGGGAAGGGATCCTTCGGGCAAGCTTTATTAAGGTCTGTGAAGTCCACACATACTCGCCACTTCTCGCTCCTTTTCTTCACCACTACAGTATTGGCCAGCCATTCAGGATAGAATATCTCTTTGATAGCCCCTACTTGCTTAAGTTTAGTCACTTCGTCTTTGACGACATCAACATGTTCCTTGGAGGGACGTCGAGGTGGTTGCTTCTTGGGAGTAACGGATGGGTTGACATTCAAACGGTGACAGATGAAGCTTGGGTCCACTCTTGGGGCTTCATAAGCATTCCAAGCAAACACATCTATGTTTCTTCTAAGAAATTCTAACAGCTCTTCCTTCTCCTTAGTGGGTAATAGAGACCTAACCTGAAAGGACTTCTCAGGGTCATCGCCAATAACAATTTTAAATAGATCTTCGCATCTCGCCTCCTCAGCTGGTGCATAAGTGGGCAGGACTAGCCATAGACTAGTCCTTCAGCATGAGTTGAGGATTCGGCCTCAGGTTGATGTCGAATGGCAGCTATCAGGCATTGTCTAGCCATAGATTGACTCCCAATAATCTCTTCGATCTGGTCTCCGGATGGGAATTTTACCTTCTGATGTAGGGTAGAAGAAACAGCCCCTAGGGCATGAAGCTAGGGCCTGCCCATTATGATTATGTAGAGGGAATAAGCATCCACCACTATGAAGTCCACCTCCACTGCTTCTGACCCAGTCTGTATGGGAAGCCTGATTTGACCCCTCGGAATGACAACTTTCCCGTCAAAGCTTACCAACGGAGAAGTGTAGGCTGTTAAATCCTCGGGTCTCAAGTTCAACCCCTTGTACAAATCAGGGTACATGATCTCGGCACCACTGCCTTGATCCACCATTACCCTTTTCACATCGTAGCCCCCTATCCTCAGCGTAACCACTAGTGCATCATCGTGGGATTGTATGGTTCCAACCATAGTTTTAAAAACCGGACCGGACCGGACCGACCGGTCTGACCGGTTCAACTAGGAACCGGCCTCCAATCCGGTCCGGTTATGCTAAAAAATTGGAAATAAACTTAAAACCGGTAAATAGTGAAAACCAGCCGGTTTAACCATAAAATCGAAAACCGGCCTGGTCGAACCGGTTAATGACCGGTTAGGAGTTTTTTTTTCTTTTCCCCTAAAACTACGTCGTTTTGGTCTCCTAAAACTAACCCTAAGCCTAATTTGATCACTCTCTCATCTCAGTTCATCACTTTCCTCACTCACCCTTCGGCCCTCACTCTCTCACTCACCTCTCTGCCTCACCCTTACGCACAGCGGCACGCACAGCAGCACGTAGCCACGCATAGCGCTGCAGCCATGCACCTCGGTTGGGGGTCTTTTTGTTTTTGTTCTTTTTTCCTTGTTGGTTGGTCTCGCCCTCACCCTTTGAGCTCTACTCTCTGCTAATTAGGTTTCAAGTAATGTTCTTTTCTTTTTATCTTTTCATTTTCTCGGTTTTTTTTTTTTTTTTTTTTCCATTTCTCTTGTCTTCATCAAGTAATAATTAGTATTCTTTTCTTTTTTATGATTTTGATTACTTGATTTTGATTTTGATCATTTTCTCGGTTTTTTTTTTTTTCATTTCTCTCGACTTCATCTCAGATTCTCAGTTCATGTTCGGCTTCATCTCAGGTTCTTCTTTTGGTAAGTGATAACTTCAATTATTAGTTTACAATAACATTTTAGTTTATTTGTGCTTTTGTGTATGTTGTGGTGGATTTGATTTACAGAGCATTATTGTTTGTGAAATATAGTTTACAGAGTATTATACTATTGATTGTATATGTTGTGTTGATGAATTTATTTGTTGATAAAATGGTTGTTGCCAGTCTGAAATTGTTGAGTGAAATGGAGTACACCTTTATACCATCTAATGAACATGCGTCTACAACCGGGTCTAATACTAATTCTTCATTTGTGAGAGCGAAATGTGATCCTGCATGGGATCATGTAATTGAAGAGGTGAAAGACAGAAAAAGTAGTTATAGATGTATACATTGTGAGAAAAGTTATAAAGGAGGGGGCATCAATAGGATAAAAAGACATCTAGCTAGAATTAAAGGTGATGTGGCTGCATGTATGGGTGTACCTTATGATGTTAGGTTTCTAATGATTGAGAATTTGAAGGAAATTTCAAAATCTAAAGAACAAACAAAAAATGATCAAGAAGCATCTAATTATTCGCCATTAGAGGAATCACCAGAATTTGAAGATGTCCAAGAAATTACTCCTAGAGGTAGGGGGTTAGGAAGGGGAAATAGAAGTGGTCCTAGTAGTTTTCCACCAAGATCCAATCTTGGCAAGAGAAAAGTTGGTGACATTGGTAATTACTTCGCTCCTAGAACAACACCGGGAGCTCAACCTTCTATTAAAAGTGTGCTTGCTGGCAAAGAAAAGAAGTGGAGGGTTGATATGTCTGTAGCAAGATGGATGTATGATGCTTGCATTCCAATTAATGTTGTGAATTCTAGTTATTATCAACCTATGTTCAATGTTGTAGCTGCTTATGGTCCTAGATATAGAGGCCCAAATTATCATGCCCTTCGAGTGCCTTTGTTGAGAGATGCAAAAAGAGAAGTCCAATTGATTGTTGATTCTCATCGTTCATATTGGGCTGACACTGGTTGTACAATAATGGCTGATGGGTGGACTGATACTAGGCATAGAACATTGATTAATTTCCTTGTCTATTGTCCTAAAGGAATTATTTTTATACGTTCTGTTGATGCTTCTGAGTTGGTTAAGGATGCTATTAATTTGAGTAACTTGTTTGATGAAATTGCTAATTGGGTTGGTCCTGCAAATATAGTACATTTGGTCACTGACAATGCCGCAAATTATGTAGCTGCTGGAAGAATTTTGTGTGGAAAATATAGGAACATTAGTTGGTCACCTTGTGCAGCACATTGCCTAAACTTAATTTTTAAGGAGATTGGGAAGCTAGATCATGTGGCTAAACTTGCAAAGCTAGCATCCAAGATCACAGTGTTCATCTATAACCATGTGGCTTTGCAAGCTTGGTTGAGGACTAGAAAAAATTGGACGGAAATTGTGCGTCCAGGGCCAACTAGGTTTGCTACTACTTTCCTTGCCTTAGGGAGTCTTAAGGAACATAAGCATGACTTACAAGCATTGGTGACTAGCAAATTTTATGTTGAATCAAGATATGCAAAAGATAAGAAAGCAAAGGCAGTGGTGAAAATCATTCTTGACAATCAATTTTGGAATGATTGTCATGTAATTGTGCATATTATGTCACCATTGATTCGTTTATTACGCATTGTTGATTCAGATGAAAAACCAGCTATGGGTTATGTATATGATGGCATGTATAGAGTAATTGATGGAATCAAAAAAAATTTCAAGGACAAGAAGAGACTATGGGAGCCTTATGTTAATATTATCAAGGATCGTTGGGATAATCAATTCTATAGAGATATTCATGCTGCTGCTTATTGGTTGAATCCTGCCTTCCAATATGACTCATCCACTCTTAATAAGAGGCTAGAGACACAATCTGCTGTGACAGATGTTATTGAATCAAAAGTCTCAGTTGGTCGATTGAAGTTGGTGGAGGAATTAAGGCTATTTCGAGAGCGTGAACAAACTTTTGGAACCCAACTTGCTCAAGAATCAGCCAAAACATCTCAGCCGGGTAAGATATTGTTTACTTAACTAATAATAAAATGAAAATATGTTTTAAAGATCATAGCTTTTTTTTATAATTTTGGGATAAGTATAGTTGTGTTTATTGATTCATTGTATCTTTGTTTTGTGTTGTATATGGAACTTAGATGAGTGGTGGAAGTTGTTTGGATCTTGTGCTCCAACCTTACAAAAGTTTGCAATTCGAATCCTTAGCCAAACAGCTGCCTCTTCGGGATGTGAGCGGAATTGGAGTGTTTTTGAACAAATACATACCAAAAGAAGAAATAGATTGGAGCATCAACGACTTAATGATCTTGTGTTTGTTCATTATAACTACCGATTGAAAGAAAGGTATATACTATATATTATATAATCTCTTTGTTTCAATGTTTTTGTGGGGAAATATGAGTGATTAACTAATTTGGTCAAGTGGGTTCTTTGTGATTGTGAAATATAAGTGATTTGGTTACTAATTATTCATTATGTTCATCTTATGATATAGAGTCAAAAGAAAGAAGTTCAATTTTGATCCTATTGATTATGCAAGTATCGATAAAACTGAATTTTGGGTAGTGGAAGATGAGGAACCTCCATTTTTGGATCATGAGGAGATAGAGAATGCATTATATGAAGAGGGAGCCTATCCAATCGAAGAAGGGTCTTCTAGTCATGTACAAAGAGGTTAGCTTATAACAATTCTTTGCCTAGTTGCATATTTTAATTAGACTATTTATGATTTATGAGAAATGATTATTAGAATTGTTATTTCATTTATTGTTCTTTGGTTTTGGAATTTGTATAGATATGGACAATGAAGTGATTGAGGATGATGATGACATCAATTTGGAGTCATTTGGTGATGAAGATGATGCTCCTCCCGGATTTAGAGATAAAAATCATCCTATTCATGTTGAAGATGAAGAAGATGAGGATGAGGATGATGATAATGATGCTAGTGGTGGAGCATTTGGTTTACATGATGATATTGATTTCAATTTTCTTCATAACAAATGAGGCTTAGGTCTTAAAACTTAGTAGTTGTTTGTTTGAAACTTTAAAACTTATTTGCTATTTAGATGTAATGAACTTATTTGTTATTTGCCATTTGGATGTAAATGTAATGGCTAATGGCCTTATTTATTTGGTTTTGTTGAAACTTGAAAGTTTATTATGTTAAGGATGATTGTTTTGTAATGTTATTATATTAAGGATGATTGTTTTGTATTGTTATTATGTTAAATTCTTTAAAAAGAATGTTATATACTTATATACTTGTATTTTTTTTAAAGGAAACATATTTATTACTATTGGTTTGTTAGTTTTAGTATATTAAAAAATTATTAATTATTTATATAATTTAAATAAATAATAATTAAATTATTTATGACGTCACCGGTTCGACCATCGGTCGGACCCCGGTCCGACCATAAAACCGGTAATTAGCAACTTTTCCGGTTCTCTCACCGTACCGGTTTTTAAAACCATGGTTCCAACCTTATCCTGATCTGAGAAACCCAGGATCGGTTGAATTTTTGTTTTAGTTCTCTTAGGTTTTGACTTGGAGTCCTCGGCTTGTAGTCGAGCAACAGGCATGACTCTGGAGGGACAGGAACTGGTTCTTCCAAGAGCGACGAAGATGACATTGATTGTCCCCAAGGGGGGCTTTGTAGAATTATCTCTCCTGGGCTCTGAATTAATTTGACCACCCTGATTACGAGTTGGTCTAGATGGCCCCACAAGTTTCTACAATCTTCTGTGGTATGTCCTTGATCTTGATGGTATTGGCAATAAAGGTTTTGATTGCGCCTTGCGGGGTTTCCTGCCATTTTATTCGGCCATTTGAAGAATGGTTCATGCCTAATCTTTTCCAGAACCTGTTGCACCGGTTCTCGGAACACAACATTGACCGCTTGAGTATTAGCGGATCCTGACTGTCCTAAGAAGTCTCTTCGTGGCCGGTTGTCATAACGGTCCGACCTGAAATCCCTTCTCTCCTGGGGGATAACCTTCCCTTTCCCTTTGCCTTGCTGCTGGTCCTCCTCTACTCTTTTATACTTATCAATCCGATTCATGAGTTGGCGCACACTAGTCACGGGTTTTCCGGTCAGAGATTTCCTTAAACCATGCTCAGATGAGAGTCCAAGCTTAAATGTGCTTATGGCCACATCATCAAAATCACCCTCAATCTCATTAAACATCTCCCAATACCTATCCGAGTATGTTTTTAGATTCTCTCCCTCTCGCATGCTCAAAGATAGTAGGGAAGCCAAAGGCCGAGGGACTCTCCTACAAGTAACAAATCGGGAACCGAATGCCTGGGTGAGCTCTCTAAAAGAACCCATGGACTCTGCCCTTAAACTGTCGAACCATCTCATCGCGACAGGTCCCAGATTGGATGGAAAGACTTTACACATTAAGGCCTCGTCCTTGGCATATACAATCATTCTCTGGTTGTAGTGGCTCACGTGCTCCACAAGATCTGTTCGACCATTATAAATGGTGAACGTTGGCTGATGAAAATGCCAAGGGAGCCTTGCATCTTCAATTTTACGTGTGAAGGGCTACTTGGAAATCTAGTTCAGGGCCCTGCTCATAGCGTCGTTTCCTACGCCTTTACGTGGCGGGCTCCTACGATGCTGCTCACGATGGTGCTTTCCTTCGTAGGAAAAAGACTCACTGGGTGGGGTTCGGGACCTTCGCCTGTAATCCATGTCCCTTCCATCCTCAGAGGAAACATCCTCGTTCGGGGAAGCTCTCCTTCTCCTTGCATGGCGCAAGTCCCTTTTTAGTTGGTCGATCTCCAGTTGCATGACCTTGTTACTTTTCGCATGGGAAATATGACTTCCACCTCGAGGTTGACTCCTATCAGTATGTGTGGTGTGTACACTTCCTTCACGATCGCCTTGCTGTTCAAGGTTAACAAAAGGGTCACCATGTTGGGAGCCTCTTGATTCTGCTGGTTGTGGACCTGGTTCTGCCATAGGTGACCGTTGCCTTCACTATCGCACAAGTTCTCCCCGCAGACGGCGCCAATTGTAGGGTCATGATTTGCAACTTAAGCCCAAAAGATATGGGATGTAGGCCCAATGAGCCCAGTACAATAAATTTGTAGAGAATGGGTGAAAGAACTAGGCCTTTTATGAATTTGACAACGGCTAATACGGATTCAAAAGATGAACAAGCAAGTAAAACAGGTAAAATTGAATGAAATTATCGTCCGAGAAGGTAGATTATGATATAAATCAGTAGAACTGAGTGCTAATATGATTTTCAGTCCCCCCCCTTGCATGGGATATCCCTCACAATATATAGTTTCTTTCTAGTCATCTTGATCCTACACTTGTTAATCATTTAAGCCTTCACTTGAGTGCATGTCCTATCAAACACATTTTCTGGCTTTCTGTGAGGTGTGGTAGCTAAGACTGCACTGTTCAGGGGTCCTCTCCACATAAATGCGGCCAGAAAAGTAGCTGTAGTGCATTTAATGCGGTGGTAGCAGCTTTTCTTTAGATATTTCTGAGTTCTTATCGTTCCTGTACGTGTATGAGGCTCATCCTTATCGTGGAAATCTCCTGGAAGATTACCTAGATTGTTGTAATACGGACTTGATCTGTGTTCATCATATCCGAGGGGGAGTTCATCCTCGGACTATCCTCCCCTCTCCTTCCGTATGTGCTTCTAAATTGGTGGTCTCTCTCTCGACTACTTTCTCCCTCCTCAGACATGCCCACGTTCCCAGATAAGGCCCAAGGCCCAATACACAAATTTGGGCCTCTATCCCTACAAAAGTCATACAAGAGCAAATTAGGCAATGGTGTAGTTTTTTAATCAATTTAAGATTCTATAAAATTATTTTAGTTTACCTCACAAATAGGTAGGTTCTCATGCATAGCACGGGTTAGCAACTACTCCCTCCGTCCCACTTTGTTTGTCCTCTATTCCATTTTGGAATGTCCCAAAATATTGTCCTGTTTCTAAAAATAAAAGTCATTAATTTACTAATATTCCTATTATACCCCTTTTGTGAACCATTGATTACTATTAGATTTAAAGGTCAAAAAACACTTATAGTAATATCATTATTACTCCCTAGAAATTAGTGATTTAGGCATTAACTCTTCTTCTTAAAGGAGAAAAAAAATATATTTTTTTTTCGTCCATATTATCATCTTCTTCTTCTTGTCTTTCTTTTTGCACTATACTTTCAGGCCTCCACCATTCATAAAATTCTCAAGATAAAATTGTAAATACAAGCTGTCTTTATTTTGTTTTAATAAACATGATTACCATTTTGCAAACTCATTTATTTGTCCATCTTTGTATTATGTAGCCAATATGATGGTAAAGAAATAATATCACATTCAACCCTCAAAAAGCTAAATGTGACTCTTAAAACCATTTTCTTATGTTCACTGTGGGACTAGTTGTGTGCTTCAACTTTATGCGGTGTACATTGTAATTCTTTCTTGTATTTCTTATTCTAAATTTTTCCCATAAGTCATTTAATAATCATCTGGTGTATTAATTCGTTTTTTTTTTCAAGTATCTGTTGAATGAATTCTTTTATCCTTCAATAATTTTCTTATTAGTAATTACTTATGACAAGAAACTTAAGAACAACAACCAAGGATTCAAGAAGGGATTCAAACTCACTTGCATTATCTCCCAGATAGCCATTGCCCATGGCCTCATAATATAACAGCCAGAGATATCATAATACTCAATCATTTCTCCATTCACAACTACCTACACAAGCCAAAAACAAAGATTAATTAATAACAAAGGGGTGAGGCTTTTCAAATCAACAAACATCAGACATTATACTGATGTCAATTGGAACTATATGATCTACAACCCTAGAGTTTCCCTAAGATTTTACATGGTTATGAACTACAAAGTAGGAAAAAAATGCAAAATAAGTTTCTTTGCACAAGAAAAGGCTAAAAGAGACCCATGCTAATCTAATTGATCTCCTGTGAAAAGCCACTAAATAATCGCAAAATATCTTGTGCAAAGAAGCTTGCTAAATCGTGATGAGAACTTTCCCCACTAAATCTGAGAAATCTGAAGTGTTTGACTACAAAAATCTAGCCCTTGTCAGATACTAAAATTTTTAAATAGATAAGTGACTCACACTCCACAGGCCTTGAAGCAAGACCTCTCTTGACATCCCCTAGATAATGGGGTGGAAATTCTGGTTGACCCAAAGGCCATTGGCATTGGACACACGCGCACACACGCAAAACAGGATAAAAGCTTATAATTACAGTAGTTTGAGAGAAACTGTAGAGAGATGATGGAGGCCTGAAAGTATAGTGCAAAAAAAAAAAAAGACGAGGAAGAAGATGATGATATGGACAAAATAAAAATGGAGGTAATGCTGTGGTTTTTTTTTTTTTTTTTTTTTTTTTTTTTTTTTTTTTTTTTTTAATAAGAAGAGTTAATGCCTAAATCACTAATTTCTAGGAAGTAATAATAATACTATTATGAGTGTTTTTTTACCCTTAAATATAATAGTAATCAATGGTTCACAAAATGTGTAACCTTAAATATAATAGTAATCAATGGTTCACAAAATGTGTAACTCTTGCGAAGTTATACTAGGTGTAACTTGAACTCATCTCTCTCTCTCTCTCTCTCTCTCTATATATATATATATATATATATTGAAACTTTTGATTTTTTATTGACCTTTCTAGAGTTTGTCACATCATTATCAATTTTTTTAAACAAAATTATTTTTGTTTAATCTAAATTTAACAAAAAGTGAAACTCTATTTCTCTAACAAGTCCAACTTAAACTTAAACTCAAACTCATCATTATCATTTTTTTAAACAAAATTATTCTTGTTTAGTCCAAACTTAACAAGGAGTGAAATTCTATGAGACACACTCCTCTTCTAGTATCACAGCTTTTTGATGCTTCTACTCATTGTTGGAATTCAAGGCTCATCTATGAGTTATTTGATGAGGCTTCAGCTCATGCCATACTAAAAATTCCTCTACATGTCAGTCCTATGCAGGACAAACTTATGTGGATTTTGGATCCCAAGAGGAGGTTCTCTGTTAAATCAGCCTATAATGAAGCTATTGCTCATGAGCCAGGTCCCAACCCCTCTGAAGGTCTATGGAAGAAGCCATGGAAGGCAAGATTGCCGGAGAGAATCAAAATGCTACTCTGGAGGATAGGCTCAAATTCGATCCCCACCAAAGTAAATCTTTCAACTAGATTGGAACATGTTGACCCTACCTGCCCCATGTGCAAAAGTGGTACAGAATCAAGTTTGCATCTCTTCTTTGTATGCCCCATTTCTAGGTGTCTCTGGCATTCAGCTTGCCGGGGGTTCAGAGCTGACCTGGAAAGGGTCCAATCACATGTAGATATCATAAAATTAATCTTGGAGCCTCCTATCTCAGCTATCCCTACTCAAGAAGCGTGGCTTATCACCTTAAATATGACCCTCGTTATGGATGAGATTTGGCACATTAGAAATTGTGTTTTATACCAAGAAGACCATGTAGACATCCATAAGTCAGCAAAATCTGTGCAATCCAAGTTCTTAGAAAGCTCCTAGCTATTTGCTAAAGTTCCTCCTAAGCCTTCTTCTAAAGCTATCACTACCTGGTCCCCACCTCCCACAAGATGAATCAAGATTAATGTTGACGCTAGTGTCTCCGGCTCTACCTCAGCTCTCGGTGTTATCGCTCGAAATCATAAAGGAGAAGTGATCAGTATTTGGGGGAGATGTCGATCCTCATGTCCCCCCCTCCAAGCCGAAGTAGCAGCCTTGCTATGGGCAGTTGAGATTGCCAACCTAGAAAAATGGACCCATGTGATTTTCGAGGGTGATGCTAAAGCATGTTTTGATTGCTAATCAATCGAAGACACCATACCAAACTGGTTGATCAACACCTATATCAGCAATATCCATAGTCTTTCTTTTAGTTTTATCTCTGTTAAGTTTAGTTGGGTTAGGAGATTAGGCAACGCAGCAGCACATGAAGCTGTCGAATTTGCTCTAACCTCATGTCAATCCTTCTTTTTCAATAATGGTAATCTCCCTGCTATTTCAGAGTCTGTTTGTAAGGCGGATTACATTCCTTGTTCTCTTTATTTGGTTTAATGTTATTGCAGACTATCAAAAAAAAAAAAAAAGAGTCAAACTTAAACTCAAACTCAAACATTGATAATTTATCTCCAAATTTGCGAGGTTAATCATGAACATTATAAAAGCAGTGCAAACTCCAATATTTTTTTTTAAGCTAAGTAGAGGTATGCATTCTTCTTCTGTTATATATATATATATATATATATATATATATATATAATGGTTTTTTATGTATTTTTTAAAAAGTAACTTTCGTACATGAACCATCAAACTCTCTTTAGCCGTTTTTTACAAAATAAAAAAGCTTGCAATAATTGAAATTTAAGATTGCTGCTACTGCATATGTCTTTGCCTTACCTCATGATATGAAAGTATATTAATTTCTTGGGCAAAAAGCTTATATACGATATATTAAGAGGAGGTGTGACTTTCATTATTTCAACATGGGCTCCTGCTCAACATTTTTATCGTGAGCCAAATGCTGATAAGGTTCATTTAAAGTTTAGACCCGTTAAAATTTAAAACTTATTGTTTTTTGGGTTCGTGTACTTTTTCCTTTTTCTTATATTTCTCTTTTGAATAGTCATATATTTTTTGAATTGTTTCAATAACTTAATCTTTAATTTTATATATTTTTTGACATTTTGGAAGTTTTAACATCTAAATTTTTGTTAGTTCTTGCAATATTTGAACATGTTTAGCATATTTTAATGACTATACTATGTATTATTTTTTTGAAGGTCATCAATTTTTTTATTTTTTTTATTTCTCTATTGTGTAATCATATATATTTTGTTTTGTTTTAAAAATTTAAAGGAAGTAAATCTTATGATTCTTTGATATTTTTTTGTCTTTCAAAAGTTTTAACATCTAAATTATTCTTTTGATGGTAACATATTTTTCTCTTATATTTCTCTGTTATGTAGTCATATATATATATATATATATATATAATTTGTAGACTCTAAATCTTTTGATTCCTTTTAATAGTTATAGCCATAGATTATTCTTTTGAATGTAACCCATCTTTCTCTTATATTTCTCTATTGTTTAATCATATATATTTTGTTTTGTTTCAATAATTTTTAAGCAGTGAATCATCTGATTTTTTTAATATTTTTTAATCTTTCAGAAGTTTTAATATCTGAAATTTTGAGTTTTATAAGCCATTGCACGTTCAAGCAATGACTTCTTCATTAAATTATAACACAAATTGAAGTCATATAAGAGCAAATCAGGCAATGATGTAGTTTCTTAATTAATTTAAGATTTTATAAAATTATTTTAGTCCACCTTACAAATAGGTAGGTTCCCATGCATAGCACGGGTTAGCGACTAATATATTATATAATTTCATATACAAATACAAACATAATAAATGCCTATAAATAAATATTGCAATTATCAAATTTCATATTTGAACAAAAATTTAGAAATAGAAAAATTCATATTATGATTTTTTTTTTTTTTTTTTTGGTGAATTGCATAGTTTGTCGACTAGTATATATTTAAAGAGAAAAAAGAGAGAAAATCTAATTAGATTTTTATTTGGACTTCAATTTTTGTCTAATTTTGTGTCACATATCCCATCCGAAATTTTTATTTTTTGTATCAAGTGAGTTATTCAGTGCAAAATATGAGGAGTCTAATATAAATGAACCATAAAAAAACCCAATCATATATTTAATTCTAATTATATGGAAAATTTCCAATTTTGATTTTTTAAATTTTGGTACTGGTTTTCTGAACAACCAAAAAAAAAAAAAAAAATGGTAGAGGAATTTTACACCACTGTAAAAACCAAGAGGTCCAAAGCCTTATTAAAACTTAAAAGTGAAAGACCAATAGAATCTAAATCTAATTCAAATTAATTTCTAATTCTAGTATAATTTTATGTCAAGTTTCCCTTTTAATCTATATATATATATATATATATGTGTGTGTATCTAAAGTTGAAGTGTAGTATTTGCCAAAAGTCTTGTAATTGAATTGGCACCTCCCCATGCACAAAGTGCTTGGAGGTCTAGGGGGGAAAGGGTTTGAGCTGCGAGGTTAGCAGCATATTATAATTATTTCTCAAAAAAAAAAAAAGTTGAAGTGTAGTATTTATTGTTGCTACGCTTTTATTGAGCCACATCATCCACCAATTTCTAACATTTTCTCTCTCCTTTTTAACTATTTTTCTCATATTAATTTTTCACTTTACAATTACAATTCCTCCAACATTTCCTTCACATTTTCCTTTTTATCTCCCCACTACTGTATTACCTTAACCTTACAATTCCACCATCATTTCATCTTCTTTTTAGTTTGACTCTTCTTTTCCCTATTTCATTTGCTATAAAAATTTGATATTCTCCATTCCATTCAATTCATATTTTGTCCATCCAAAACGGTGAATACTCTCTCTCTCTCTCTCTCTCTCTCTCTCTCTCTCTGGATTATTTATTCTTTCTTGCAACTCTACTTTAGATTGATAATTTTTTGTACTTTTTGTATCTCTACTTTGAATTGATATATTTTGGTGATGTGTTTTTTGAGTTCCCCATCACATGTACTCTCTCTCCCTTTTATAGTTTTGATTTGAGTTAATTCTTATATATTTTGGAAGTGAAAATTTGAGTTTATATAAAAATACAATCTACATGATTATGTATTTGAATGTGTATATCAATTAATTTAGTTATATCAATTGTAAATTTGTGATGAAGTTTGATTGTCCAAATAATCTCCTAAAGAGAATCAGAAATTTAAATAATTAATTTAAAACTTAAAAATGTTTAGTTGTAGGAGGAAAAAAAAAAGTAAAACATAACACGCTATAACAAAAGTTTGATAAATATAGACCACTTGAAAAAAATAATAATATCAATCAAACACACCCAAGTTTTTTTTTTTTTTTTTTTTAAACAGAAATAATATAATGATATATTTGTAAATATAGAGAGGTGGAAAATACTCTTAGAAATAATTCAATTTTTAAGTAGAACAAATTATCTTTAGTAAATTTATAAAGAATAAATCATACATTATATCACATTACAAAATAATTATATATTCTCACGCATCACGCAGATCTGCTACTAGTAATATATAAAAGTTAAAGTGTAGCATTTAACATTGTTACACTCTTGTTAAGCCACATCACCTTTTTTTTTTTTTTTTACAATATTCATATATTCAATATTGCACCATGGCTTTACGTGTCTTCTATAACTCTCTTTTTTTGGTAGAAGACATTCTCTATAGCCTAATTTTAATTAATAAATCCTAGTAACATAATCACTTTTCACATT
The DNA here is from genome assembly GCA_019022515.1 of Quercus aquifolioides. Lineage (NCBI taxonomy): Eukaryota > Viridiplantae > Streptophyta > Magnoliopsida > Fagales > Fagaceae > Quercus > Quercus aquifolioides. The sequence continues at coordinate 63,464,311 of CM032330.1, forward strand.
CTCTAACATGATTGTAACTTCTCAATCATAATAATTGCTATTATAACTATTATTGAAAGAACACTCACGAAGAAAATACTAGAAAATACATCCATCAAGGAACTATGGAAAAAGATAAAAAGGATTAAAACAATTTTATTTTTTAACAATATTAATATATAACTATTAAAATATTCAATAGTGTAACATTACTTCACACATTTTCTAAGCCGGTTGTAATTTATCGATCATCATAATTGTTACTAGTTACTATTTGGTTATAGCTATTATTGAAAACAAGAACTCATAATTTTCCTTTTTTTTTTTAACAATAATAAATATACTGAGATGCAATCCAGCTACCATACATTTCTGTGGATGGACGTTAGAGGCACTTTTTTTGGACAGCAAACCAGCAGAGCCATAACCCACAACCCATGTAAAGAAGAACCTGGAGTTGGGTGAAATTGGGCTCACAAAATCAGCACCAAGGCCCACTGGATCTTTCATTAAAATGATTCAATCTCGAGCTAATGGTTCATTGAAATTGAAGCCTTAAGGCTGGTCCAAGGTGGTCTTCAAAACTATACATGAAACCCACAATCCGAGGGACTATCTCATCTCATGTGGTTGGAGAGGTGAGTAGTTGACAATAAATTGACATGCTCTCGACTAAGCCCAAAAGGTCAAGCTATTACCAATACGAAAGAAACATAGACACGGCTCTTAGAACCAATAAATATATCACAGTCTTTAGTCCAAGCATTTAAAGCCACCACCAATTCCTTAAGATATTTCAAAATACTTGTACCAGGAATCAGACCAGCCTCTGTTTTACAACTCTCACTATCCTTTTAAAAGAAATATTACTAAATAAATATAATTCAATTTCCACAATGATTATTTCTCCAAAAAAAAAAAAAAAAAAAAAAATTCCACAATGATTGCAAACCCTTCTGATAAAATTTTAGAATGCAAATTCTTGTTGTACCAAAAAATGGATTTTGTTTAGAATCATTAGCAGAAATTATCAAATAATTCTGTTGATACATTCTACTATCTAGTAATTAAACGTTTTACAATTGGTAAACTAAATTTATTATCATAAACAATATTTTTCAGCAATATGTGTCTATTTAAACCATGATCATGAGCAAGTGCATAAATAAATTCCCAAAAGATAAGCGGGTATAGGAAGTCATGTTGCTGAAATCTATGAGTTCTAAATATCCTTGAAATTCCTCCATTTAAAATTAGATGGGAATAAAGAATTTCTTTTGGGTTATTAAATGATACATAGTACGATACAGACAAAACATGATTTATAGTAAGAAATGAATAGATATATACCCTGGAATTAGATAAGACTGATCAACTGACTCTTTAGCATCTCTTTTTCCATCTAATTTAATTAGTTTACACTAATAAAAAAAATGTTTAATATTTACGACACATAGACTAGATGTTTTGTGTGATATTACCTTCTTAAACTAAACTCTAAATATATGCTTCCCAAAAGAAAATTGAATCGTTAAGCCAAAAAAAATAATAATAATAAATAAATAAATAAATCACAGAGGCATAACAAAATGAAATGTGCAACCCAAACTAATTTCAGAAGCAATTCTGGTCCTGCCTGCTACCCAGCTGCATAATTCTTCTCCATAAACCAGTATTTGAATGAAACATAACTAGGAATCTTGGACACCTATGCCTGTTAATTTGGCATCAGTTTTTTATTTTAGTTTCTCAGCTTGTTTGTTTTTATATATATTTTTAAAGACTCAATTTTTCTAAATACAGTTATACTTTAACCATCTTTCATCGAATAAGCAATCAACAAAAAGTTGTGTTCAAATGCACGCCATTTACTTTTATGTACCCTTCATATCTTTTAAAAAGAATGGTGCACACTCATTAAGTTGGGGGCACACTTTTGAAACTAAATAACAGTTCATCACATTGCCTAAGTCTAAGGAATTCCTATTGATTTTCTTGATATTTATAAGGCGACATCATATTGAGCAAGCGATCTAAATTCTGGCTCCACACAAGGTACATAACAAATAGTCAATTGTAATTTTAACAGCAACAAGTAAAGGGGTTGAATCATGCATATCATTTTGGATCTTAAAGCCTATTTTTTCTAGTTGTTCTTTCTCTTGGGTTAAAAGATACCTTAACCATGTGGCCCATAATCCATTAATCTTGCTATGTGTGGTTGTGATGTCAATAGTATGCTTTGTTGTAACTCTTCCTCATACCTCACTCCTGAGTCCTGCCTAATATGTGGGATGCTAAGATTTTGCGTCTGTTTCTACGATTTAATAAGGCGAAAATACCAAAGCTTTCGTTTATTTAACCCCCAAAAAAAAGAGAGTCATATATGGGCGTTGGCAAAGAAACGAACTATAACCTAAGGACATACCCTAACAAAAGTGATGGTGACTATTTCATAATAGCATGGAGAGAGAGAGAGAGAGAGAGAGAGAGAGAGAGAGAGAGAGAGAGTAAAGGCTTTTGCCTTCTCTTTGTTTCCCATTTTGACGGGGGTTTGGTTTGATCAACAGTGGTGGTGGTGGTAGTAGTGGTGGAGGGATTGCAAGAGTTTTGGCTGATATTGCTCCACAGCTCAAAAAAGACCAGTGGTGCCTTTGCTCAGCCACTACCCCTTCTTAGTACTCCACCTATTGGTCTTATTCCCAGTTCATGAATGCACAGTTCTACCCTCACTCTCTCCACTGTATGCCTCACTCTCTTTAACACCTTATAGGCTATAATAAACCCCCACCCCCCCCCCCCCCCCCCCCCCCAAACAATAAATGCTACAGGGAAATAATGACACAAACCGATGGCCTGAACTTTGAAAGAATTTTAAATGAAAACTTATATACGAAAGTAAAATATGTAAACTTAAAATGTAAACTGAAAGTAAAAGGAATGAACTGAAAGCTTTTATTGAAGAAATTACTGACTGAAAATACTTATAAATGTAGTTGGTTGTGATAGGCCACAATCTGAATGACCCATTGTGATAAACCCTAATTAATTAATTAGCCAAGTTGTTAATTAATCAATTAAGCATGCAATTGCGTGGAAGCACAAACAAATCACCAAATACTAAATATGCAGCGGAAAATAAATAACACGGTGATTTGTTTACGAATGGGGAAAAACCCTAACGGCAAAAACCCCATCGAGTGATTTTCAGGTCACCACTCCCGAAACTCCACTATTATCAAATCAAGCGGTTACAAGAAAGGAATCCCAAGTACCTTACCAACCTACAGTTGAACCCTTACCCCAATACCCAATTGGACTTGATCTGTAGTGACAATTTCCACCTTTGATGCACGGCTCCCAAGTACGTGACTAACCAATGCGCGGATCCCAATACGCGACTTCAGAACACCAACTTGAGGAAGAAAGGTTGGCTGCAAAGTTCTTCAGTTCATCCACGTGATGAATAGCAGGAAGATGCTTGGTTACAAAACCCTATGGTGCAAAGACACAGCAACTTCTTGATGGAAGATGAACTAGGTCAAGAACTTCGTCTGTTGGGCACAATTTGCATAAACAGAGATTGCTCAATGATAATACAACTTGTGTCACCCAAAACGGCTCTTAAAATAATCCTTTTATATGTTTAGGGTTAGAAGAAAAGAAAGCTCAAAAACATATTCACGGATCCCAAGAAAATCAGATTGGAATTCTGACTTTTTAATTCTCGACAGATAGCAGGTGTCGAGGTAGCTATCGAGAGGTGTCGAGCTTTAAAAACTTTGCACTTCAGCTTGCTTTTTCTTGGACAGACTTGATGACTTCAACACTTGACCTTGAAACATTGTTTCTTGAAGTATTAAAAACACCTAGAACTACCCAATTACAAGCAGAGTGCGTTTTGTCAAAGGATTAGCCAATTTACATAACTAAGTGACATATGTTCTTAAACAAGTTAAAACATATATGTCCTAACAATCTCCCCCTTTGGCAATCCGTGACAAAACCACAACAAACAAATGGGCATATGAGAGAAGTCATAAATCACTCAACTCATATTCACTTGTTAAATACAATAAAATCTATCCTAACACAAACTCTTGAAAAACTTTGCAAGAAGAGAGCTTATGATAAGTAGACTTTGACAACCTGTATTTCTGAAACACTTTTAAACAAAACTCATCAAGGCATCTTGTGTGAAACAGAAATAAATAGATTGCATACAAGTAAAGAACATGTGCATAAAGATAGAAAAGAAACAACACATGAAGAGAGAGGTGAAAGAAAACATACATCAACATATATAAGATAGAAAAGTACAATGTATGTAAGAATGGTCAAAGGACCTCATATACAAGAACAATGCATCTATAAAGAATAGAAAAGAAAAGATACATCAAACCTCACTACATCCCTCAAAAGTATCAACACTCCCCCTATCCAAAATGTCCTATACTAACTCTCCCCCTAAGATGACTACTCTCATAACCCCAAACTACTCCCCCTTTTTGTCACGAGTGACAAAGGGTAGAGTGTCATGTAGACATCTCATCGGTAGAGCTAGCATCTCCATCATCATCATCATCATCCTCATCATCCTCATCCTCAGAATCTGAAGCTACTGGAGTAGGTGGTGAAGGAGTAGCCTCTGGAGCAAAACCACCCATGGTCGCCTGCCGTCGTGCAATATGACCTACACGAACATTCACTTGATACAACTCAGCAGAGAGTGTATCAAGACGAGTGTCCATGCGCTGTAGCTGCGCCATGATATCACTAAGAGATACATCGCTCGAAGGGGAAGAAGGAGCAGATGTAGATGGAGCTGATCTGGATGGTGCAGAGCGGGAGGGAGGAGTGGCACCAGGCTGTCTCGACCTGAATTGCGCCTCACTACATTTTACGGTAGCGGCATCTATGGCAGATATGTGTGTGAAGTGGTCGGACACAGGAAAGGGAACAGAAAAATGGCGTAGTATCCGCGTGATAGCAGAAGGAAAGATGAGCTTATCACGGGACGCCGAATCAAGATAAACCTCTAAGATAGACCGGATGAAGTGAGAAGGGAAGTCTATGGTCAAGTGCTCAAGAAGAGAGAGCAAAAATCGAGCACGAGGCTCTGTGATAGAGTTATAGTGAGACAAAGGATGGAGAACAAAAGTCATCACCATGTTAATGAATCTAGGACCTTTAGCAAAAGGCCTACATTATGTGAACTGATGCTCACCCCAATTAGCAGGGTGCTCACAAAAAGCAGAAATGAGCTCATCTTTGGACACAGTCCTTAGACGCTCACAAGAGGGGTAATCTGGAAACTCTATCCTAGGTACCCTAAGCACATCCGCAACAAGTTGCGGTGTGACAGGAATGCGCATACCTTGAACGCGAGTGGAAAAATGAGGTACTAAAAGATCAATCCCGTGGATGTTGGAGTAGAACTCCTGTATCAGCATGAGAGGGCAAGTGACCGGGATGTCACACAGTGACCCCCATCCCCTACTGTGAATGACAGAGGGAAGGTCAGTATCGGCGAAGTCCGCCAAAATGACTTGGCGTTCCGAATGAACACCTCGTCTAGAAAAGTTCTCAGTAAATGCCTTTTGGGCATCTCCATCACGGAACCGAATGTTAAAAGGAGCAGAATCAGAAGAAGTAGAAGCTCCAGAATGCAGAGGGTTCTGAGCAGGAGTAGATTTACGTTTAGGTGCCATAGACACTACTAACGTAAAAGAATGAGAAAGAAATAGAGAGGGAGACAAACAGAAAAGTCCCAAATCAGTTCAAATATGACAGATATATGAACAAGGAGTACGTATGCATGGGAATGCATGAACATGTGACATGCAAAACAGAAATATCATCATGGGCTCAGCCCAATCCAATCCTAATCAGCATATAAACAAAGTACTCACATCCAAATGCATGAAAATATCATTATAATGCACATGAAATTCAATGTATGACATTTTGAAATCATTTAAGTCCAAACCCAACCCAAAATTTCAATAAAAACTCAACAATTTTGAAAAACCCCAAATTTTTATGAAAAATCCCAAAAACTAGGTTTTCAAAACATGAAATGCATGAAAAAGGAAGAGAAAAGAGATCTTACCAAGTGATTTGAGCAAGAAATGAGCAAGATCCAAGTGGGTTGAAGGATTTGAGTGACAGGAGAGTGAAAGGGAGATGAACAGCCACGGAGAGATCGAGAGAGATCGAGTGAAATGAGTTCAGAATCGCGATCAGCACTTAAATAGGTACCTCAGTAATTCTCGACAGCTGAGGTGTCGAGAGGTATCAAGGAAGCTGTCGAGGAAGGTATTGAGGAAAATGCCTTCGACAGATGCAGGTATTGAGAGGTATCGAGATGCAAGGAGAATTTCAGATACGAGAATCTCAATCGATCGCGAAGGTGTCGAGAATCTATCGAGGAGACAGAAGAAATCTCGATCGATCCGAAAGGTATTGAGACAGGTGTCGAGAAAGAAGACACAAACAGCACAAGTGAATCTCAATCGATCCAACAGGTGTCGAGAATCTATCGAGAGGACAGGGAATTTCTCGATCGATCCATCAGGTGTCGAGGAGGTGTCGAGATTGCGATAAGAAACAATTTGAGAAGCTCGACAGATGACCAGGTATCGAGGAGGTGTCGAGGAAGGTGTCGAGCCCACAGAAAAAGGCAGTTTTTCGAGAAGTGAAAAACACAGACATGAATGCAATCCAACACACATCTCTACCAAAGATCCACTCAACATATAAACCTCTCAAAACATCTCTCAACAAGAAATTAAGCACAAAGATCATGCAAAACACACACACACACTAAACAAGTCTAACCAATTTTATATTTCAAAAACAAGTTATGACAGTTTAGTGAGCATACATTAGCACATGTAAAACACTTGTGATGGCCAAATCACATTGTACCTGCACATGTATCAAAAGTAGCAAAGAATATTGCGTGTTGTGTGTGAAAAACATCGCAAGATTGCATATGTGTATAGATGTTATGACGATCTGAGATATGAGTAAATAACTTTTAACTCACACACAATCATAACTGTTTGATGGGGACTATCACCTTCGAGGTACATCCTATGACTCCCACATCTCCTAGAAAACACGCTTGCAATCATATTTAAAGCATCTTTAATCTTTTTGCTTTATATTTTCTTTGCATATTTTATTTTAAGCATATCATGCATGGGCATATAAAGGAGAGAAAAGAAATACCCAAGATGTTAAGCATTTGACATCGCATTTTTGCTATGCCGAAGCATACGAATGTCTTTGACACTGCACTTTTGCTATGCCGAAGCATACAGGTGTCATACTATGATTGGCGGGCAACAGTGGTGAGATGGTCATTTATGCCTTTCTCTTAGGATTTTCTAGCCCTACCCGTCAAAAAGAGTGATATGAGTGTTAAGTTTTAAGAGATAACCTAATCTTACTCATCACAAACAAGAGCCACAAAGCTCACTTGCTTAGTTGTGTATAGAGATGCTCATCTAAGCTACAAGAGATACAAAGTTTAGAAAACTTTGTTTCATTGGCCATCCAAGGTATACAAATACCAAAGTACACATAACACACACTGTTTTTGTATTTTTCTGATTTTTCAATTTTTTATTTTTATTTTTATATTAAAAAAAAAATGAACAAAACTGAAAATAAACAAACAAAAACATGTTAAACAAAGCAAAGCAAAAACTAGATGCAAATGCATAAGGAAGAGGAACAAGAGAAGGAGATCAATCCATGGAGATGACACCAATGTTTTGACGAAGGAATTCAAAACGTTTGCTGTCAAGAGGTTTGGTGAAAAAATCAGCCTTTTGATCATTAGTGTGGATAAACTCAAGAGTGAGAGTACCATCTTCGACAAACTCCCTAATGAAGTGATGTCGAATCTCTATGTGTTTGGTTCTAGAATGTTGAACCGGATTCTTTGAGATATTGATGGCACTGGTATTGTCACAGTAAATAGTGAGATGCTCTTGACAAATACCATAATCATGGAGGAGTTTTTGCATCCAGAGGAGTTGGGTGCAACAGCTACCAGCAGCGATGTACTCAGCTTCTGCAGTGGATAAGGAGATGGAGTTCTGCTTTTTGCTCATCCAAGAGACAAGATTGTTACCCACATAAAAGCAACCCCCCGAGGTACTCTTTCTATCATCAGCATTACCAGCCCAATCGGCATCAGAGTACCCAGCTAAGACACCATTAGTGTCCTTGCTATACCACACACCGAACTCAGCAGTGGTTTTGACATACTTTATAATTCTTTTTAAAGCAGTCATGTGAGATTCTTTGGGGTTAGCCTGATATCTAGCACACACACCAACACTATAACTAATGTCAGGTCTACTAGCAGTAAGGTAAAGAAGACTACCTATCATGCTTCTATAGAGAGAAGGATCAACACTCTTTCCTAACAAGTCTATAGTGAGTTTAACATTAGGGCTCATAGGGGTTCTAACAGAACTAGCAGAATCCAAACCAAACTTTTTCACAAGATTCTTAGCATATTTAGATTGAGAAAGAAATATACCTGAGTCTTGTTGGCGAATCTGCAATCCAAGGAAGTGAGTTAGCTCTCCAATCATGCTCATCTCGAACTCGGCTTGCATGAGTTTTGAGAAGCCATGAGCCAGTTCATCCTTAGTCAACCCAAAGATGATATCATCAACATAGACTTGAGCAACTATCAACTCCCCATCTTCCCTTTTGATGAAGAGGGTTTGATCAACCTTCCCTCTTGTGAACCCATGTGACACAAGATATTGTGTGAGTCTATCATACTAGGCTCTAGGAGCTTGCTTCAACCCATAAAGTGCCTTTTTAAGGTACAACACATGATCCGGAAAGTGTGGATCAATGAATTCTTTTGGTTGAGCCACATAGACATCCTCTTTGAGTAACCCATTCAGGAAGGCAGTCTTTACATCCATCTGATAGAGTTTGAAATTCAGTTGACATGCTAGGGCAAGAAGAATTCTGATTGACTCCATTCAGGCAACTAGGGCAAATGTCTCATCATAGTCTACTCCTTCCATTTGTGAGTATCCTTGAGCCACAAGTCGAGCTTTGTTGCGAATCACATTTCCTTCTTCATCAGTCTTGTTGCGGAATATCCACTTTGTACCGATGATGTGTTCTCCTTCCAGTCTAGGCACTAGAGTCCAAACATCATTCCTCTGAAACTGGAGTAATTCATCATGCATTGCTTCAACCCAACTTTAATCTTGAAGTGCTTCCTCAACTTTCTTAGGTTCAACCTGTGACAAGTAGCAGGAATAAGACACGAAGTTAGCAACACATTTATCAACTGTACGTTTCCTTAATGTGAGTTCATTCATGTCTCCCACAATGACTTCTGCAGGATGATTTATTTTGATTCTGGATGAAGGTCCCTTCTTTTCTTGAGATTCAGACTCTGGTGAAATGGGTAAGTCTGCAGTGTCTTCCACAATACTGGGAGTACTAGGAGTACTAGGAGAAGAAGGTTCTTGTTCAGTAATGTCTTGAACTTCCCTAGGCTCAGAAGAAAGAATTTCCTTAGGGAGTCCCTCAGTGCCTTTCTCAGAACTTGACTCTGAAGACTCATCAATGACGACATTAACTGTCTCCATTACCTTCATAGTTCTTTTGTTGTACACTCGATAAGCCTTGCTTGTAGAAGAGTAACCAAGAAATATGCCTTCATCACTCCGGGAGTCAAACTTTCCCACATTCTCTCTATCCTTGAGAATGAAGCAGGTACTTCCAAAAATTCTGAAGTATTTCACATTAGGCTTCCTTCCTTTCCACAACTCATAGGGAGTCTTTTTGGTACCGGGTCTAAAGTATACCCTATTTACTGTATGACATGCAGTGTTTACAGCTTCTCCCCACAAGTTTCTAGCCACATCTTTGTTATGCAGCATGGCTCTAGCCATCTCTTGAATAACCCTGTTCTTCCTTTCTACCACACCATTCTGCTGAGGGGTAATAGGAGCAGAGAATTCTTGAGATATACCCGATCTTGTGCAGAAGGATTCCATGTATGAGTTCTCGAATTCCTTTCCATGGTCACTCCGAATTTGATCAATCTTCAGGCTCTTTTCATTTTGCAGTCTTGTGCATAAAGCTTCAATGTGCTCAGGAGCATCAGACTTGGATCGTAGTAGAATGACCAAAGTGTATCTGGTAAAGTCGTCTACCACAACCATGATGTATCTCTTACCCCCAAGAGACTCAGTTCTAGTTGGACCCATAAGATCCAAGTGCAATAGCTCCAATGGTCTGGATGTAGCTGTTGTTTGAGTGCCTAGATGCTTAGCTTTTGTCTGTGTTCTAAGCTGACATGGTCCACACACCACATTGCTGATTCTACTAAGCTTTGGTATCCCCAAGACTGACTCATGTTTAGATACAATAGATAGATGCTGTAACTAGCATGTCCCATTCGTTGATGCCACAGATCTTCATTTGGCAAACGAATGCTATTGCACACAATATCAGCATCAGGAACCAATCCATAGCAGTTGTCCAAAGTGCGAACCCCACTAATGAGTTTCTTTCCAGATTCATCCATGACAAGACACTTCCCTTTTGAGAATAGAACCATGAAGTCTTGATCACATATCTGACTAATGCTCAATAGGTTCACCCTTAGACCTTCTACATAAAGGACATTCGCAATGTCTGGCAGTCCTGGCAGAGATATAATCCCTTTCCCTTTAATTTGTGACTTGCTTCCATCACCAAAGGTAACATTGCCACCTTTCTTAGACTCAAAGATCTTGAAGAGAGATCTGTCTCCAGTCATGTGTCGTGAGCAGCCACTGTCAAGATACCATAGACATGTGTCCATTACCTTGAATGCAGACTTCATCATGAAACATACTTCATGCTTAGATGATAAATCAGAGGGAATGGTTCTTTCTCTCAACTGCCTTTTATGAGCTAAGCCTATAACTTTCACTCTTCTTAGACGAACTCCTTTGCACATTTTCATTCTGAGACAGTCTAGTTTCTTCTTAGCAAAACTGAGATCTTTTCCAATAGTCATCATAAGAGATTTCAAATAACTTTTAGACTTGTATTTTCTGAGACACTCAAGCAAACAGTGATTAGAAAAACAAGATGTATTTGAAAACAAAGATCTCATCAAGCAGGTTACAGCCAATGACAACAGGGGTCAATGGATCAAACACAGCAAAGATTAAACCCTAATCAGAGTGTGCCTGCTCTGATACCACTTGATAGGCCACAATCTGAATGACCCCTTGTGATAAACCCTAATTAATTAATTAGCCAAGTTGTTAATTAATCAATTAAGCATGCAATTGCGTGGAAGCACAAACAAATCACCAAATACTAAATATGCAGCGGAAAATAAATAACACGGTGATTTGTTTACGAATGGGGAAAAACCCTAACGGCAAAAACCCCACCGGGTGATTTTCAGGTCACCACTCCCGAAACTCCACTATTATCAAATCAAGCGGTTACAAGAAAGGAATCCCAAGTACCTTACCAACCTACAATTGAACCCTTACCCCAATACCCAATTGGACTTGATCTGTAGTGACAATTTCCACCTTTGATGCACGGCTCCCAAGTACGTGACTAACCAATGCGCGGATCCCAGTACGCGACTTCAGAACACCAACTTGAGAAAGAAAGGTTGGCTGCAAAGTTCTTCAGTTCATCCACGTGATGAATAGCAGGAAGATGCTTGGTTACAAAACCCTATGGTGCAAAGACACAACAACTTCTTGATGGAAGATGAACTAGGTCAAGAACTTCGTCTGTTGAGCACAATTTGCATAAACAGAGATTGCTCAATGATAATACAACTTGTGTCACCCAAAACGGCTCTTAAAATAATCCTTTTATATGTTTAGGGTTAGAAGAAGAGAAAGCCCAAAAACATATTCACGGATCCCAAGAAAATCAGATTGGAATTCTGACTTTTTAATTCTCACAGATAGCAGGTGTCGAGGTAGCTATCGAGAGGTGTCGAGATTTAAAAACTTTGCACTTCAGCTTGCTTTTTCTTGGATAGACTTGATGACTTCAACACTTGGCCTTGAAACATTGTTTCTTGAAGTATTAAAAACACCTAGAATTACCCAATTACAAGCAGAGTGCGTTTTGTCAAAGGATTAGCCAATTTACATAACTAAGTGACATATGTTCTTAAACAAGTTAAAACATATATGTCCTAACAGGTTGGTTTAACTTGAAATACTTGTAATGAAAGTTTATAACTAAAATACATATTCTGGAATGAGACAAGTTTCAGAAATATAAATTGGACGTGATACAAGTCATGAAAAAAGCTCTGGGTTTTTTCTTGTCTAAAATTTGCTCTGCAGTTGGCTCTGCTAGACTTCAAGGCATAACTTGGCATATATAATTAATAATAGTTATAATAGCAACAAGGCTCTGAATTGCATACTGAAACACACTGAATTGTAGGGATAAGAAACAATTATGCTCCATAATGATACGGATCAATGACAGTAGGACCTTATAACGCACTATAAATTACAAATTAAACCAAAGAAGCCTTAAATAACAATATAAACTTGATGCATGCTATATAAATCCTAGTTTAAAGGAAACAGTAATAATTAAATTCCACAATAAAGAAAAATTACAGAGTCCATAGTGTAGAACTAAAAAAAATATGTACCTGGATCATTTCTAGATTATACTAGTAAATATACACAAAGTAATAGTAAAAGTCCATATATTACAAGCTGTATACATAATTACACTAGTCTAGGAGTAGCTAGACCTGACTTTCCGTAAATACACAAAACACTTAGATGAAGGGCAAGGCCAAATTACACATAAACCATCAACACATTTATCAGCTGTACATTATATGTGTTGGATTAAGGTCTGCAAAACTCTACACAAAATACATAGATGAAAGACAGGTTCAAAACACACATAATTAAACTATTAGTACATTTATTTGCTTTACATTATACATGCTGGATCAAAGCTTGCAAAGCTCTAGTGATCTGCTCCTGCAGTAAAAAAATAATAATAATGCATTAATATCTCAACTTGTTTTTCTAGTCATTTCTTTAACATTTTAATCTTTATAGTTTAAACAAAATTAATTAAAAAAATAGAAAAAAGCAGTGTTTTTCATAGGCCGTCCAATTATTTAAGTAACCTTGAAAAGGTCATCAAAACTCAAATTATATAGTATAATAAGCATCTTCCAGATGTAAAATAAATCCATAACTATTTTTCCTATTAATAGCAAAATACATATGGTAAATAAGAGTGTTTTTGTATAAGTGGTTGCAAAACTATGTTTTGAGTTTAAAATGAGTATTTATAAAAACGAGTACAGTTACGAAATGGAGTTTTTGGGTTTTGAAAACTCTAACGAAACGGACCCTTAATCAACTTGATGTCTTGCTCACCAAGGTATGCAAGTACTAGTTAGCAACTGTCCAGATCAGATGATTCTCGAAAACCCAGTGGCAAGCCCTGATCTGACCGGGACCTGATGCTATAGTCAATTCAGCATGATTCGGGTTTGAATTCGAGGTGTGCATGTGACAGCTGGCAACACCATGATTGATCTTAGCCTTCGAATTCGGATCCAGTATATCCACTTCGTAGACTCGAACCTTTGGGACCGAATGGCAGGAATAGAGTAGATACGGGAACAAGGTTTGATGACAAGCAACTAATTGCATGACTTTGCCACCGTTGATCCCTTTGACTGATCCGATCATTATATTCTGCTTTGACCCTTTAACATTCTCAGTTGATCGAACAGCAATGTTTCGACCCAAGATCGAGATTGCAAAGTCAATCATATCCTCAGCTGAGCCCACGCACCGCTCGGTCTCGCCTGGGCTCGGAGCCTTCTCGCACTTATTCAACGCCTCCACTATCATAGTCTCCATAGTCGAATTATCTTCCGCGTGAAAAATCTTCTTCAACTCAGAAATCTTCGAGGTCGAAAATGGCATTTTTGACGAAATGGACCGAGGCAAAAACGACCTTTCAGTCATTTTGTCCTTAATATCTGGCATTGGCATCACCTTCCCTTCCTTTAACATCGATTCTCGAAAGAAAATACCTTGCTGACGCCAAATTATTTTAAAGGCGTCAATGTTGGGATGGGATATGAGTTCTTGAAGAGTCGGGGATGAATCGGGGAAGCACAAAAGGTTGGCGGTGGGGCAGATGGCTGGGAACTGAGAGGAGAGAGCATTCTGGGCTGCAAGTTTGGACAATCTTTCAGCGTCGACCGCGCTCAATGGGGACGCTTTGGATAGGAGAAAGGTTGGTTTGGCGTGGTTGTTTTTGACCTCTTTGTTCCAATACCGAATCAGATCGGCTTTCGGGGTGTATAAGTTTTCACCAGCGGAAGTGGAGGCAGGGGCGTAGCCAGGAATAAATACATGGGGGGCCGAGTTGTAACATAAATATACTAAATATAATTCTTAAGTCTATTGGATACAAAATTATCAACTTTCAAATATCATCATATACTTGAACATGTTGGGAATTCAACCGAAATTCCAAACCTGTGAAAAAGAAAAAAAATAGAGAAAACAAAACGTCAAAAGAAAAACAATCACACGCACAAGACAGTATTTATGTGGTTCGGCAATTTGCCTACGTCCACGGAGTTGCAGGGATTTCACTATTATCAAAAAAAATTACAATGTGCGGCTACAGAGTTTTTCTTTCTCAAAAACAACAACAAGACAAAACCCAAATCATAAAAAAAGGCTTTTATATATCCTGCGCACAGGATTCACAATGGGCTACAAAACGGGCCAAAAAAATTTTGTCTGCCCAAGCCTCCGCTCCATGGACTAAGCCTCAGTAAATCTCCCATTATAAACCACGCAACATTATTCAAGTCAGGTCGGGTCATCAACCGGATCAAATCATGCCTGACGACGATTTTTCATGGAATAAAATTCATCCATTATCATCTCCATAGTGAAATTCCCTGCAATTTCCTTCTCTATATAAACTATCATATTATCTGCCAAAAACTCATCCTCCATTCTATTGCGAAGTCTTGTTTTTAACAACTTCATAGTTGAGAAAGCTCGTTCTGTAGTTGCTGTAGAAACTGGAAAGGTCAACACAAGACGAATAGGTCTATCAATCAAAAAATAGATATTAGACTTTCCTGAAATTTTTAATCCCCTACATAGCTCGGAAATTGTACTCATATTCTGAAAATCTAGATGTTTTATCACATCAAGCTCATAATGTTGCAATTGAGACTCCAAAAGTTCTTGTTCATGTTCAGTAAAATCTTGAGGATAATATTTCTTAACTAAATTGCATATATGAACAATTTTGAATAATCTAAAAGCATCCTTGGGATTTAAAGCTGAACTAAGAATGACAAGTTCCGTTGTTAGCTCACAAAATCTACTTTTCAGTTCTTGCAATTGGAAGGTTATTGCAACTATAAATATGGAAATTCTAAAATGATGTTCCATTGTTAAATCTTCATCTTGACGACGATATCTACCTCGACCTTTAGTGTAACGAGCATTCATATCAGGAATATCAATTTCATGTTGCTCACAAAATGCTACAACACTAGCAAGTAAAGGCTCCCATCCATCATCTCTCAACTTTTGAATAAGTGATTTTGTAGTTGAAACTAAATGCATGGCATTTAAAAGGTCTTGAGAACGTTGTTGCAAAGCTTGACAAAGAACATTAGTAATTCCCATTATCTCTTTCATCAAATGTAAGATTAAAATAAATTCAAATGATGTTAATACCTGATAAGCTCCCTCGGCATCACCGCGTTGTTTATAGTTAGCCCCTTCCTCAGAGATAGTGTTGATAACTTTGCAAGTAGCATCAAACATGTTAATCAAACTACAAATAGATTGAAAATGAGATCCCCACCTAGTATCTCCAGCTCGTTGCAAAGTACCAATCTGGTTTGCACCTCTTCCAGTCTCAATTTCATTAGAAGCAATCATATTCTCAACTTGTTCTGCTTGAGCTTGTTGCAATTCATCATTACGCTTACGAGAACCAACAACAATATTGATAATATTAACCAAATGATCAAAGAACTGATGAACATCTTTTACTTCTCTAGATGCTATAACTAGAGCCAATTGCAACCTATGAGCCATACAGTGTACATAATAAGCATAAGGGCACTCTTTAAGAAAAAGAGCTTGTAATCAATTCCATTCACCACGCATGTTACTAGCTCTATCATATCCTTGACCTTGAATATTTTCAATGTGGGGGTTGTAATGAGAAAGGACAGCACATATCTCATTCTTTAAAGTCAATGCAGTAGTGTCTCTAACATGCACAACATGAAAGAAACGCTCTTTAATGAAACCTTCTTTATCAACAAACCTCAAAATGATGGCCATTTGCTCTCTCTTCGACTCATCCCGAGCTTCATCAACAAGAATGCAAAATTTTGCATCTCCAATTTCTTCACGAATAGCATTTTGCACATTACTAGCAAGAATATGCAAAATCTCCTTTTGAATTGTGGGTGATGTATATTTGGCATTTCCTGGTGCATTTTCTAAGACAACACTAGCTATTTTGTCATTGAAAGTTGATGTGAATTTTATAAATTCAATAAAATTACCTCTATTTTTTGAATCAAGGCTTTCATCATGACCTCTAAAAGCACAAGCTTGGAATGCTAGCCATCAAGCACACTCTACTGAGGTTTTGAGCCGCAACCGATTATTCTCTAATTCTTTTGACGTTTTTTTCTCAATCAGCTTGTCAATATGCCGTCAATGATTCTTTAAATCCTCGCAACATTTCATAGCAATTTTATGTGGGGAGTTTGGATCTTTCTCTTCATGACGAATTAAAGGACAATTCATTCCATCTTTCATCTTTTTCCAATTATTAAAACCTCGTGAAATGAATACATCTGATCTGGGACGACCTATTGGTTTCTTACTAAAAAGGTAGCAAGGTAGACAATATATCGCATCCATTGAAGGTGAGTATTCCAACCAATCTTTATGTGAACCAAACCATGAAGGTTGAAATCGACGACGATGAGTATCATCATTGTATGGATAGTCTATATTTTCAGGTTGATATGGACCTTCTTTGAGATAAGCTCGTCGGATTTCATCTTGTTGGTTGATAGGAAATTCACATATTTGTTTACGTGATCCTGGATCACGATCTATCTCTTCAAATTGAAGTTTTGGACATTTGGAGGGGTGTTCATCAGGTATTGAAGTATTAAGATTTGTTTCTACAGCCACAGGTGTCCTAATTTCTGAATTGCTAGCATCTTTTTTCTTAAAGAATGCATCAATTGTTTTTCGTTTGCTCATAATTCTTTTAGCTTTAAGAATATGACTCAAAAATTAACCTGAAAAGAATTTAAAAAAAAAATTTAATTAGAAATTTTTACTTAGTTATATGAATGTTATTCATACTCAAGAAAAAAATAAAATTTTCACTATAATTTAAACAGTCGGCCAATTTTTAATACAACTTTAATTAATAATAACCCCTCAAACAAAAACAAAAATAATTTAATTAATTTGTCTTTTATAATATATTGGTTAATTTAATTATATAGGTTTAATTATTATTGTTTAGTTTTAATTTAATTTTTACTATAGCTTTAATTATATAGCTTTTATTATATATTGGTTAATTTAATTACATTGCTTTAATTATTATGCTGCACCCGGCTCCATGTGCCCATAGCCCATCTATCCCCTCCCCACCCCACTTAACAGCCAACAGAAAAACACAAAATGCGGCCCAATCACAATAGCTAGCTGCAATCAGAAAATTTCGCAATGCCAATCACAAATTATAACACAAGTCACACTAAATGACAATTAATATTTCACCAAACAGACAAACCCAACCCACTGAGTCACTGGCCAACAACAAAAAGGAATAAGATAATGCCAAATTAAAAAAAAAAAAAGACAAAAACACTCAAACAAGTAAAAAGCAAACCCAGCCAATGAGCCAATCAGATACTCACAATTCAAAAGAGAGAGACACTTACCGACATTTGAGAATCATCAGCTTAAATAAAGAATAAAGAGACTTTCATAATTCATAAATATTAATTTCATTTTGTTTCCTTCAGTGAGATAAAGAGAGAGAGACTGAGAGAGAGTTTGAGAGAAAAACCTTGAGGGAGGCCGCCGGACCGCCGGAGGCTGGAGTGGAGGGAGCAAATGCCAAAGAGCACGGAGCACCGCTGCACCGGAGCAGAGGCAGCACGATCTGTAATCTCCGATGAGGCAGTGACCATCACTGCTACGATCTGCGAAAAAATGGGTTTCAAATTTCAGTGAGATAAAGAGAGAGAGAGACTGAGAGAGTCAGAGAGAAAAAGTGAGAAATACCTTGAGGGAGGGGCGGAGCCGCGAAGGGAGCACCGTCGGCGACGATCGACGATCTCCGATCTACGTTCTGCGATGAGCGGCGACCGGGCGAGCAACGACGACGACGAGCTAGCTGCGGCGACGACGACGGCGACGTGACCGTGGGACGGTGGGTTACTGGGTTTGGTTTGCTAGGGACCTGGGGTTTGTGTATTGGGGTTTTTTTTTTTTTTTTTTTTTGATAAACACCTCTGTTTTGCGTTTTGATTTGCTAGAGTATGATGTGTTTTAGTATTGGATTTGGGGCTTGATTTCTCTGCCACTGCCAGCGACGTGATGGATTGCAATTCTGCCAGCGACGACGTGATGCTCTGTACTGGTTGTTTTTTTTTTTTTTTTTTTTTTTTCTTTTTTGGGTTGAGAATCCGTGGGCAGTGGGCTTGCCGTGAGCGAGCTTGGGCTCGCCGTGGGCTCTGTTACATTTTTTATTTTCGGATTTTAGTTCAAATTTGCTTAGGGCTTTTTTTTTTTTTTTTTTTCCTGCTTGAAAGTAGAACAGATATATATATATATATATATATTTTAATTTGAGGTGCTCCTAATTGTTGATTGGGGGCTGGGAAAATGGGTGAGAGATGGGTAGGGGGGGCCGGCTGGTTCATGTTGGGGGGGCCAATTTATTTTTTCTTCCTACTCTAGTGGGAAAATTTTTTTTTTTGCAGGGGCCTCGGCCCCCTCAAGCCACTATGTGGCTCCGCCCCTGAGTGGAGGCGGACCCAACCTGCATTGACACAAAAGGAAAACATTGAGGATGTGAGAATAGGAGAATGTCAAAGATAGAGCAAGAGCGAGAGTGAAAGTGAGAGTGAGAGTGCTTACAGTGAGAGATGAGAAAATAAGTAAGAGAAGGAGAGGAGTCATGGGGCTGATTTTTTTTGTGTGCGCTACCATGTTTTTGTAAATGTCGGTGAGTCTGTTGGGTTATAATGTCAAAGAAAGAAGCAATTGAAATCTAGGTGTCATCAAATGAAGAATCCAGCAGCAGCAAAATTGAACAAGTAAGCAAGTGGACACCTCATGGACAAGTGTCAGTTAAAGACAAATGAAGCAAACTTCCGTAGTGTTCTTGAAGCTTATAGTCATCCTAAACACTTAACACATCTATATATAGATGTGAGTTGTAAATGAAGTTGTATCATCCGAAAAAGGAATAAAAATTGCAATGAAATAGAGTCTCAGCAATAGAGTTTCTGCAATACTCTGTTTTTTTCATATCTAGCATAACAGCAACTTAAATACTAAATTCTACTCCTAGCCATATTGTTCTAAACTTGCACCCAACATATAATACGTGGATATTTATAGGAAAATCATACTAAGAATGACAGAACTATAAAAAATCTTGTACATAAAAGTGATTATCCAAAAACAGTAGTACGTAAAAGAAGATATATGTTATGATAGAATAATAAAACAAGATCGATTCATGCATTATTGCCTAGTGGTGACAACGAGATTATGATTAAGAATATCACAAGGGATAAGAGAAGGATGTCACAAGGTGGACCTTTGCAAAAAGCTACCAGTACCAGCTATGCCGTACAACAGCAAAGGTAAATGTTACTTGTCGGGACACTACGTAAAATATCTTCTTTTATTTTTATCTTCTTCTTATTGTCCATTAACTATGCCATTGCTTCTTCTAAAAAGAAAAAAACAATGCCATTGTTAGTAAATTTGAGTTGCTATGTACATAATCAATCATTGAAGAGTTTTGTAATTCAATTAATTAGCATCTTTCCATGCAATAAATGCTTGTGTGTCTAAAGAGAGAAAGGTTAAAGCTACTGATATTACATCATGTAATACTTTCTAACTAGGACAATGACTGTAAACATGAAAAAAAAATGTATATATAAACTTTAGGCAAAAATCCAAAACTGACCCTCTAACTTTCAGTTTTTGTCATTTCAGTCCTCTAACTTTCAATTTTTGTTAATATAGTATTCTGTTAGATCTTAGTTACTTGTTGCCGTTAAGTGAGCCAAAACGACGTTCCCCTTCCCCTGAAATCAAAACCAGAAAACACAATAAATTTCTAATTTTGGGGAAAATTGGGTCGGTTTGAGAGAGAAAGACTGAGTTTGAGAGAGAGACCGAGTCATCGAAGGTGAGGTCAGTGCTGCGAGTTCACTCGCTCCAAAGATCGGTCTGCGGTGAAGTTGATTATGCAGAATCGTCAAGCCAAGGTGTCGGTGGTGCCATCGACGATGGCTCTGGTCATCAAGGCACTGAAGGAGTTGGAGCGTGATCAGAAGAAGACGAAGAATATCGAGCACATCGGGAATATCTCCCTCGACGATGTCGTTGAGACCGCCAAGGTTACGCGCCCTAGATCCATGGCCAAAGACCTCAGTGGGACCGTTAAGGAGATTCTCAGCACGTGCGTCTCTGTGGGTTACACGGTCGATGGGAAAGACCTAAGGATTTGCAGCAGGAGATGTCTGATGGTGACATGGAAGTCCCTCTAGACTGAGTGAGAGAGATAGAGACAGAGACAGAGACAGAGAGAGGTTCTTCTGTTTTAATTTTTGAAAAAAAAAATCGGATATTTTGAGATATTTCAAGGTAATTAGATGATATGGATGGATACTTATTTAGTTTTTCTTATATTGAATTATGGTGTTTGTGTTTGATTTAATGATTTTTGTGGTTAATTTTGCTTTTGTGATTGTTTGTATTGTTTGGTTTGATGTGCGGTTGTTAGCTCTGTGTGGATCGGCATTTTATGTTGTTACATACTATACATATTTTAAATCCTGAAAACAGAACTCAACATCCTCTTCTTCACGTTGATTCTCTAAAATTAGAATGTTAGCAATAGAAACCTTGCAGTCTCTCAATCTCTTTGCAAATCAGTCTCTATCTCGATCTCTCTTTCAAACTCGATTTATCAGAAATCCATCACTTTCACGGCCTCGATCTCGGTCTCTCTCTTCAAACCAACCCATTGTGTTTTTCAGATTTGATTTCAGGGGAAGGGGAAAGACGTCATCCCCCTTAATTTTTTTTTTTTATAGCTTTTTTTTTTTCTTTTAATTCCGAATAAAAAAAAGAAAAAGAAAAAAAGAGTCACTTAACGGAAGCAGGTAACTGAGTACTAACAAAATACTACATTGACAAAAATTGAAAGTTAGAGCACTGAAATGACAAAACTGAAAGTTAAAGAACTAAAATGACAAAAGCTGAAAGTCAGAGGGTAAGTTTTGGATTTTTGCCTAAACTTTACCTTTCAATGACCAAGGCCCTATTAAAAACTTTAGATATCCTCAAAACATGATTACAGAAATTAGGAGAAATTACATTTTACTACCTTAAACTATGCACTATATTACATTTTGCACCTTGAAGTATCTGACTGCACACTTTGCACCATAAACTATCACACTTATCACACTTTGCACTCAGTGTTATTTTTGCTGTTATATTTAATAGAATCTTGTTGCATGTGACAAGTACATGCCTCTTGCTTAGGTGGAACAAAGTTGAAAGACTAAGGGCCTGCTTGGTTTAGGCTTGTTTTGAGTGATATCACTGGAAACTCATAACTCAGTGATGAAAAAACGTGGGACCCACATACTTTTTGTTGTTTGGCTTGATTTCCAAATCTTGTTTTCATCACTCAAACTCAAAAATTTTGAGTGAGAGTGATGAAAACCGAAAACACAAAATTGGTATTTTTAGTTTCTGAGATACATAACTTAGTGGCACAATGGTAAATTTTCGGACTCTATGGGGCCCATAGGCTCCTATGTTGTCTTGTCCATTCAGAACTGTTGGGTATTACTGTTGCAAACACCACCACAGCCCCACCCAGTGCCGCCACAACACCATCGAAACACAAACCCAGCCCCACCCAGCGCCGCCACAGTAACCCCCCACCACAACACCACTAAAACACAAACCCAGCCCCACCCAGTGTAGCCACAACACCACCACAACACCATCGAAACACAAACCCAGCGCCGCCACAGCAACCCACCACCACAACACCACCAAAACACAAACCCAGCCCCACCCAGCGCCGCCACAACAACCCATCGCAACAAATCACCATTGAAACACCAACTGAAACCCAAAAACCCAATCAAACCCGATCTCCACTATGACCCATAACCTGATCTCCACCACTGAAACAACCCACCACTTTAAACCCAATAACCACCGATTCAAACCAACCAAAAACAACTGAGAAAGAAACAAAGAAGAGAGAAAAAAAATCAAAAACAGATTGAAGAGGGGAGATACAGAGAAACCACCACGAGCAACCACCGTCACCATCATGAGCAACCACCACGAGCCACCGTGAGATCAGTTCAAGCTCAGCCCAGATCGGTTCACCTCTGTGTCTAATTTCGTGATTTAGGTCTTCGATCTAAGGATTTTGAGTTTGGGTTTGCTATGTTTGTGGTTTGGGTTTGCTATGCTTTCTTTTGGATTTTTTTTTGTGTGGCATCAAAGAGAGAGCAAGACCAGATCGTCACCATCAGAGAGAGAGCAAGACTAGTTTGGGTTTGCTATGTTGTGCTTTTGTGTTGATGTGGGAGGCAAGGGAAGAAAAGAAAAAAAAAGGGTTTTCTGATGGGATGAAATGAAGGAGAGGAAAAAAAGAAATGAAGAAAAGAATTTGGACGCGCGGGTAGGAAATGGCTTCACAACTGTGTATAGTCAGTGGGTGGGGTCTACAACTTTAGCAAAAAGATGAGTTATGTGATTGGGTTTTTAAACCAAACAAGAGTTTTGGGAATTTTCAGTGAAAGTGGAGTTTGAGTTATGAGTTATGGGTTTTGAGTTTGAGTTATGAAAACTGAGTACTGAGTTATGAAAATTGAGACATCTTTAAACCAAACGGGCCCTAAAACACTCTCCATTCTCTCTTCCTCACTTTTTCTCAAATTTCCGTTTGTGGTCTGAGAATATGACTCAGAAAATCATAGAAAATTAGACTTCTTTTATGTTTGAATTCTCATCTTTTAAAACAAGGACCTTAAATTTTCAGATCATAAATGAACCACACGGTTTTAATTGAGGTGGGTTTTTTCTGGGTAATCGAGATGAGGGCATACGTGATCCATTCCCAGATGGATGGCCGGCACTCAGGTTGCTAATATGTATATGTTGGAATGAGAGGTTAACTCAAAGTTTTTTTCGTTTATCTTTGCCTTAAAAAAGAAGTCCTCGTCTGAATAACAAACTGTCATGGATATGGTGGCTTGAATTCTAGGACAAGATGGCCCAAGATCCTTCGATGGAGGAGGAATTTCACTCTACTGCTAATGATATTGCAGTATCAGTATCATTCAAACCACTTATAAATGGTAAATTATTTGTTTTATTTATTTTTTATGATCTATAAATAAGTATTAGCAGGATGTTAGGTTGTTTGCTTGCAAACAGAAGTCTCATATGGAAATATGTAGTCAAAGCCGGAATCTTCTCTGATTAAAGCCATATTATATTTGGAATAAGTGTTTCCTTGATTCAAGAAAGTAGTTTTGACTTTATGTGGGAATTAAGTCAATGCATAATTCGGTGAATCTTGAATTGTAGATCAAGATTTGTATCTTGGCTCATTTGATATAAGCTTTTTTTTTTTTTTTTTTGAGTTCTGCTTATTGTACTATTTTTTAATTGTTTGTTAGTTATAATGCATTTTGGTGAATCTTGAATGCAATGCAAGCTGTGGAAAAATTTGGGTTTTGTTTTAATCGATTTTGAAGAAGGGTGTTTTAGTATTTTAACTTTATTCTGTTGTATATATAGGTATATATAAGAATAGGTTGTAATAATGATGGTTGAGTTTGGAAAATATGGTTTCATAAAGTGAAAATTCAAGTTCTAAAATTTTCTAAGTGAAAATTTGAAATTTGAATTTTCTGAAATTTTCTAGAATTTTCTGGTGACTATTGAGAAAGATTGAAGAGGTTTTAATCTTTGTTAACTGCTTTATAAAAAAGTAACTAACTCTCCATACGTGCCTTTTCATGAAACATAACGAGGTTTCATGAAATAACTAACTCTCTATATGTGCCTTTTCATGAAACATAACCCTGTGGGTATAAATAAAGGCTTATGTTCTCTTGAAAAACTAACTTCACAAAATCAAAAGTTGGAGAGAAACACAAGAAACACAAGAAATCCAGTGGTTATTCTCCAGAATTGCTATCTGTAGAACCCAACATCTTGGTTGTATCATAGAGACAAATTTGCGATAACCCTTTAGCAACAAAAGTGTGGGGGGCAAATATTGTCTAAGGAAAACGATATAGTGCCTCCAAGTTATCTATTTTCTTTTTGTCTTTTCTGTTAATCTTGTTCTTCCATTATTACTTTGTGTAATATCCTCAACAATCTTAGACAATATTTAACTACAAGACAAGGAGTAAATGATGGTACAACTTTGAAGATGTTGAACCATGGTTTGGTGAAATTGGATCGCTTTGATGAAACCAATTTTACACAGTAGAAAGAGCAATTGGCTTGGATTTGAAGAGTTCTTCAAATGATTAATCGATCATAAAGAAGATTCAATGGAATAAGGCTTAAAGAAATAAGTTTCTTTGTTGGAAAGACAAGGTGATGATTCTTTCACATTGTGAATGCATTAAAAGCCATGTTCATAGTTTGAACATTGAAGTAAAGTTTCTGCATATCTATGTTCTTATCGTGGTCTATGATGTGGATATGTTTAGAGATTCATGGCATAAGTTTCAAAGTTTTAAATGAAACTGGAATATCGGTCAAGCATGAGCATTTCGTTTTGCACTGCTTGGATATAGTTGGCAATTGAATTTTATTCAATAACTATTGCTGATGCCATTAACATATATGAGTATATGTATATCGATCATGGCATGATGAATCCTTTTTTGTATGAATATCGTGGGACCCATGTGGCATATTAAACCTGCCATTAGCATGCTTTCTATGTTATTAGTGTTTGAATCCATATGCTATGTTTTATATATGAGATATATATGTTGGATTTAGTTTTTCGAAGTGGACCATGGTATTTCATATGTGTTAAGAAATGAGAATGTGACCAAATGGTTATCATTTTAAACTGTGGGGGTGTTTAACCTTTTATAAATGATAGACCAAAGAGGACTAATTAGTCAAAGAGTTATATAAAGTGTATATGTTGGTTTTGAGTAAATTCGAGGGTATGTAGTTTATTAGACTTAATGTCTAATATAAGAGTGAAATCAAAGGATATTGAATTTATTAAGTTTAAATTCAAAATTGATTTCAAGGATACCTCGATACCTACTTAAACACGAGTAAATGACTCCAATCTTAAATATCACATTAAGTGATATTAAAGATTTAAATGTGGTTCACCAAGTGAACAAAGGTGGAGTCAAAGTTTGAGAAATAAAAAGGATTTTAATCCAAATTTTTATTTCATGTGAAGCTCTTGTTTACCTTGTTAAAGGTAATAAAAGTGTAGTCCTAATTAAATACCCATGGTATTTTTTGAGGGAAGTGATCCTAAAGTTTGAGAAAGCTGTGTGCTTCTAAAAAGATGTAGCTTTCTATTGTAAAAGCAATTAATGATGAGATAGACTCAATATTATTTAATAATAATTAGGTCATAATGGATCTACCTCTAGTTTTAAGACCAATTGGTTGTGAGTGGGTATTAGAATAAGATATAAAATCTTTTGGTCTAAGGTTAATAGTAAAAGGTTTGAAACAAAGGGAAAAAGACAGAATTTTGATATCTATACACTAGTAACTATTTGTGTTATTAGTTTGATATCTTTAAAACCATTCATATAATTTTAAGGAAATTCACTATATGCTATTATTACATTTTGATAAACGTAATTATAGTGTGTGTGTGTATATATGTGAATTTTGGAATGGTTGAGAACCCAAATTGTGGGGTTTAGAAACTCAAATTGTGGAATTATGATATCCAAGAAGTGTGGGGGTATAACCCTTAAACGAGTCATGGACTCATAAGAATGCTAATGTGCATCAAAGATGTGCTCGTTAAAGGTATTGAGAATTAACATTGAGGGATGTTAAATTCATTGTGATTAAATTTTGTCATGTGTGGTAGATGTCTCGAGTTTAAACAAGCACATATTGTGATCCTATTTTGAAAGTATCTTTTTCTGAAATAAAGAGAGTACAAGTAAGTTCATTAATTGAACATTCAAGGATCAATAATGAAATATTGGATTGTGTCTTCACATATAATTTGAGTAAGCATTATAAAGATGTGAAGTGACTTTCTTAAAAAGTGATCTTGGTAAAGAAGTTTGCTTGAAAGACCTTTGGGTTTGTACTTCCCTAATTAATTAAATGAAAGTCTTTTATGAATGAGAATCAAGTAAAAAATATAGTGGAGATGTGCACTATATTAATCTCATCTTGGGATTTATGTTATCTCATTTTGTTGAGATTTGAGTAATCTTATTGTGTTGAGATTAGTGATTTCGCATTCTTTTGGGAATTGTGTTATCTCATTTTGTTGAGATTAGTGTTGAGAACTTGCTTCTTAGATTTTAATATGTTTAAAGAGGCAAAGACACTTTGATTCCAATATTAAATAAAGAGATTACTGGAAGGGCGGATGCATAACTCAAGTTTGCTAGTGAATTAAGTACATGTTGCGTATCATGTATGAAACTAAACTAGATATTGCCTTCACAGTATGTTGACTTTCAAAATTTCTAAAACTTGAAGTTGATTACTAGAGAGTACATAATTGTGATGAATATCTATAATATAGAATATTCAAGTTTAATTCTATTAATGATACGAGTGATTATATCTATGTCTAGTTAGATAATCACTACATGTGGGGGTGCTATGTTTAAGCATTAAAGAAATAAGGTGTATTTCTTACTCTACTATAGAATTAAATTGAGAGCATTGGTTACAATGGTAAAGGACAAGGAAACCAATTGGCTAAGGTTTTGATAAAGTGTCATGGCCACGACCATAGTAAGCCATTCCTTGTACTATAGTTGTAAAACCACAATGCGTATGGTATACATGAGTTGTATACAATGTGAACTTAGAATTAAAAGTCTAAGACAAGAATAAGTAGGGCAAGTCAAATGTGGTTGGACTAGTCCATTGCCTACGTAATTCTATATATAAAATAGGTCCTTTACCGAAGTGTAGGAATGGCGATGGGTCGGGTTCGGGCAGGGTTTTTCCATACCCAGACCCGACCCGCGGGCCAAGACCTGCGGCTCGAACCCGACCCGTTTACTAAACGGTTTTTTTTTTTCGGGGCCCGGACCCGCCCCTACCGGGCTCCACGGGCCCCGTGAGCCTCGTCCAGCTAGGCCAAATTTGGGCCTAATTCTCAGACCAAATCATGGTCTAATCACAATCAATTTTTTTTTAAGGCCCAGATGCCAAAAATAGGCCCAATCAGCTTTTAAAATATGAAGAGAGAGAGAGAGAGAAAAAAAAAAAAAAAAAAGGAAAAATCTTACACCAGATCAGCTTGTCAAACACTGGATTGTCATAGTGTAAGATCTTGACTATAAGTATATGCAAGTGTAAGATTTTTCTTCTCTTTTTATTTTTTTATTTTTTTTGTAAAAAAAAAAAAGGAAAACAAATCGGCTTTTTTTTTCCACTTCTTTGTTAATACAAATTTCTCAGTATCAAAAAAATAAAAAATACAAATCACAATCCCAAACATAAAAAGCTTCTTTTTTTTTTTGCTCCTCTGTTAATACAAATTTTTTACTAAAAAAAAAAAACACAAAACACAAAACACAAATCACAAACACAAAACACAATCAAGCTTCTTTCGTATCCGATACCGGCGTCGATGTCGCCGAGTGACATACGCACCGCGGCAGCGTGTGCAGCTGAGGCTAGGTTGCATAAATTGTCGGAGGTAGCACTCGTCAGGAAACGACACGTCGTTTG
Organism: Quercus aquifolioides; assembly: GCA_019022515.1. Classification (NCBI taxonomy): domain Eukaryota; kingdom Viridiplantae; phylum Streptophyta; class Magnoliopsida; order Fagales; family Fagaceae; genus Quercus; species Quercus aquifolioides. The sequence continues at coordinate 63,492,630 of CM032330.1, forward strand.
AGAGGTGAGGCGATTGAGAGGGTGGCAGAGATCTTGAGAAAGAGAGAGAGGAGGCGGCTGAGAGGTGAGGCGGGAGGCGTGAGCGGGACTGTGAGAATGCTTCTGTGTGAGGGTGAGGCGCTGAGTGAGGGTGAGGGAGGCCGTGTGCGTGAGGCAGTGACTGAGAGTGAGGGAGGCCGTGTGTGTGAGGCAGTGACTGAGAGTGAGGGAGCTGAAATGAGGGAGTGAGGGTGAAGAGGGACTGAGGTATTGGAATTGGTTAGTCACGTATTGGAAGCCGTGCATTACAAGGAGAGATTGTCACTACAGAACAAGTCCAATTGGGTATTGGGGTAAGGGTTCAACTATAGGTTAGTACAAGGTATTGTGATTCTTTTACTTGTAACCGCTTGTTGTGATAATAGTGGATTCTCGAGAGTGGTGACCTTAAAATTACCAGGTGGAGTTTTTGCCTTGTAGGTTTTCTCCATTCGTAAACAAATCACTGTATCAATTTATTTTTCATTACATATTTAGTTAATTGGTGATTTGTTTGTGCTACCACGCGTTTGCATGTTAATTTGATTAATTAATAAACTTAGCTAATTCATCAATTAATTCATCACAAGTGGTCAATTCGTTTTTGGCCTATTAGATGAAAACATAGATTCCGACTCATTATCTTCAATTTCTGTTAAAAAAAATTTTGATGATGATTTACCAGAAATTAAAAGATTTCTTGGAAACTCAAAACCCATGTCTTTTATAAAAAATTGGTATTCAAAATCGACTCTTCCTGATATGCAGTTTGTAGAAAGATCTTCAAACTCAATTTTATGTTTCTGCTGATAAAATTTATGAATGGAATATTGATGGTTTGTCTAAACAGGAAATCATTAATAAAATAGGTCATATGTCTATGGTTGGAATTGCTTATATGAACAACCATAATTTTGACCATCCTGAAATTGTTGACCTTCTTGTTACTGGTTTTTCTGGTACTCTTTATGGATGGTGGAATTCATATCTCACAGAAAATTCCAAGGAATCTATTAAATATGCTGTTAAAAAGAATGATGAAGGTTTGCCTATTTTTGATGAAAGTATTGGTAAAGGTATTCTTGATGGTGTTGATACCTTAATCTATACTATTCTCAAACACTTTGTTGGTACTCCATCTAATATTTCGTCTCGAATTTCTGATTATCTGAACAATTTGAGATGTCCTACTATGTCTAATCATAGATGGTACCAAGATGTTTTCATTTCTAGAGTTATGCTCCAGAAAGATTGTTACAAGCCTTATTGACCAATAACATGCAAGGATTCATTAGTAAAATTGTTTTATTCAATAATACTATGAACAGGTGTTTGTTCATCAGCAATTTTGAAAGGGGAGGCCTTCACTTCATTCTTTTGACAGGTTATCAAAACTATCTCAAGAGGCGGATGGTTAGACCTAACAATGGTTTTATCTTCTTTAACAAAATTTGATATCTTTATTTCATTCAAATGTTTTTTTGAAACTTCATCTTTTGGAATATAATAGTTTTCAAGAAAATCAAAAAACAAAATGTGTTTTTTCAAGATTCATTTTTTCTTTCCATTTCCTTTTAACACGGTCTTTTTCAGACTGAGCAAAAGTACTTTGGTAATATTTTCTTTTATCTCTGTTTTTTGCATAAAAAATTCATTATACAAGGAAACCATATCAATTTCAAAGTTTTCATTCAGAACATTTAAAACTCTTAATTGACTTTGGTAAACAGGGCTTTCAATAGGGGGAAAATCAGAAATAGATGGACAAACAGATCTAGCGTCCTCTTCTTCTTCATTAGCAGTTCTGCTATATGGAGAGGAAGGTTCAGGTTTAGTAGAGTAAAAAGCAGTGCTAACATGGGAGTTGTTACTTGAAACTCCTTTTAGCTACAAATTAGGTTTTTCAAAATTCTTTTGCAAAAATTCATTGAGATCTTGATCTCTTTTTGAAATACTTTCAAATCCAGCAAATGAATGTCTTCCTTTGTTGATCCTCAAGGGTTGATTGTTTTGAAATCTTATTTTAACAATGCTATCAAGATATTTTTGAATATGAGTGAGATTTAACTCATCAAAAACTGGTTTAGCAGGAGGGTATTCTTGTTCCAACAACCATTCATTGGGAAGCTTAACATCTTGCCATTGAATCATTTTCGAAACTTGAATTCTAGCATCAGAGGTTGAAAATTGGATTAATATGGTTTTACCAGCAAGTTCTCTATCTATCCTAGCACCAGGATTCAATTGAGTACCCAAAAGTCAAATGGTTAACAATCTCCAAAGGAGAAACAGGTTCTTTTTTAACAATTGGATTAGCAGTGGCAGGTGTCTTGTCTTTCGACCATTGTGTATATATATATATATATATATATAATGTGAAAATTATCAAATTGCAATTAAGAAGCGTGAGAATAGTAATTGGATTTGAAAATCAACAAGGCTCTGAATTGCAGGGAGAAGGAACAATTATGCTCCATAAAAATACGGATCAATGAGAGTAGAATCTTATAACACAAGGGAAATTATAAACTAAACCAAAGAAGCCTAAAATAACAATATTAACTTGATGCATGCTATATAAATCTAGCTTAGAATTAACTAAAACAGTAATAATATAATTCCAAAATAGAGAAAAATTACAAAGAGTCCATAGTTTAGAACTAAAAAAATATGTACTAGGATCATTTCTAGATTATACTAGTAAATGTTAGGTTCTAAGTATAAATGATTCATGTATTGGCAAACTGAGTGCATAAACTCGTCTAGGAATAGATCTTAGTTCTGTGAAATATATTAGACATTGCTCAAAGTGCTACAAGTCAGAATTCAAGAACGTACAACCTCCATAAATCAATAGTGAAAAGCTAACTAGCTTGTCCGATCGAGAGGAAGCTTCAATTGATCAAACAGCGAGTAGTTGAATTTGATTAAAGTCTGTTAAACGTTTAGGGTTTTAGTCCATATCTACTTGGTATATAAGAAAAACCCTAAAGCACATTTTTCAAGTCTTGGAGAGCTACTCTTTTGAGATCGAAGAATTTTTTTTTTTTACCTTCTACTCTTTCAATCATCTGCCAAAAATCACACTCATACTACTAGTATCGGTGGAAGAAAGTTGCAACCCAAGCTTTAGCTATATAGCGTACTGAAGATCAAAGGCATGAATAGGAGGTTTATGTTGGAGCAGATCCACATCAAAGAAATCTTAGGATTTCAAATCTAGGTTTGATAATCATAGTTAAGTTTACTATGAGTTTATATTCTTGACTTTGAACTTCTATTTGGTATAGTAGATTGTTCTTTTAGGATCGTTCCCCCTGGGTTTTTTACCATGAGGCTAGATTGTTTCATTGGTTTTTCTAAGTTATTATATCTGTGCCTTATTTATTTTTCCACTGCATGATATGTTTGATAAATGTTCAACCTAGATCTACACAATTGACTTAAGTATCAACTTGGCAATAATTTTAGGTTAAACAAACGCGTTTAAAAACTAACAGTAAATATACACAAAGTAATAGAGAAAGTCCATATATTACAAGCTTTATATATATATATAATTAAACTGATTTAGGAGTAGCTAGACCTTAGACTACTTGTCAATACACAAAACACATAGATGAAGGCAAGTCCAAATTACACATAAACCATCAACGCATTTATCAGCAGTACATTATAAGTGCTGGATCGAGGACTGCAAAGCTCTACACAAAAAACGTAGATGAAAGGCAAGTTCAGAACACACATAATTAAACTGTAAGCACATTTATTTGATTCACATCATACGTGCTGGATCGAAGCTTGCAAAGCTCTAGTGACGATGGTCCTGCAATAAAATAATAATAATAATATTGCATTAATATCTCAACTTGTTTTTCTAGTCATTTCTTTAACATTTTAATCTTTATTCTTTAAATAAAATTAATTTGTTTATCATTTGCCGTCCAATTATTTAAGTAACTTTTTTTTTTTTTTTTTTTTTTTTTTATGTGTTTGCTGGAAGAGGTATGATAGATCCAAAAAATATATGACCGTCCATACCTTGCTTGTGGACGACTAATAAGAACGAGTGTGATTGCCCGAACCTACAAGTTAGTCGTCCATACACCTATCACGACCATCCGTTACAAAATGAACAATAAATATCAAATACCGTTGAAGAAGTATCTGTCAAATTTACTACCCTGCACGGGCGTTACGAAATCAAGGAATTACACCCTCATTATGGCAGAACCAACGGCTAGAAGGGTACTGAAAACAACCTATATATATGCCCAAACAGGATCCGAAAAGGGACAAGAAACACTCACTAGAAATTTCATTATTAAAAGATATTTTATTCTTTCTTGATCACGAGAGGACCTTTCCTGACTTTGGCATCGGAGACTTTGTGGCTGGTGCCACACCGGTGACCACATTCTTTGTATCTGGGAATATTGTTTGCAGGATCTGGAGCGAAGGCTGACGATATCACTCTGGACGAACATCTCTACTGACGATCCTAGCATCATCAGTTTGGCGCCGTCTGTGGGAACGTATTATTCTTGAGCCTTCGGTTCAAGGGTACTGTTCTATTCTAAGGAGATGGAGTCCAGCTATATCCCAGACCCCGCTGCGTTGTCCCTACAAATTCAAGCACTTGCAGCCACGGTGGAAGAGCTCACCAAGCAAAATCAAGAAATGAAACAGCGACTGCAACAAGGGGACAACTACACAGAAGTCAATGGGAATGAGGATGGAGACAGTCATGGAAGACGAATCGGCACTCCAGAAGAACCAAACTCAAGTTTCCTCAAGGAGATGAGGAAAGAGATGGACGAGTTGAGAAGCGCAATTAGAGGAAAGACGGATCAAGGGCTGGACCGAATCGTCAGGAAAACTGATTCCCCTTTTACCGCAGCCGTCTAGGAGTGCCCGGTACCCTCCAAGTTTCGTCTACCCCAGCTCGAACCCTTCGACGGATTGAAAGATCCGTTGGATCACCTGAATACTTTCAAGACAACTTTGGGTCTTCAACAGCCTCCTGACGAGATTCTATGTCGATCCTTTCCCACAACCCTGAAAGGGGCCGCCCGAGAATGGTTCACAAAATTGCCCACATCTTCCATCGATAATTTCGAACAGCTAAGCAGTTCGTTTGTTCGTCATTTTGTTGGTGGACAACGTCCAAAAAGAACTGCCGACCACTTGCTCGCAATCAAACAAGGAGAGAAAGAAACATTGAGGTCCTATGTGACACGTTTCACACGAGGAATGCTGGAAGTAGACGAATCCGACGACAAGGTACAACTTACGACCTTTAAAGCAGGACTGAAGTCCAGGGACTTTGTGGTTTCAGTGGCAAAAAACCCTCCCAAGACGATGACAGAAGCACTGTTGAAGGCGCAGAAGTATATGAACGCTGAAGATGCCCTGGCAGCCATAGACGGGGCAGAAAAGACAAAAGAGAAGAAGAATGAGAATGACGATCGAAGGGGGCAGAAGAGAGACCGAGTTGACAGACGTAATGAAGACGGGAATAGACGAAGGGATGATAAGAATTCTCGGCAAACGAAATTCACGCCATTAGTGATGCCCGTCGATCAAATTTTGGCGGAGATCAAAGACGAACAAGGCCTTAAGTGGCCCAGGCCACTCCAATCACCACCCGGTGTACGTGACAAAAAGAAATATTGCCGTTTTCACAAAGACCACGGACATTACACGGAGGATTGCAGAGACCTGAAGGAGCAGGTAGAAGAACTTATTCAAAAAGGGAAGCTTCAAAGGTACGTGAAAAGAGGAGAAGCCAGCAGATAGGGTAAGAGGGACCAGCCTGGAGGTTTCCAAAGAACTGAAGACCAGCCACCTCGTCCGCAAAATGCAAAATGAGAAATAAAAACCATCACGGGAGGACCGTCCATAGGAGGCTCGTTCAGATCCCTCAAAAAGTCATACCAAAGGCAGATAAACAGTGTTCATAGCTTACCTCCCGCAAAGCAACGACGAACGAACCAGGACATGTATTTTTCAGAGGAAGATGCCAGGGGGATAAGGCAACCTCATGACGACCCGCTCGTTATCATGATCATGATTGAGGGATTCAACACGAGGAGAGTTCTGGTAGATAACGGGAGTTCAGCGGACATTATCTATCTGTCCGCCTTCCAGCAAGGTAGACCCGAAGAGGCTTCGTCCTTTTGAGTCACCCCTCGTCAGCTTCAGCGGAGACAAGGTGTACCCTCACGAGATAGTGACGTTGACGGTCACAGCTGGCTCATACCCCCTCCAGGTAACCAACAAACATAATTTTCTAGTTGTAGACTCACCATCGTCTTACAATGTTATCATAGGACGACCAACCCTTAACCGTTGGAAAGCTGCCACTTCCACGTACTGCCTGAAGGTAAAGTTTCCAACAGAACAGGGAGTCGGAGAAATAAGGGGAGATCAGGTATTGGCAAGAGAGTGCTACCAGGCCGTCCTAGCCTCGAAAGAAAACCATACGTGGGTGATCGAGGATAAAACACCTGAGATCGTGGAGAAGCTAGAAACAATAGAACTGGTCGAAGGGGATCCAATAAAGATGACTCAGGTAGGAACGGACCCAAACCCGAGGACGAGGGAAGAAATCATTACTTTCCTGAAGAACAACCTCGATGTATTTGCCTGGAGCCACGAAGATATGCCAGGGATCCCAGCAGGCATCATCCAACACCGCCTAAACGTAGATCCGGAAAAGAAGCCCGTCCAGCAAAAAAGAAGGGTTTTTGCCCCTGAACGAAACAAAGCGGTGATGGACGAAGTGAGAAAACTACTTGATGCAAACTTTATTCGAGAAGTTTATTATCCGGAGTGGTTGGCCAATGTCGTCATGGTCAAGAAGGCAAATGGAAAATGGAGAATGTGCGTTGACTTCACAGATCTAAACCAAGCCTGCCCGAAGGACAGCTTCCCCTTACCCAGAATCGACCAACTAGTAGACTCTACTGCCGGGCACAAACTTCTCACGTTCATGGACGCATTCTCGGGGTATAACCAGATACAAATGGCGGAAGAAGATCAAGAAAAAACTGCATTCATCACTAGCCAAGGGCTCTATTGCTATAGGGTCATGCCCTTCGGTCTAAAGAACGCAGGAGCCACATACCAGAGATTGGTAAATCAAATGTTCAACAAGCAGATTGGGAGAAATGTGGAAGTGTACGTCGACGATATGCTCGTCAAGAGCAAAGAAGAAGAGGATCATATGGACGATCTTAAGGAGACATTCAACACGCTCAGGCAGCACAGCATGAAGCTAAACCCCTCCAAGTGTGCTTTCGGAGTCTCCTCAGGGAAGTTCCTCGGGTTTGTGGTTTCACGAAGGGGAATTGAAGCAAATCTAGAAAAAGTAAAAGCCATCATTGAAATGTCCTCACCGAGGACGACCAAAGAAGTACAATCGCTCACAGGAAGAGTAGCGGCACTCAACAGGTTCGTCTCGAGAGCAACGGACAAGTGTCTTCCATTCTTTAAGACCCTGAAGAAGGTCTTTGCCTGGACGGAGGAGTGCGAGACGGCATTCCAAGAGTTGAAACGGTACTTGAGCAATCCCCCGCTCTTAAGTCCATCCAAGGAAGGAGAAGATCTGTTCTTATACTTGGCAGTGTCTGTCACAGCAGTAAGTGCAGCCTTAATCAGGGAGGAGGACAAGGTACAACTCCCTGTGTATTATGTTAGCCAAGCCTTCCAGGGGGCAGAGGCTCGATATCCCCGGATCGAAAAGATTACTTTCGCCCTAATAATGGCCTCCAGGAAGCTACGCCCATACTTCCAGGCTAACCCGATAAAGGTAATGACGGATCAGCCAATCAAGAAGGCGATGAACAAACCCGAGGCAGCTGGACGAATGGTACAGTGGGCGATCGAACTTAGCCAATTCGATATTGAATACCGATCGAGAACAGCCATAAAAGCTCAGGCCTTGGCAGACTTTATAGCAGAATTCACTACCAACGAGCAGGACGAAGCGCGGGAAGATATCTGGACGATCAACACAGATGGATCGTCAACACAGAAAGGGGGAGGAGCAGGCGTCGTTATTGTCTCTCCCCAGGACGATGTCTTCAAATACGGGGTCCAGCTGAAGTTCCCCATAACAAATAACGAGGCAGAATATGAAGCTCTGCTAACAGGTCTCCGACTAGCTCAGGCGTTGGGAGCTGAAAACATTGTGGTCAAAAGTGATTCACAGCTCGTCATAGGGCAAGCCAGGGGGGATTTCGAAGCAAAAGAGACGAGGATGCAAAAATATCTAAAGTTAACAAACCAGCTGGCAAGAAATTTCAATCAGGTGGAGTTCCTACAGGTTCCACGGGAACAGAATACAGAAGCCGACGAAGTAGCCCGCAGTGCATCAGCAGATCTTCAGGACAAGAATTATGACTGGAGACTAGAAGAACAAAGTCTCCCAAGCATTAAAGAGCTGCAAGCCTTCTCTGTGCATACACACCAGGGATGGACGAGCCCGATCCTTACTTTTCTTAAAGACGGACAACTGCCATCAGACACTGAAGAGGCCAAGAAGGTTCGTAGAAGAGCTGCCCGGTTCACTATCTTGAATGATCAATTATTTAGAAGAGGTTTCTCTCAACCGTATTTAAGATGTGTAGAAGACGAAGAGGCCAGGTATGTCCTCGAGGAGGTTCACGGAGGAATCTGTGGAGATCATATGGGGTCAAAGTCACTCGTCAGAAAGATCATGAAGGTAGGTTATTTCTGGCCCACAATGCAGCAAGACGCGGCCGACTTTGTAAAAAAGTGTGACAGCTGTCAAAGATATGGGAACGTTCAACGAGTCCCAGGTGAGATAATGACGAGCATTTCCTCTCCCTGGCCATTCGCACAATGGGGAATCGATATCGTCAGTCCCCTACCACAGGGAAAAAGACAAATGAAGTTCCTGCTCGTCGCGATTGACTATTTCACGAAGTGGGTCGAAGCAAAGGCACTTGCAACGATCACAGAAGCTAAGGTACAAAATTTTTTGTGGAAAAATATTATTTGCAGGTTCGGGATTCCTCGGACGATCATATCCGACAATGGTCGTCAGTTCGATTGCTAAGGGTTCAGATCATTCTGCTCCGGCTTAGGCATCAGAAACAAGTATTCTTCACCAGGACACCCTCAGGCCAACGGACAGACGGAAGTAATGAACCGAACCTTGCTCAAGATAATCAAGTCTCGGTTAGTGGGGGCGAAGGGAGCGTGGCCCGAGGAACTACCAGGCGTCCTATGGGCTTACAGGACGACGGCAAGAACACCAACAGGAGAAACCCCCTTCAACCTAACCTATGGCACGGAAGCAGTTATTCCCGTCGAAGTGGGGCTCACTAGCATCAGGAGAAACTTTTTTGACGAAGAAGAAAACAACGACCAGCTAAGATTGAACCTGGACTGCGTGGACGAAGTGAGAGATCAAGCCTCGCAGAGAATGGCCAAATACCAGCAAAAGATGGCAGGATACTACAATCAAAGAGTGAAGCTAAAAAGATTCAACATCGATGACCTCGTCCTCAGGAAAGTAACTCTTGCGACAAAAGACCCTGCACAAGGCAAACTAGGCCCAACCTGGGAGGGACCTTACAAAGTCGTCCATTATTCACGACAAGGAAGCTACCATTTAGAAGACCAAGAAGGAAACAAGTTACCTCGTCCATGGAATGTCGAGCACTTAAAGAGGTATTACAAGAAAGAACCCATGGCCTAATTGTAAGCAGTTAACAAAATTTGATTCCATGCCTTCTGTTTATTCAAATTAATTTTATGTTGTCTACCACAAGTTATGAATTTATGCGAGATTATATAAGTAATCATTCAGGGCTCCATAAGTGGTTATTCAACACTCCCCGTGTTCTAAATTGTCTTCTAAAAATTTAAAACGGCTGATAGCCCAGATCGAAAAGACGATTAAATTCTACGAAAGGATGTACATTGTCCAGATCAAAAAGGCCATAAAACTCACTACAAGAGTTTACGTCGTTTAGATCAAAAGAGACGATAAAACCCTGCGAAAGGATAAGCATCGTCCAGATCTAGCAGGTCCTAAAAATCCTTGAAGGAACTATCATCGTCTAGATCGAAAAGATGATGAAATTCCTGCAAGGAATGCTCATTATCCAGATCAAAATGACGAGGAAATCCTTTAATCGACCAAGAACATTCCTACAAAAATCATCTAAGTCCACAGACGGACGAAGAGAATGAATACTTCAAGAAACGAAGAAGTAATTTCAACTCAAATTCTTCTAAGGCTGAAGGGGAGAAACGATGAAAATAAGCATAAGAAACAACAACAAACAGAACTCATATATATATATGCACAAAAATGCAAGTTGTTCAAGGAAAAACCCCAAAACATACGGGGACTTGAAATAGTGTTTGTTCAAAAAAACAAAACGAAAGAAAAAAAAAAAAAAAAAAAAAAAAAAAAAAAAGAAAAAAAAGAAAAAAAAAACAGGCACTAAGTGATTATGCTGGAGGAGCATGGCCATCACCCTCGTCAGTTGCTGGAGGGTCCTCACCCGAAGCTCTAGAAGCTTGAGCTGCCAGAGCAGCCTCGTCCGCCTCTATCTCTTTATCCACAGCTTCAAAGTCCAGGTCGTCCAGATTGACTCCTTGCCCATGTTTGATCATGTATCTTCTTAACAGCTCAAACCCCTTGAAGTACCACTGGAACAGCACAGTGTTGTACTCATCCGTCGTCTGGAAGGCAAGGACGGCCTTGGCTACAGCAGCTTTCATCCTTTGACCCGCGGATGCAAGGAGATCGTCCTTCTGCTTCACCTTCGCCTTTTCAGCTTCAAGTTGCTCGGTCAGGACTTTGATTTGCTCCTTGGAAGTATTATTGGCGTCCATCGCCGCAATCAGATCCTTCCTCAAGCCCGAAGCCTCAGCCTCTAAGGCTTCCACCTTCGAAGTGGCCATAACAGCTTTTTCCTCACTCGCCAAGAATTGTGAAGTAAGGTGCATCGTTTCCCCCAACACCTAAAAATATTAGCTTGTGAGTTTTCTGAGAAAACAATAAGATGACGATAATATGATGGTAAGGTAAAAAGAACATACCTGCACGAGTTTATGAACGTGCTGGTTCACCATTTCATGAGAAGGTACGAGAGAAATCTCCTTTCTCTCTTCAGGAGTTAAAAAATCATTGGCCCGGGCTACGGCAGCCTCCGCATCGTCCCAAATACTGGAACCTACCTTCTCTTTACCTTTGTGCGATGTCTTTCGCCTTTTTGGTCCAGGGACCTCTTCAATTGAAACTGCAGGAGAAGCTGTCCTTGCCTCGTCCTGAGTAGGGGTAGACGACCCCCTCTCCACCATCTCTTTCTCTTTCTCCTTTTCTTTCTCTCTGTCAGTAAACTTCAAAGTTTTCTGACCAATGCTTGAAAGGGGTTCGTTCTTCTTCCCCCTGATTTTCACATACAGATCTTTGTTGAATTTGCTCGTCATTTCTGGAGAAGAAAGCTAAGGAAAGTTAAAAATATATATACATATACACATACGTATCATACACATCTACTCACGTTTTTTCTGCTCCCGATCAAGAACTTGAAGGACGTAGAGTGAAGGATCAGGTCCCAAACAGTGACGAGCCAGAGTACGCGGATCGATAAGTTCGTTGAAATCTTCGATCGTCCTTGAATATTTGATCGCTTCCTGAACTCTCGCTTCAAATCGGCTGTCAAGACCAGGACGCTCCTTCACTGCACAGCAAAAAAGTCACTCAAGATTATACAGACGATCAAAAAGAAACTAACGATGATAAAAAAAAAAAGGAGCATAAAAAGACAAACGCACCAAGACCAGGGATCTCCCACCGACGCAGCAGCCTGGGGACATTTCCCCAAAAATCATCTGACAAGGTCTCCCAACCATCTCCGGACACAAAAAAATATCTTGACTTCCAATAACGGAAGGACGAAGGGAGATCGGCTACCAAACGTGACCTCCTCTCCCAGGGGACAAGCTCATAATACCCGAATTCCCTAGACTCTTTTAGACGATAGAGATTGGTAAGCTCGTTCACCGTGATCATCTCTCCATCTGCCATAGTCGTCCAGATCACCATACAGCTTATGACAATTCTCCAAGAATTGGGCATAAGTTGCCCAGGAGCAATCCGCAGGTGATCTAGAAGCTCCATGATAAATGGATGAACGAGAAACCTTAGACCACACAGGAAGGCCGCCTCATAAAAGCAAACTTCTCCGTGGGCAAAGTCACAAGCTTTTTCACCCTTCCTGGGGAGACGAACCCTAGTTTCCGCTGGGAATTGAAACCTATCCCTGAACCTACTAAAAACATCGACCTTCAAATTACACCTTTCCTTAAGAGCATGGAAGGGACGAGGAACGACAGCGGAAGACGAAGGAAGAAGATTGGACGAAGGAAGCGCAGAGGTAGCTGTGTCCAGCACAGCCCCGTCCACGGCCGCGCCAGAAGAAGAACCCCCTTCAGGATCACTCGACCTCACCGCGGAACCCATTTTTTCCCTCTCAAAGACTCCGCGAACAGATTTAAACCAAGAAAAAGACTGCTGCAACAATGGGTGCAGTTCACTCAGCGCTAAGTCTAAACCACTCCCCCCAGCCACAAAATCACCCAGGTATAGATACCGGTCGCCGGAAAACTCTAGAAAACCTCCCAGACGCGCGAAAAGAAAAGCAATAGAATGACAAATTTGCTGAAATGCTGTGTAGTCCACCATTAAAGGAGGGATACCCACATAACTAAAAAGGAAACTAAGCAAATACTAAGCATAAAAAAGAGGAAAGGAGCGAAAAAGAAGGGATACGCACCTGAAGAGAAGGAAGAAAATCGGAGGTCGAAAAGGCAAGGCAGCCACGGCAGCAAGGCTCAGAATCAAACACAGAGAAGACAAAAAAGAAGAAACCCAGAAAAACCAAAGAAATATGAAACGAAGGAAAGAGAAAGGTCAAGCTAAAAGGCATGCTTTGGAAAACCGCGGGAAACTGAAAAGACACTCACTGGAAACGATGTTTCCCCACCAGTCAGAACTAGACACGTGGCCACGACGCACGCCACGCCGCCAGAAGGCAATTAATGCGGAGAGCACTTCCCAAAAATAAAATAAAATAAAAAAATAAAAAAAAATAAAAAAACCCTTTCGTATTCCTAGGACCGTCCGACTTATGGACGATCTTGGAATAAGGGGGCAGCTGATAGATCCAAAAAATATATGACCGTCCATACCTTGCTTGTGGACGACTAATAAGAACGAGTGTGATTGCCCGAACCTACAAGTTAGTCGTCCATACACCTGTCACGACCATCCGTTACAAAATGAACAATAAATATCAAATACCGTTGAAGAAGTATCTGTCAAATTTACTACCCTGCACAGGCGTTACGAAATCAAGGAATTACACCCTCATTATGGCAGAACCAACAGCTAGAAGGGTACTGAAAACAACCTATATATATGCCCAAACAAGATCCGGAAAAGGGACAAGAAACACTCACTAAAAATTTCATTATTAAAAGATATTTTATTCTTTCTTAATCACGAGAGGACCTTTCCTGACTTTGGCATCGGAGACTTTGTGGCTGGTGCCACACCGGTGACCACATTCTTTGTATCTGGGAATATTGTTTGCAGGATCTGGAGCGAAGGCTGACGATATCACTCTGGACGAACATCTCTACTGACGATCCTAGCATCATCAAGGTAGAATTGGTATATTAAAATTCAATACACAAATTATAAAGTATAATAAGCATCTTCTCGATGTAAAGTAAATTCGTTACTTGTTTTTCCTATTAATAGCAAATCATATTGTAAATTATATTGTTTTTATATAAGCTGTTGCAAAACTGTGTTTTAATTTTAAAACAAGCGTTTTTAAAAAAAGTTACGAAGAGTTACTATTACGAAATGAAGTTCTAAATTTTTTTTTTTTAAGCTCCCAAGATGCATAACGAGACAAACCCTTAATCAAATTGATGTCTTGCCCACCTTGGTTTGTAAGGACTAGTTAGCAACTGTCCAGATCAGATCAGTCTCATAAAGCCAGTGGCAAGCGCTGATCTGACCGGGACCTGACGCTATATTCAATTCAGCGTGATTCGGGTTTGAATCCGAGGTGTGCAAGTGACAGTTGGCAAGACCATGATTGATCTTAGCCTTAGAATTCGGATCCAGTATATCCACTTCGTAGACTCGAATCTTTGGGACCGAATGGCAGGCATAGAGTAGGTACGGGAACAAGGCCTGATGACAAGAGACTACTTGCATGACTTTCCCACCGTTGAGCCCTTTGACTGATCCGATCATTATATTCAGCTTTGACCTTTTTACCTCCTTGGTAGAATGAAGGACGATGTTTTGACCCAAGACTGAGATTGCAAAGTCAATCATATCCTCAGCTGTACCCACGCACCGCTTGGTCTCGCCCGGGATCGGGGCACTCTCGCACTCATTCAACGTCTCCACTATCATGGTCTCCAAAGTGGAATTATCATCCGCGTGAAAAATCTTCTTCATCTCAGAAATCTTCGAGGTCGAAAACGGTAATTTCGACAAAATAGTCCGGGGCAGAAATGACCTTTCAGGCGTTTTATCCTTAGTATCCGGCATTGTCATCACCTTCCCTTCCTTTAACATTGATTCCCGAAAGAATCTACCTTGTTTCAGCCACCACATCGGTCCAACGGTGGGATCTGATATTAGTAGTTCAATACTTGGGGTTGAATCGGGGTAGCAGAAAAGGTTGGCGGAGGCGCAGAACTCTGGGAAATGAGAGGAGAGAGCATTCTGGGCTGCGAGTTTGGAGAATCTCGCTGAGTCCACCGTGCTCAATGGGGACGTTTTGGACAGGAGAAAGGTTGGCTTGGCGTTGTTGGATTTCGGGGTGGATAAATTTTCACCAGCGGAGGCGGAGGCAAACGCAACCTGCATTGACACAAATTGCGAATGTGAGTATAAGATAATGTCAAAGATAGAGTGAGAGTGAGAGTGAGAATGAGAGTGATTACAGTGAGAGACGAGAAAAAGAGTAAGAGAAGAAGAGGAGTCATGGAGCTGAGTTTTTTTGAGTGCATTATTAGTGTTGCCGAGTTTGTTGGGTTATAGTACGTGTATATTTATAGGAAAATCGTGTAAGAATACCAGAGCTATAAAGAAATCAAGCAGTACACTGTACATAAAAGTGATTATCAAAAAACAGTAGTACATAAGGAAGATATTTTACGTAATGTTATGATGATGAGATGATCAATAATAATGCAAGATCGATTCATGCATTATTGCCTAGTGGTGACAACGAGGCAGACAGTGATTAAGAATGATGGAGCGTGAGCTCGTCAGTCAATGTGGTCGGATGAAGTCAACCTGCAGCCTCCTGGAAGGGTCACCGGTGTGGTGCCTGCCACCACTCCTCCGATGCCAAAGTTAGTATGCAAGAAAATCTCAGAAAAATGGAGAATGCAAAAGATAATAGTTCTCTCTTAGTGTATCTGTGTATCTACTTTGTTCTTGACAATGAGAGGGCTTTATATGCATACCTTCATGGCTTCTAGCCGTTGAAATAGTTATGGAGGTCTTAATGCTCCTCCTCGTAACGTCTGGTCTGGTTGTAATGCGACTTTAATGTGCTACAACGGCTCATACAGTTGGCTCTATAACCGTTCTTAACTTAATTGTGTTGTAATGAATGTATTGTGTTTTCCTCGTCAGTGACGTGGGTATAAGATATGCTCGTCCGAGCATGCCTTCGTCTGTCTTGTCTAGCCTCGTCCCTGAAAGACTTCATCGTCACGATGTCACTGGCTTCGTCATTCCCATTAGTTGCCCCCGGATTCCATGGTCGTCATGACATGTCATGTTGGCCGTGGAAGATGAAAAGTCTCCTGGGCCAAAAGTGCCTGTTGGGCTTCTGTGCCGTATTAACTGCGCAGTGATGGCTTTTTCTGCGTGGTTGCCACGTGTTGGGTGTGGATTGGTGGGGTCATTCTTGTGACCCTTGGTTTTCCCGCCGTTTTTCAGTTGCCTTAGTTTTTGGGTTAAAAACTTCTCCTCTTTGTACCTTTTCATTTCCCAAACAAAAACTCTTGCTGAGTGTCCCTTGGTGAGTTTCCTTCTGCCATTCTTTTTCAGACCGGTGCGCCGTTCGCCGCTGCTTTAAGGTATGTTTTTCTTTCCCTTTTTTGCGTTTTTCCTTTTCTCTTCTGTTTTGCTGTGGTTTCTGATTCTTCTTTTTTCCTTTCTTATGTACTCGATTTCTTTTCTTTTTGGGTTTTTAGCAAGTGTCATTTTCTCTTGCGTTTTTTGCATTTCCATGGTTCGTAGCTCTGAAGTTAGGATAGACTGCCCCTCAATTTCCTTCCTATTTGCGCGATTAGGAGGGTCTTTGGGGAATTTCCCATACTTAGAAAATTTTGTTTTTGAGGGTAACTGTTTGGGCGTTGCATTGGCTGATCTATTGCCTTTGCTTCGTCAATCGGTTGATTGGTTCGAGGGTCTAGTGAGAGAGGGAGAAACGATGTCTGAAGTTAGGTCTAGCGACCTTGAGACTGGATTATCGTCGAACGGTGATCCAGCGGAGGGGGGTTCAGTCGTCTCTTCCCCTCGTAAGGTTAGGGCTTTTCACTCCCTCGGGGAGGCGTGTGGTTTGGACGCGGATAGTGTGGCTAGATTTAAGGATAGGTTTCAATTTCCAGCAAGGGTTCGTGTTCGTCTACCTAGTGACGAGGATAGGGTCTGCCATTTCTTTCCGGGTGAGGTGTGTTTTTATGAGTCAGCCTTTACCTGCGGGCTTAAATTCCCCGTCCATCCATTCCTGATGGAACTTTTGGATCGTTTTGGCATTGCTCCTGGGCAGCTCATGCCCAATTCGTGGAGAATAGTGGTGAACTGTATGGAGATATGGTTGGCTGCTAATGGAGATATGATCAGGATAGACGAACTTACATATCTATATCGCTTGAAAGAGTCCAAGGAGTATGGGTATTATGAGTTAGTTCCCTGGACGAGGGATACTAGGATCGTCAGGGGTTTGCCTTCGTCCTTCAGGTACTGGAAATCCAGGTTTTTCTTTGTGTCGGGGGACGATTTTGAGACTCAATCCAGCGCGGATTGGGGTGATGTACCAAGGTTGCATCGTCGGTGGGGAACCCCGGCTTTAGGTGCGTCAGTCTTTCTATTCGTCGTTTTCAGTTTTGATGTTTTCTGCTATGTGATGTTGCTGACCCCTTTGCCCCTTGCTGTGTGTAGTTAAGAGACGGCCTAAGCTCAAGAGCAGGCATAAAGAGCACGTTGAGACCGCCATTGGATACGCCCAGATGATAGAGAGCTGGGACGACCTCGTCAACCCACATACTTTGGCCTTTTACCACCTCGGGCCAGATCCGTCTCCTTACGTTCTTCGTTCCATTGGAATTGAAGGCAAGAAAAGTAAGTACTAACCTCGTCAAGCTTTACTTCCTTTATGCATGTGGACTTTTTCCTAACCATTCCCTTCTTGCAGAAATGACGACCAAGTTCAAGAAGGACATGTACGCAAAGATGAGAGATAAGAAGGACGAGCCTTTATCCAGCATCGGGAAGAAAGCAGTGCGTGTCAAGGGAATGACCACTCCTGCCAGCACCAATGTCCCCGTCAACGCCATAGTCCCCGTCACTGAACCGACGAGGACGGCATCTCCGGCTACCTCCATTGAGAAGATCCCTACTCCGGCCTCGAAGAAGCAGCGAACATCAGGGAAGGAGAAAGCTGATTCACGGTCGTCCACAATATGGGACGACGAGAGATTGGCCGTGGACAGGGCCCACGAGATGCTGACGGTGGATGACCTTAAGGTCTTCTCTAGTGTGTCTTTCAATGACGTCGCCTCTCATCACATTCAGAGACTCGTCCAGGTAGAGTGTTCTCTGTACTTAAAAAGATTTTTTTTTTTTTTTTTTTTTTTTTTTTTAACAACGTCCTCACATTCCTTTCCAGGTGCTGGGGGAAAGCATTCACATTACCTCTGAGCATCTTACACAAGAGGCAAAGGTGGCATCCTTAACCTCTAGGATGGAAGCTTTGGAGAAGGAGAACTCGGAGCTGAAGAAGAACCTTGTTGATTCTATGAACGCGGCCACCTCTTTAAAGGAGAAGGTCAAAGTTTTGAACAACGACCTGAGGGTTGAGCGTCAGCTGACTTCGGAGAAGGACGAACAACTTCTGAATGCTAAAGAAAGTCTAAAGACTATTGCTGCGAGGTCTGTAGAGGCCTTCCAGACTACGGACGAGTATCAGACCGTCCTATTCAGCTGGTATTTCAAAGGCTTCGAGCTCCTTAGGAGATACCTCGCCAAGCATCCTTCCGGAGTAAACATGGACACTCTGGACTTAGAAGAAGTGGATCAAGAGATGGCCGCTGACGAGGCCGCTCCTTCTTCTGCTGTTCAAACTGAAGCTCCTGGAGAGGTTCCTGCTGGTGGTGATGCCCATGAGAATGCTCCTGATGACGATGCCTCTACACGAGCCTGATACTTAGGAAAAATTTTCTTTCTTTCCTTCTTTCTGGGATGCCCTTCATTTTTTTGGGCAGTTATGTAAATCTAATTTTTGAACAATTTTACCTTCTGTCTATTTTGGGAACAACAGGAAAGATTTTTAGCCCAGTGTTTATGGGCTTTTAGTTGTAAAAGACAATGATGACTCAGCCTTTTTCAGGCTTTTAATTTAATATCACTTACCTGTTTTTTGAAGTAATTACCTTCGTCGTGATACCACGCCCTTTTTTTTTTTGTATATCTTCGTCGAGATACCTTCGTCAGTAACTTACATCCGTCAAGGCGAAATTTTGTTACTTAGCCATTTTTTGGCTTTTTGTGGCTTACACCCTTGTTAGGGATATTGCCTTCGTCAATAACTTACATCCGTCAAGGCGGAATTTTGTTACTTAGCCATTTTTTGGCTTTTTGTGGCTTACACCCTTGTTAGGGGTATTGCCTTCGTCAGTAACTTACATCCGTCAAGGCGGAATTTTGTTACTTAGCCATTTTTTGGCTTTTTGTGGCTTACACCCTTGTTAGGGGTATTGCTTTCGTCAGTAACTTACATCCGTCGAGGCGGAATTTTGTTACTTAGCCATTTTTTGGCTTTTTGTGGCTTACACCCTTGTTAGGGATATTGCCATCGTCAGCTACATTCGGTTGCCTAGACCTGCTCATAGAATAACATCAGCTGAATGGATTCTTTATTGATTTTGATAACAAGTATATTTGATTGTTACGTCTATCGATGGTACTTCTTCAGGTGTTCAATGTTCCATGGCCTCGGGAGTCTTTGTCCGTCCAGAGTTTCAAGGTGGTAGCTTCCTTGTCTGGAGTAATGAATAACCCGGTACGGTCCTTCCCATGTGGGGCCAAGTTTCCCTTGAGTTGGATCCTTGGTTGCCAGAGTTACTTCACGTAGGACGAGGTCGCCGATGTTGAGTCGTCGGAGCTTCACCCTTTTATTGTAATACTCTGCCATCTTTTTCTTGTAATCCGTCATTCTGCTGCAGGCTTTATCTCTGACTTCGTCCAGGCAGTCCAGGTTGACTCGTAGACGATCGTCATTGTCTTCCTCGCTGAACATCTCCCGCCTGGTGCTGGTTACTCCGACCTCGACCGGGATCACTGCCTCAGTCCCGTAAGTAAGTCTAAACGGGGTTTCCCCCGTCGAGGTTCTTGCTGTTGTTCTGTATGCCCACAAGACATTGGGTAGTTCATCTGGCCAAGAACCCTTTGCATCATCTAGTTTCGTCTTTATGATTTTGAGTAGAGTCCGGTTCGTCACTTCTGTCTGTCCATTTGCTTGGGAGTGGCTTGGCGATGAGAAATGGTTCTTGATGCCCAGGCCAGAGCAGAAATCCTTGAAGCCTTGGCAGTCGAACTGTCGCCCGTTGTCTGATATGATCGTCCTTGGAATCCCGAACCTGCAGACTATGTTCTTCCATACGAAGCTCCGGATCTTTGCTTCAGTGATAGTTGCCAGTGGCTCTGCCTCAACCCATTTTGTGAAGTAATCTATAGCGACGAGTAAGAATTTTACCTGGCCTTTGCCCAAGGGTAATGGGCCGACGATGTCAATTCCCCACTGTGCGAATGGCCAAGGGGACGCTATCGTTGTCAGTCTTTCGGCTGGCAGTCGTTGAATATTCCCGAATCGCTGGCACTTGTCACACTTCTTGACGAACTCCATTGCGTCCACCTGCATAGTAGGCCAGAAATAACCTGCTCGCATAATTTTGCTTACCAAGGATCTAGGGCCTGCATGATCTCCGCAGATTCCTTCATGGACCTCTCTTAGAATGTACTCAGCATCTTCTTCGTTCACACACCTTAAGTAGGGCATGGAGAAGCCCCTCTTGTACAAAGTGTCATTAAGAATTGTGAATCTGGCAGACCTCTTCTTGATCTTCCTGGCCTCATTTGTGTCTTGAGGGAGGTGTCCATCCCGAAGAAAGGATACAATGGGCGTCATCCAGCTACTTGTGTTCTGGATTGCGAAGGTTGAAATTTCTTCTATGCTAGGGTTCTTCTGTACTTCCATCATCAGGTCTGCATTCGACCCCGTTTCTTTTGACGAGGCTATCTTCGATACTTCGTCTGCTGCCATATTCTGGCTTCTGGGAATCTGGACGAACTCTACCTTTTCGAACTCTTGAGTCAAGTGCTTCGTCAACCTGAGGTACTTCTGCATTCTTTCTTCCTTTGCTTCGTATTCTCCCTTGATCTGCCTAATTACTAGCTTTGAGTCGTTCTGGACTAACAGGGTCTTGGCTCCAAACACTTTCCCTAGCCTCAACCCCGTCAGAATCCCCTCATACTCGGCTTCGTTGTTAGTCACCGGGAATTTCAGCTGAACTCCATACTTCAATACTTCTCTGTCAGGGGTGGTTATGACGACCCCTACTCTTCCCCGCTTTTGGGCCGACGAACCGTCGGTCTGTATTACCCAAGGTTTGCCCTTACTGGCAAGGTTTTGTTCGTTCGGAAGGGTGAACTCGGCGATAAAGTCTGCCAGAGCCTGTGCTTTAATGGCTGCCCTGGGATGGTACTCTATATCAAACTGGCTAAGTTCAATCGCCCATTGGACCATTCTCCCTGCTGCCTCGGGCTTGCTCATGGACTTCTTGATAGGTTGGTCCGTCATTACCCAGATTGGATTTGCCTGGAAATATTGCCTGAGCTTGCGTGAGGCAATTATCAACGCGAACGTGATTTTTTCGATTTTTGGGTACCTGGATTCAGCCCCCTGGAAGGCTTGGCTGATATAATAAACGGGGAGTTGAATTCTGTTTTCTTCGCAGATCAAGGCTGCACTGACGGCTGTAGACGAAACAGCTAGGTACAGATACAAATTCTCACCTTCTTTTGACGGGCTTAGGAGAGGTGGATTGCTCAAGTAGCGCTTGAGCTCTTGGAAAGCCGCTTCACATTCGTCGGTCCAGGCGAAGGCCTGCTTCAGGGTCTTGAAGAAGGGGAGGCATTTATCCGTTGCTCTAGAGACGAATCTGTTGAGGGCGGCGATCCGTCCTGTGAGCTTTTGGACTTCCTTGACGGTCTTGGGTGACGCCATGTTGATTATGGCCTGAACCTTCTCCGGATTTGCTTCTATTCCTCTCTGGGATACCATGAATCCCAAGAACTTCCCTGAGGCTACACCAAACACACACTTACTTGGATTCAGCTTCATTTGGTATTGTTTGAGAGTGGCAAATGTCTCCCTGAGGTCGTCCAGATGGGTAAGCTCTTCCTTGCTCTTGACGAGCATATCATCCACGTAAACCTCCATATTCCTGCCTATCTGTCTGCTGAACATTCTGTTCACTAATCTCTGATAAGTAGCGCCTGCATTCTTTAGTCCGAAAGGCATTACCTTACAGCAATAGAGGCCTTGGCTGGTGACGAAGGTCGTTTTCTCCTCATCCTCGTCAGCTATTTTTATCTGGTTATATCCTGAGAAAGCATCCATGAACGTCAATAGCTTGTGCCCGGCTGTGGAGTCTATGAGCTGGTCTATTCTTGGAAGGGGGAAACTATCCTTCGGGCAGGCCCTATTCAGGTCCGTGAAATCTACGCACATCCTCCACTTCCCGTTTGCTTTCTTTACCAGAACAGTATTGGCCAGCCAGTCTGGATAGTATACTTCCCTGATGAAACCTGCAGTCAAGAGCTTCTTCACTTCGTCAGCGACTGCCTGATCTCTTTCTGGTGCGAAGACTCTTCGTCTCTGCTTGACGGGTTTCTTCTCTGGGTCTACATTCAACCTGTGTTGGATGATTTCCGGGGATATACCTGGCATGTCGTCATGGCTCCAAGCAAAGACGTCCAGGTTTTGCTTAAGAAACTGGACGAGCTTTGTTCTCATTTCGGGGCTCAAGGTTGTCCCTATCCTGGTTGTTTTGGTCGTTTCTCCCTCAATTAGTTGCACTGTTTCTAGAGCCTCCACCTTTTCTTCTTCCTTCTCTTCAATTATCCAGGTGTGGTTTTCCTTTGCGGCCAACACGGCCTGGTAGCATTCTCGAGCTAAGACTTGGTCTCCCTTAACTTCACCAACCCCGTTTTC
Organism: Quercus aquifolioides; assembly: GCA_019022515.1. Classification (NCBI taxonomy): domain Eukaryota; kingdom Viridiplantae; phylum Streptophyta; class Magnoliopsida; order Fagales; family Fagaceae; genus Quercus; species Quercus aquifolioides. The sequence goes on from CM032330.1 coordinate 63,515,237, forward strand.
CACAGGGAACTTTACCTTTAAGCAGTAGGTAGATGTGGACGCCTTCCACTTGTTGAGGGCAGGTCTTCCAATGATGACATTGTAGGAGGAGGGGCAATCCACCACCAAGAAGTCCAGCTGACGGGTCAGTTGCTTCGGGTATGTCCCCACTGTCACCGTCAACGTTACTATGCCCTTGGGGTAGACCCTGTCACCACTGAAACTGACGAGGGGGGAATCAAAAGGACGTAGCCTTCTGGGGTCCAGCCTCAATTGTTGAAATGCAGGGAAGTAAATGATGTCAGCAGAGCTACCATTATCCACGAGGATCCTTTTGGTGTTGAACCCTTCTATGGTAAGCATTATGACCAGGGGGTCGTTGTGGGGCTGCTTTACTCCCCTGGCGTCGTTTTCATTGAAAGTCATGTCTTGCTCGGTTCGTCTCTGCTTCAACGGAGGAGTCGTGTGGACGCTGTTCACCTGACGTTGGCATGCTTTTTGAAGGGACCTGAACGAACCTCCGGTGACGGGTCCACCTGTGATCGTCTGTATTTCCCCGACCACATTTTGAGGAGGTTGGGACTGACGGTCATTCCTCCTTGACGAAGCCTCGGGCTGGCCTTTGTTCCCGTCCCGAAATCTACTATACTCACCCTTTTTTACAAATTTCTGCAACCTCCCCTTTCGTATCAGCTCCTCTACCTGCTCTTTGAGGTCCCGACAGTCCTCGGTGTAATGGCCATGGTCTTTGTGGAACCGGCAGTACTTGTTCTTATCGCGAACATTGGGAGACGAGTGTAACGGCCGCGGCCACTTTAGGTAATGCTCGTCCTTAATCTGCGTTAGGATTTTATCAACAGGCATAACAAGAGGAGTAAATTTTACCGTTCGAGGATTCTTATCATCTTTTCTTCTGCTTCCGTCATTGATTCGGCGATCTGGACGCTCACGCTTTTGCCCCCTACGGTCATCTTCCTTTCTACCCTTGTCTCCTGGCCTCTCAATGTCCCCGATGGCGGCCAGTGCGTCTTCCGCGTTCATGTACTTCTGTGCTTTGAGGAGCATTTCAACCATTGTTTTTGGGGAATTTTTTGCAAGAGACGAGACGAGCTCTCTGGATCTCAACCCCGCCTTAAAGGTCGTTAGCTGCACCTTGTCATCAGCCTCGTCTACCTCCAGTGTCTCCCGGGTGAAGCGTTTCACATATGACCTCAAAGTTTCCCTCTCTCCCTGCCTAATGGTGAGTAAGTGATCCGCGGTTCTCTTTGGTCGTTGTCCTCCAATGAAGTGACGCAGGAAGGCATTGCTCAACTGTTCGAAGGTGTCGATGGACGATGTGGGCAGCTTTGTGAACCATTCCCGTGCGGCTCCCTTGAAAGTGGTTGGGAAGGAACGACACAAAATCTCGTCTGGGGGCTGCTGGAGTCCTAGGGTCGTCTTAAATGTGTTAAGATGATCCTGGGGATCTTTTAGCCCGTCAAACGGTTCAAGTTGGGGCAGCCGAAATTTTGACGGCACTGGACAGTCGAGGACGGCCACAGTGAATGGCGAATCTGTTGCCCTGACCAATCGGTCCACACTCCGTTCGGTTTTTTCTTTGATAGCGTTCCTAAGCTCGTCCATCTCCTTCCTCATCTCCTGGAGTAGATCCGAATTTTGCTCGGTTGGAGTGGTAGGTCTTTGATGGTCGATTCTTCTATGACTATCTCCTTCGTCGTCTCGATTTCCCTTGGACCGATTCTCTTCCTGCTGAAGCCTCTGCTTCATTTCCTCATTTTGTTTGGACAATTCCTCGACGGTAGCTGCAAGGGCCTGAATTTGCTGTGCCAAGGCTGCGGAATCTTGATTGGACTCCATCTGAAAGAAGTATTTGACAGGAAACTACCTTTTCACGACTGAATGCGAAAAATGTCATTCCCCACAGACGGCGCCAAACTGATGGAGCGTGAGCTCGTCAGTCAATGTGGTCGGATGAAGTCAACCTGCAGCCTCTTGGAAGGGTCACCGGTGTGGTGCCTGCCACCACGCCTCCGATGCCAAAGTTAGTATGCAAGAAAATCTCAAAAAAATAGAGAATGCAAAAGATAATAGTTCTCTCTTAGTGTATCTGTGTATCTACCTTTTCACGACTGAATGCGAAAAATGTCGTTCCCACAGACGGCGCCAAACTGATGGAGCGTGAGCTCGTCAGTCAATGTGGTCGGATGAAGTCAACCTGCAGCCTCCTGGAAGGGTCACCGGTGTGGTGCCTGCCACCACGCCTCCGATGCCAAAGTTAGTATGCAAGAAAATCTCAGAAAAATGGAGAATACAAAAGATAATAGTTCTCTCTTAGTGTATCTGTGTATCTACCTTGTTCTTGACAATGAGAGGGCTTTATATGCATACCTTCATGGCTTCTAGCCGTTGAAGTAGTTATGGAGGTCTTAATGCTCCTCCTCGTAACGTCTGGTCTGGTTGTAATGCGACTTTAATGTGCTACAACGGCTCATACAGTTGGCTCTATAATCGTTCTTAACTTAATTGTGCTGTAATGAATGTATTGTGTTTTCCTCGTCAGTGATGTGGGTATAAGATATGCTCGTCCGAGCATGCCTTCGTCTGTCTTGTCTAGCCATAAGAGAAGGTGGGCCTTTGCAAAAAGCTATGTTCTTTTATTGTCGATCAAAACACTACGTAAAATATCTTCTTTTCTTTTTATCTTTTTCTTATTGTTCACAGTAAACAAATTTCGTAAGTTAATTTGGAAACAATAATTAAGTTCATTTCAAACTAATAATAAATACTTTTTTTTTTTTTTGGAGGGGGACTAATAATAAATACATGGTTGAAAGTAATTGACAATCATATAAAATTTTTTCACAGGACCTTGAAAATAATACCAATGTTTTAAAAAATTAGCGGCGCCCAAAGTATAGTCAAACTGTAATCAATTATATTCAAAACAAGTACTCAAAAAAAAAAAAAAAAATTTATATTCAAAACAAATTAATTTTCATTGTAGCTATCTTCAAAATCATATTTGATACTTTAGTTCAAAAATGAAAACAATCTTAATTATTTTCATTCAAAGCATTAAGTATTTTCACTAAACTTGTCACAAGTTTGATCCTAGTTTTAAGAATGTGGATCCTTCTAAATAAAAATAATTTAATAAAATTTCTGTCATTCAAAGTTTAGGAAATAATGATTTTTATCTTTAAAGAAACTTCTTTTGAATAAATATCAATAATTTCATAATGAGAAACATTCGACTATTTCATTAAAAAATGTTAATACACGTTTTAAGTAAAATATCACTAATTAAGAGAAGGGTCACTAACCTCCAATAGGCTCACCAAAATAACCAAATTTCAAGTTTATGACACCTTAAATTCAACCAAATTAATTCACTAACCACTAAAACTTGGAAAAAGTTTACTTCCATACCGGTTTGAAGGAAACTTCCTTCAAAGTTGGAGGAAGTTTTTCCCCTAAAAAACCTCAATAAAGAAAGTACCAAAATTATTTTGCTTCTAGAAACTAAGGAAATACTACCCTAAAAAAGTGCTTAAAAAAATTCTGAATACTTACATCCTCCTATAAAAAGTTTATAATATTTTAAACTCAAGTTACTCTTCTTTTTTTTTTTTTTTTTTGAAGAGACTCAAGTTACTCTTCTTGATTCTTGTTTAAACAAACATTAGCTAAAAACCTTGTCACCTTTTGGTATTTCATACAAAAAAGTCTATGGTAAAAAAAAGCCCTCCTTATTTTTTGAAATTTATAAAAAAAAAAAAAAAAAAAGAACCCATCAAACAAACATGGTGCGCTCAATCAACCGGGTGTCACGTCATTGCCAATTCAATTTATATATTTTTTTTTTTTTGGTTTCCCACAGTGTTTCCTCAAAGCTTTCAACCAGAGACTAATCACTGTTCACGACGGGTGGGCCCATAGCGGGGTAAATCGCTGGCCCAGAGAGTTTTTTCAAAATGCTGTTGCCCGGACTTGAACTAGGGAGCTCCTAGTCAAACCCAAGACAGCCACTTTGAGGCCAAGTGCCCAACCACTTGGCCAATAGGCATATATGGGTATGACGTTTGTATATCGTGATACCATTTCATCATCTTTTTTGTTTGATCTATTTTGAAAGGTACAAGGTGCATTATATATCTTGTTCTCTTTCTTTCTACTATTTTTTAGTGCTTTGGAAGGTGTTTGGGAGAGGAGTTTGAGTTATGTTGTTTAGGTGTTTTTGATACACGTGTGGGTGAAAAAGTATGTGAAAAAATGTGTAATGTTATTTAAAATGTGTAAAAATGTGTTAGAACTAATCTACCAAACACCCGCTTGATCTTTTTATTATCAGCCATCAGCCATGTTGATAATTTTTTTAACAGGGAGTGGATTGCAGAAAATATCCTACAATTGATGCTGCATATAAACTCTTTCGTTATAGAAAAATCATATATCAATATGTTTAATTGGAAGAATATATAGTTTCTTATGCAAACACAATAATAATAATTTTTTTTAAATGATAGAAAATATAGTTTCATATACAAACTGTTGGAGCATTTTAATATTAAATAATTAAAATGAAAAAATGTTACAATATAAATATAAAGATATGAGAGTGAATATGAAAGATGAGGAGTATGTGAAAATGTTTAATCCCACATTGAAAAGAAGAGAGACTATTTTATTTTTTTTAATTGTGGTGATTAATGGGCTAACATGAATTGTCTCAGATATTGGGCTAGATACGTGCGGAAGGGAGAGGTGACTGGTGGAGGTATCAAAACTGAAAATGAATCAGCCTCTCGGATCCTCCTACTTGACAGCCCATTCAAAATAATTATCATATCCGTTGGTGAGTAAATGACTCGTTGTGTTATTTCCATTATTATTGTGATTGCACCAACACAAAAAAAAATCATAATAAATGCCTCATGCTATAATATATTATATAATTTCATGTACAAAAACAAACATAATAAATGCCTATAAATAAATATTACAATTATCAAATTTCATATTTGAACAAAAATTTAAAAATAGAAAAATTCATAATATGTTAATTTTTTTTTTTTTTTTTTTTTTTGGAATTGCATTGTTTGTCGACTAATATATATTTAAAGACAAAGAAGAGAAAAAATTTAATTAGATTTCAATTTGGATTTCAATTTTTGTCTAATTTTCTGCCACATATCCCATCCAAAATTTTTATTTTTTTGTACCAAGTGAGTTATTCAGTGAAAAATATGAGGCATCCAATATAAATGAACCATAAAAAACCCAATCCTATATTTAATTCTAATTTTATGGCAAATGTCCAATTTTAATTATTTAAATTTTTGTATTGGTTTTCTCAAAAAAAAAAAAAAAAAAAAAACAAACAAACAAACAAATGGTACTAGAATTTTACACCACGGTAAAAACCAAGAGAACCAAAGCGTTATTAAAACTTAAAAGTGAAAGACCAATAGAATCTAAATCTAATTCAAATTAATTTCTAATTATAGTCTAATTTTATGCCAAGGGTCCCTTTTAATCTATTTCCATATATATATATATATATATATATTTGTAGGGGCTCGTTTTGTCGTTGATCCCCCAACAATACATTTATTTAGAGAGTGGGACGTAGGGTTTGGCGCTAACAGGCTTGCCACCGGTTCGCCGGAAACGCTCTTCCTTCTTGAGGGCTTTGCTTTGTTCTTTTTGGCTTGGGGGTTGCTCCTCGGATGGCCGAGGAGCCCCTTACTCTGAAGGGCCCCTTGCATTATATACCCTCTTTGGCCAATCCTAGCCTTCCAACTGTCAATCATCTAGACCACTGCTTAAGAACCTGTCTCATCAGCCACGTTCCCCACCTTACTGTGGGTCGCAACACCCAAGGTTCCGCCGTTCAGGAGTCCTCTCAGCATTAAGATTGCCAGGGGAGTTAGGTAGATGCATTAAGTGTGGATGTGACCGCCTATACTGGGCTTGTCCCCCACCTGGGATTAGGATAGGTATGCCGAGGATAGGGTCGTCCTCGGCGTGGCCCAGAGGGCTAAAAAGCCCCTAGACAACTGCCTGGGACAGCCATCGATCCTCGGCATGGGCCTTGGGCCAGCCTAGAGGTGGGCCGAGACTTCCAGGCCCACGGGCCCCACAATAGCCCCTCAAAATCCTGCTGCACGTTCCCTTGAACGGGGAGGAGGGTTTTGATATCCACGGCCCTCATACCCCACAAGGCCTTCCGCTGGTTGGTTTTTTCCCAAATAGTCAGCTCAGCGCTTCAATCCTTCGGCAAGTAGTTAGTCTCTTATAGAAGATTCTGTTGCTGCTTTAAAGATAGTGGCAAGCTCCCCGTAGGCTTGGGTCCGAGGACCATGCAAGGCCTAGGTACAGTTGCTGCCTTCAAGAGTAGTGGCTAGCTCTCCGTAGGCTTGGGTCCTGAGGACCATGCAAGACCTAGGCACAGGTGCTGCCTTCAAGAGTAGTAGCTAGCTCTCCGTAGGCTTGGGTCCGAGGACCATGCAAGACCTAGGCACAGGTGCTGCCTTCAAGATAAGTGGCTAGCTCTCCGTAGGCTTGGGTCCGAGGACCATGCAAGACCTAGGCACAGGTACTGCCTTCAAGATAAGTGGCTAGCTCTCCGTAGGCTTGGGTCCGAGGACCATGCAAGACCTAGGCACAGGTGCTGCCTTCAAGATAAGTGGCTAGCTCTCCGTAGGCTTGGGTCCGTGGACCATGCAAGACCTAGGCACAGGTGCTGCCTTCAAGATAAGTGGCTAGCTCTCCGTAGGCTTGGGTCCGTGGACCATGCAAGACCTAGGCACAGGTGCTGCCTTCAAGATAAGTGGCTAGCTCTCCGTAGGCTTGGGTCCGAGGACCATGCAAGACCTAGGCACAGGTGCTGCCTTCAAGATAAGTGGCTAGCTCTCCGTAGGCTTGGGTCCGTGGACCATGCAAGACCTAGGCACAGGTGCTGCCTTCAAGAGTAGTAGCTAGCTCTCCGTAGGCTTGGGTCCGAGGACCATGCAAGACCTAGGCACAGGTGCTGCCTTCAAGATAAGTGGCTAGCTCTCCGTAGGCTTGGGTCCGAGGACCATGCAAGACCTAGGCACAGGTGCTGCCTTCAAGATAAGTGGCTAGCTCTCCGTAGGCTTGGGTCCGAGGACCATGCAAGACCTAGGCACAGGTGCTGCCTTCAAGATAAGTGGCTAGCTCTCCGTAGGCTTGGGTCCGTGGGCCATGCAAGACCTAGGCACAGGTGCTGGCTTCAAGATAAGTGGCTAGCTCTCCGTAGGCTTGGGTCCGTGGACCATGCAAGACCCAGGCACAGGTGCTGCCTTCAAGATAAGTGGCTAGCTCTCCGTAGGCTTGGGTCCGAGGACCATGCAAGACCTAGGCACAGGTGCTGCCTTCAAGATAAGTGGCTAGCTCTCCGTAGGCTTGGGTCCGTGGACCATGCAAGACCTAGGCACAGGTGCTGCCTTCAAGATAAGTGGCTAGCTCTCCGTAGGCTTGGGTCCGAGGACCATGCAAGACCTAGGCACAGGTGCTGCCTTCAAGATAAGTGGCTAGCTCTCCGTAGGCTTGGGTCCGAGGACCATGCAAGACCTAGGCACAGGTGCTGCCTTCAAGATAAGTGGCTAGCTCTCCGTAGGCTTGGGTCCGTGGACCATGCAAGACCTAGGCACAGGTGCTGCCTTCAAGATAAGTGGCTAGCTCTCCGTAGGCTTGGGTCCGAGGACCATGCAAGACCTAGGCACAGGTGCTGCCTTCAAGATAAGTGGCTAGCTCTCCGTAGGCTTGGGTCCGAGGACCATGCAAGACCTAGGCACAGGTGCTGCCTTCAAGATAAGTGGCTAGCTCTCCGTAGGCTTGGGTCCGTGGACCATGCAAGACCTAGGCACAGGTGCTGCCTTCAAGATAAGTGGCTAGCTCTCCGTAGGCTTGGGTCCGAGGACCATGCAAGACCTAGGCACAGGTGCTGCCTTCAAGAGTAGTTAAGTAATTAGTTTCCCCATAGGCCTGAGTCCGAGGACCATGCAGAGCCTTGGTTCTGTCTAACACTTGGTCTTCTGAAGTAATTAGTTTCCCCATAGGCCTGAGTCCGAGGACCATGCAGAGCCTTGGTTCTGTCTAACACTTGGTCTTCTGAAGTAATTAGTTTCCCCATAGGCCTGAGTCCGAGGACCATGCAGAGCCTTGGTTCTGTCTAACACTTGGTCTTCTGAAGTAATTAGTTTCCCCATAGGCCTGAGTCCGAGGACCATGCAGAGCCTTGGTTCTGTCTAACACTTGGTCTTCTGAAGTAATTAGTTTCCCCATAGGCCTGAGTCCGAGGACCATGCAGAGCCTTGGTTCTGTCTAACACTTTCATTAAGTAGGGGTTTGTCTTCGGACCGTTCTTCTGGGGACGATTCCTCCTTCGGTCGGACAGTGATTTTTCACGTGGCATTGATCTCGCCTCCAGGTCGAGTCCCCATCTTCTATCTGGGAAGCGTTTCTTGGCCGTTCGTGTTCTGCGCCTGACGCTTCGGTGCGCGAGACGCGCCTTCATTAATGGTCTCGTAAATCAACAGAAGTACAACGGTCTGCGGCCCCCTTGGAATTTGGTGGCTTCATTATTGTCCGCCGCCTCGGTAACTCACTTTTCGAATTCTGCGTGAGTTAATTCTCACCAACCCTCCTCCTCTATATAAGGCTTTCTGGGGGGGTGGTTTCTTCACACTCCATGAGCTTCCCAACTCGAACAGAAAGAACACCATTTTTCCACTCCCCATGCCCCTTTAATAACCCCGTCGGAATTGTGACCGGAGTTAGGAGATATGGGGCTAAGGGCTGCCGTGGCCGCAACCCCCACTGGGTTTCTGGCGCGGCAGAGTCTAGGCGTAACACCGGCAGCGTCGTACGCGGTGGCCAGGTGGGACGTTGTTGAAGTACCTAACGTCTCTCCCCGGAGCGCACCTTCGGTGGAGGAGACACGCGAACTCATGTCATGGCTGGCGCCTGAGTGTTGCCGTCTCCAACGGCCGGCGCTCGGGAGGATTGGAGAGCATCAAGGGAACATCACGGGGGAGGACATTCCGGTGCCCCTGCATCTGCTCCTCACTTTGTTCAAGCTTCCGCCTTGAAGCGAGCCAGCCCCAGCCCCCTTCCCCGCTTTTATTGTCAAGCTCTCCCGTTCTGCTGATGCCAATAAAAGCACGGGTTGACACTTCCCTCTCCCTCTAGCTAGTTGTAGAATCGGACCGCCTGAGCCTCCGATTGTAGGATTAGCTTGTAATAAAGCTTGTAAAACAAGCCTGCCTGAGCCTCTGATTGTATTTTGTAACTTTCTTTTTCATGAAATAATATCAGACTCTTTTCTCATTTCTTTTTTTGCTGTTGAATCTTCCATTTTGCTGCAACTGTACTTGTTTGTTTTTCTTTTGCAGAGTGACTGTTTAGAACGATCGCCAGTTGCGCCGGTCGGCGCACTAACCCTTCCCACAGACGGCGCCAATTGTAGGGGCTCGTTTTGTCGTTGATCCCCCAACAATACATTTATTTAGAGAGTGGGACGTAGGGTTTGGCGCTAACAGGCTTGCCACCGGTTCGCCGGAAACGCTCTTCCTTCTTGAGGGCTTTGCTTTGTTCTTTTTGGCTTGGGGGTTGCTCCTCGGATGGCCGAGGAGCCCCTTACTCTGAAGGGCCCCTTGCATTATATACCCTCTTTGGCCAATCCTAGCCTTCCAACTGTCAATCATCTAGACCACTGCTTAAGAACCTGTCCCATCAGCCACGTTCCCCACCTTACTGTAGGTCGCAGCACCCAAGGTTCCGCCGTTCAGGAGTCCTCTCAGCATTAAGATTGCCAGGGGAGTTAGGTAGATGCATTAAGTGTGGATGTGACCGCCTATACTGGGCTTGTCCCCCACCTGGGATTAGGATAGGTATGCCGAGGATAGGGTCGTCCTCGGCGTGGCCCAGAGGGCTAAAAAGCCCCTAGACAACTGCCTGGGACAGCCATCGATCCTCGGCATGGGCCTTGGGCCAGCCTAGAGGTGGGCTGAGACTTCCAGGCCCACGGGCCCCACAATATTATATATAAAAGTTGAAGCGTAGTATTTATTATTGTTACACTCTTATTAAGTCACATCATCCACCAATTTCCAACATTTTCTCTTTCATTTTTAAGTATTTTTCTCTTATTAATTTTTCACTTTACAATTACAATTTCTCTAACATTTCCTTCACATTTACCTTTTTATCCACTACTCTATTTCATTAACCTTACAATTCCTCCACCCTTTCATCCTTTTTTCTTTTTTTTTTTGACTCCTCTTTTCCCTATTTCATTTGCGATAAAAATTTGGTATTCTCCATTCCATTCAATCCATATTTTGCCCATTCAAAAAGGTGAATATACTCTCTCTCTCTCTCTCTCTCTCTCTCTCTCTCTCTCTCTCTCTCTCTCTCGATTATTTATTCTTTCTTGCAACTCTACTTTAGATTGATGATTTTTTGTACTTTTTGTATCTCTACTTTGAATTGATACATTTTGGTGATGTGTTTTTTTAGTTCCCCATCACATGTACTCTCTCTCCCTCTTATAGTTTTAATTTGAGTTAATTCTTATATATTTTGAAAGTGAAAATTTGAGTTTATATAAAAATACAATCTACATGATTATGTTTTTGAATGTGTCTATCAATTATTTAAGTTATATCAATTGTAAATTTGTAATGAAGTTTGATTATCCTAATAATCTCCTTAAGAGAATGAAAAATTTAAATAATTAATTCAAAACTTAAAAATGTTTAGTTGTAGGAGAAAAAAAAAGTAAAACATAACATGCTATAACAAAAGTTTGAAGAATATAGACCACTAGAAAAAAAAAAATATCAATCAAACACACCCAAGGTTAAAAAAAAAAAAAAAAAAAAAAAAGAAATAATATAATGATATATTTGTAAAGATAGAGAGGTGGAAAATACTCTTAGAAATAATTCAATTTTTAAGTAGAAAAAATTATCTTTAGTAAATTTTAAAGAATAAATTATACATTGTAAGGTAAGAAAATCCCTGAGGATCTCTCCCCCATCTGATTGTACACACGACGCGGTGCCAGGCGCGGTGCGTCTTTGTCCTCGTCCTCGAGTGCAGGCACGAGCAAGCAAGCACTTAGCTTGGACTTGTACTCATCGAGTCCCACATCGGATAGAAGAGCGCACCACTAACGCTTTATATACTTCTGGAGCTTGCGTTAGTGTACCACTACTCATGTGAGTAGTGGTACACTAACGCAAGCTCCAGAAGCATATAAAGCGTTAGTGGGGCGCTCTTCTATCCGATGTGGAACTCGACGAGTACAAGTCCAAGCTCATAGGAATAAAGGATTTCTTTTGGGTTATTAAATGACACATAATACGATAGAGTCAAAACATGATATTATAGTAAGAAATGAATAAATATATACCCCGGAATTAGATAAGACTGATCGACTGACTCTTTAGCCTCTCTTTTTTCATCTAATTTAATTAGTTTACACTAATAAAAAAAATGTTTAATATTTACGACACATAGACTAGATGTTTTGTGTGATATTACCTTCTTAAGCTAAACTCTAAATATATGCTTCCCAAAAGAAAATTGCATCTTTAACCCAAAAAAAAAAAAAAATCACAGAGGCATAATAAAAAGAAATGTGCAACCCAAACTCATTTCAGAAGCAATTCTGGTCCTACCTGCCACCCAGCTGCATAATTCTTCTCCATAAACCAGTATTTGAATGAAACATAACAAGGAATCTAGGACACCTATGCCTGTTAATTTGGCATCAGTTTTTTATTTTAGTTTTTCGGCTTGTTTGCTTTTATATAGATTTTTAAGGACTCAATTTTTCTAGATACAGTTATACTTTAACCATCTTTCATCAAATAAGCAATCAACAACAAGCTGCGTTCAAATGCACACCATTTACTTTTACGTACCCTTCATATCTTTTAAAAAGAATGTTGCACACTCATTAAGTTGAGGCACACTTTTGACGCTAAATAACAGTCCACCACATTGCCTAATAGTCTAAGGAATTCCTATTGATTTTCTTGATATTTATAAGGTCACATCATATTGAGCAAGGGATCTAAATTCTGGCTCCACACAAGGTACATAACAAATAGTCAATTGTAATTTTAATAGCAACAAGTAAAGGGGTTGAATCATGCATATCATTTTGGGGCTTAAAGCCTCTTTCTCTTGGGTTAAAGGAGACCTTAGCCATGTGGCCCATAATCCATTAATCTTGCTATGTGTGGTTGTGATGTCAGTAGTATGCTTTGTTGTAACTCTTCCTCACACCTCACTCCTGAGTCCTGCCTAATATGTGGGATGCTTGAAGGAAAGATTTTGCGTCTGTTTCTACGATTTAATAAATTAATAAGGCGAAAATACCAAAGCTTTCGTTTATTTAACAAAAAAAAAAAAAAAAAAAAGTCATGCATGGGCGTTGGCAAAGAAACTGGGGTAAGGTCAAAATGATATGAAACGAACTATAACCTAAGGACATACACTAACGAAAGTGATGGTGACTATTTCATAACAGCATGGAGAGAGAGAGAGAGAGAGAGAGAGTAAAGGCTTTTGCCTTCTCTTTGTTACCCATTTTGACGGGGGTTGGTTTGATCAGCAGTGGTGGTGGTGGTAGTAGTGGTGGAGGGATTGCAAGAGTTTTGGCTGATATTGCTCACACAGCTCAAACAAGACTAGTGGTGCCTTTGCTCAGCTACTACCCCTCCTTAGTACTCCACCTATTGGTCTTATTCCCAGTTCATGAATGCACAGTTCTTCTACCCTCACTCTCTCCACTGTATGCCTCACTCTCTTTAACACCTTAAAGGCTATAATAACCCCCCCTCACCCAGAAATAAATGCTACAGGGAAATAACGACCCAAACCGATGGCCTGAACTTTGACAGAATTTTAAATGAAAACTTATATACGAAAGTTAAATATGTAAACTTAAAATGTAAACTGAAAGTAAAAGGAATGAACTGAAAGCTTTTATTGAAGAAATTACTGACTGAAACTACTTATAAATGTAGTTGGTTGGTTTAACTTGAAATACTTGTAATGAAAGTTTATAACTAAAATACATATTCTGGAAGACAAGTTTCAGAAACATAAATTGGACGGGATACAAGTCATGAAAAAAGCTATGGGTTTTTTCTTGTCTAAAATTTGCTATGCAGTTGGCTCTGCTAGACTTCAAGGCATAACTTGGTATATATAATTAATAATAGTTATAATAGCAACAAGGCTCTGAATTGCATACTGAAACACACTGAATTGTAGGGATAAGAAACAATTATGCTCCATAAAGATACGGATCAATGACAGTAGGACCTTATAACGCACTATAAATTACAAATTAAACCAAAGAAGCCTTAAATAACAATATAAACTTGATGCATGCTATATAAATCCTAGCTTAAAGGAAACAGTAATAATTAAATTCCACAATAAAGAAAAACTACAAAGAGTCCATAGTTTAGAACTAAAAACAATATGTACCTGGATCATTTCTAGCTTATACTAGTAAATATACACAAAGTAATAGTGAAAGTCCATATATATATTACAAGCTGTATACATAGTTACACTAGTCTAGAAGTAGCGAGACCTGACTTTCCGTAAATACACAAAACACTTGGATGAAGGGCAAGTCCAAATTACACATAAACCATCAACACATTTATCAGCTGTACATTATATCTGTTGGATTGAGGTCTGTAAAGCTCTACACAAAATACATAGATGAAAGGCAGGTTCAAAACACACATAATCAAACTATTAGCACATTTATTTGCTTTACATCATACATGCTGGATCAAAGCTTGCAGAGCTCTAGTGAGGATGCTCCTGCAGTAAAAAAAATAATAATAATGCATTAATATCTCAACTTGTTTTTCAAGTCATTTCTTTAACATTTTAATCTTTATAATTTAAACAAAATTAATTGAAAAAAAAAGTTAGTAAACAGCAGTGTTTTTCTTTTGCCGTCCAATTATTCAAGTAACCTTGAAAAGGTCATCAAAACTCAAATTATATAGTATAATAAGCATCTTCCAAACGTAAAATAAATCCATAACTATTTTTCCTATTAATAGCAAAATACATATGGTAAATAAGAGTGTTTTTGTATAAGTGGTTGCAAAACTATATTTTGAGTTTAAAATGAGTATTTATAAAAATGTTATGAAAGAGTACGGTTACGAAATGGAGTTTTTGGGTTTTGAAAACTCTAACTAAACGGACCCTTAATCAACTTGATGTCTTGCTCAGCAAGTTCTGTAAGGACTTAGGACTAGTTAGCAACTGTCCAGATCAGATGATTCTCGAAAACCCAGTGGCAAGCCCTGATCTGACCGGGACCTGATGCTATAGTCAATTCAGCATGATTCGGGTTTGAATTCGAGGTGTGCATGTGACAGCTGGCAACACCATGATTGATCTTAGCCTTCGAATTCGGATCCAGTATATCCACTTCGTAGACTCGAACCTTTGGGACCGAATGGCAGGAATAGAGTAGATACGGGAACAAGGTTTGATGACAAGCAACTAATTGCATGACTTTGCCACCGTTGATCCCTTTGACTGATCCGATCATTATATTCTGCTTTGACCCTTTAACATTCTCAGTTGATCGAACAGCAATGTTTCGACCCAAGATCGAGATTGCAAAGTCAATCATATCCTCAGCTGAGTCCACGCACCGCTCAGTCTCGCCTGGGCTCGGAGCCTTCTCGCACTTATTCAACGCCTCCACTATCATAGTCTCCATAGTCGAATTATCTTCCGCGTGAAAAATCTTCTTCAACTCAGAAATCTTCGAGGTCGAAAATGGTATTTTTGACGAAATGGACCGAGGCAAAAACGACCTTTCAGGCATTTTGTCCTTAATATCCGGCATTGGCATCACCTTCCCTTTCTTTAACATCGATTCCCGAAAGAAAATGCCTTGCTGACGCCAAATTATTTTCAAGGCGTCAATGTTGGAATCGGATATGAGTTCTTGAAGAGTTGGGGATGAATCGGGGAAGCACAAAAGGTTGGCGGTGGGGCAGATGGCTGGGAACTGAGAGGAGAGAGCATTCTGGGCTGCAAGTTTGGAGAATCTTTCTGCGTCGACCGCGTTCAATGGGGACGCTTTGGATAGGAGAAAGGTTGGTTTGGCGTGGTTGTTTTTGACCTCTTTGTTCCAATACCGAATCAGATCGGCTTTCGGGGTGTATAAGTTTTCACCAGCGGAAGTGGAGGCGGACCCAACCTGCATTGACACAAAAGAAAAACATTGAGAATGTGAGAATAGGAGAATGTCAAAGATAGAGCAAGAGCGAGAGTGAAAGTGAGAGTGAGAGTGCTTACAGTGAGAGATGAGAAAATAAGTAAGAGAAGGAGAGGAGTCATGGGGCTGATTTTTTTTTTGTGTGCGCTACCATGTTTTTGTAAAGGGAAAGGGGAAAGTGAGATTAGTGTTGGCGAGTCTGTTGGGTTATAATGTCAAAGAACGAAGCAATTGATATCTAGGTGTCAACAAATGAAGAGTCCAGCAGCAGCAACATTGAACAAGCAAGTGGACACCTCATGGACAAGTGTCAATTAAAGACAAATGAAGCAAACTTCTGTAGTATTCTTGAAGCTTATAGTCATCCTAAACACCTAACACATCTATAAATAGATGTGAGTTGTAAATGAAGTTGTATCATCCGAAAAAGAAATAAAAATTGCAATGAAATAGAGTTTCAGTAATAGAGAGTTTCTACAATACTCTGTTTTTTTCATATCTACAATAACAGCAACTTAAATACTAAGGCTGTGTTTGTTTTGGGTGAAAACCACTTTCGGAAATTCTTTTCAGTTGACTGTGAGTCAAGGGTGAAATTCTTTTCCGTTTTTATTTTCCCTTCAAATATCATTTTTTGGAAAACATAGAGAGAGAGCACGAAGAGAGAGAGAGAGAGAGAGAGAGAGAGAGAGAGAGAGAGAGAGCACGAGCCGCGAGCTCGAACCGCCGCTCCAAGCCCGGAGCATTTGCACGAGCAACCGCCAGCGACCTTCGACCCACGAACCCAGAGCCTTCGACCTTCGACCCAAACCCATCGCCTTCGACCCAGACCCGGACCCATTGCCACGAACCCACGATCTCGTCGCCCTCTCGAGTTCGGTCTCTCTTCCTCGATCTCGTCGATTGCCTCCGCTCGATCTCGCCGCTTGATCACTCTCTCTTCCTCGCTCTCTCTTCCTCGATCTCTCAGTTTTTTTTTTTTAAAGTTTGATTTTTGTTGTTGTTGTGGTGGTGTGGTGATAATGTTTTGGTGGTTGTGGCTTTTGATTGCCGGAATTTACTGTTGAATTGGCTGTGATTTTGAAATTTTTTGTAATAAAATTTGTTTGGATGCTAAGAAAATAGCTGAGAAAATGTGAAAAAATTGTAGGAAAATAGCATTTTCAGAATAGAACCAAACACATGAAAATATTTTCTACAACAACTTTTATAATGCAACCAAACACTTGAAAATATTTTCCTTTCCTGAAAATAACATTTCCAAAAAATAGCCTATTTTTCAGAAAATATTTTATGGGAACCAAACACAGCCCAAATTCTACTCCGAGTCATATTGTTCTAAACTTGCACCCAACATATAATACGTGGATATTTATAGGAAAATCATACAAGAATGCCAGAACTATAAAAAATATGGTACATAAAAGTGATTATCCAAAAACAGTAGTACGTAAAAGAAGATATATGTTATGATAGAATAATAAAACAAGATCGATTCATGCATTATTGCCTAGTGGTGACAACGAGATTGTGATTAAGAATATCACAAGGGATAAGAGAAGGGTGTCACAAGGCGGACCTTTGCAAAAAGCTACCAGTACCAGCTATGCCGTACAACAGCAAAGGTAAATGTTATTTGTCGGGACACTACGTAAAATATCTTCTTTTATTTTTATCTGCTTCTTATTGTCCATTAACTATGCCATTGCTTCTTCTAAAAAGAAAAAAACAATGCCATTGTTAGTAAATTTGAGCTGCTATGTACATAATCAATCATGGAAGAGTTTTGTAATTCAATTAATTAGCATCTTTCCATGCAATAAATGCTTGTGTGTCTAAGAGAGAAAGGTTAAAGCTACCGGAATTACAGCATGTAATACTTTCTAACTAGGACAATGACTGTAAACATGGGGGAAAAAAAATTATGTATATATAAACTTTACCTTTCAATGGCCAGGGCCCTATTAAAAACTATAAATATCCTCAAAACATGATTACAGAAATGATTCGAATCTATTAAAATTATAATGTCTGCTTCATCTCAAATAAACTAAATACTAGGAAGAGTAATGCTACGGTCATAAACTATTTTACAACATTTTTACAAAATGTTGATGTGGCTAACCTCTTATTGGTTTTCATCAAGACTCATCATTAATATCACTTTTTTTATTTACCAATAATCACTCACCACATTAGCAATTTGCAAAAAAAAATTGTAAAATAGTTTATATCTCTAGCATTATTCATACTAGGAAATACATATAAACTTTTGTCAAGAATACTTACTGATGGGTAAGACTAAGTCTAGCTCGTCCTTGCATAGTCGTCCATAGAATATGAACTCGTCCTGGAATAGTGGTTCATGGGATGAAAAATACCATGGTAATTATGCCGTCTCCTCACCCTCAGACATGGATCTTTAAGAGGAACCCGTCCAGACCTAGTGAGGCTGTCCAAACCTAGTGAGGTCTAGACATGGACGACCCTAAATATAGGTTCCATCTACATGAACCGATGTATTGAACCACATGGTGAGATCTTGATGTATCATTATAACTTCTTATTGAATATTTAACTTCCGATGGTAGTTATCCACTGATCTCCATAAATGTGGGAGAAGTTACCAGACAAATAACTGCCTCTATAGCACTATATATACACTTATCCTTGACAAAATAAGGTAAAGTTTTTTCCTTTATATAACTCCTAGAAATTTGGATATCTATATTCTGGAGGAGGGAAAAGTAATTTCTTCATCGGAGGGTTTGTGGTCGGTCAACCCCAGTCTCCTTTGATTCCTTGTTTTTATCTTTTAGGTCTCAAAAATCATCAAGATCCAAAGCATTCAGCCTACTGATTTTTAGAACATTATCAGTTGGCGCTGTCTGTGGGAAGTCCAATTGTCTTACGATTTGTCTTTCTACGACAAAAGGCTGAATGGTTCGGACCAGATTAAGGGCTACCAGCTCAGGCCATCAGGAGAGTAGGGATGCTTCAAGCAATCCTCATCGCGATCGTCAATCAGCCCCAGTCATGCAACAATCCTCTGTTCAACACATGCAGTCCATGGCAGCCGCCATGGCGGAGTTAACCCGTCGGAATCAGGAGTTGACCAAGGAGATTAATTTGGAAGACAACGCTATGAGGGGTACACTGAAGGTCAAGCCTAGAATCAGGAAAATATAGGAAATGCTGAACTTGAAAGCCAGTCAAGGGGTACCACATCAAGAAGGGTGCCACACTTGGAGAAAGAAATGGATCAGATGAGGAAGGTTATGGAGGAGATGAAGGAGAACATGAGAAGGGCAAATCCAGTAGACGATTTAGTTCACTGAACAGACTCCCCTTTCATGGCTTCCATCAATGGTCACCCTTGCCTCCGAAGTTTAAGATGCCTTCCTTGGATTCGTATGATGGAACACATGACTCATTTGATCATATTGCTACTTTCAAGACTACAATGCACCTTCAAGGGGTCCCAGATGAGATTATGTGTAGAGCTTTCCCTACCACTCTCAAAGGGCTTGCATAAGTATGGTCAGCAAAATACCCCCGAATACAATGAATTCTTTTGAAGAATTGAGTAAGTTATTTATTAATAATTTCATCGGAAGGCAAAGGCACAAACGTTCCTCATCCAGCCTATTAACCATAGAACAAGGAGAGAATGAAAGCTTGCAATCCTTCATCACTCGTTTCAACAGGGAAGCCCTAACAGTGAACGAGATGGATGACAAGCTACTAGCCTTCCATAATGGGGTTAATTCTGACTTATTCATCCATAAGCTTTATGAGCAAGAGCCTCAAACCATGGATGAACTCGTCCATTCAGCCCAAAACTTTATGAATGCAGAAGACGCAATCATAGCTAAGAAGAGGAAGAGAGCTGAGAGAATGGAAGCAAACCCCACATGCCACTCCAAGCAAGGTCCTCGTCCAAAGAAGGGATGAACGGAGGATAAGAAGGACCAGGATAACAAGAAGGCAGGCCCTTTAGTTCGGAATCAACAATACACACCATTGAACATGCCGCTTGAGCAAGTTCTCATGCAAATCAAGGACAATCCTTCCTTGAAGTGGCCGAAGAAAATGAAGGGAGATCCCAACAAGCACAACAGGAACAAGTATTGCTGCTTCCATAGGGACCATTGGCATGACATGGACGAGTGTTTCGATTTGAAGCAGCAGATTGAAAATCTCATTAGACAAGGAAAATTAAGAAACTTCCTTGGACGAGACAGTAAGGACAAGAAGTTGAAAGGGAAAGTAGAAGAGTCATCACGACCTCCGCTCGGAGAAATAAGAGTTATCATAGGAGGAGGTTCAATGGGGCAATCGTCCAAGTCAAGGAAAACATACTTGAAGGTAGTGTAGAACGTTCAACTCTCTGGACGATCGCCTAGGACGAAGAATACGGACGAACAAGCCATTACATTCACGGACGAGGATGCTGAAAGAATTCACCACCCTCATGACGACGCCATCATCATCACTCTGATCATTGCTGATTATACGACCAGGAGGGTGTTGGTGGACAATGGAAGTTCAGCAGACATTTTATATTATCCCGCTTTTCAGCAACGAGATATACTTCATCCAGTGAATTCGCTCTTGGTGGGTTTCGGAGGAATGAAAGTACAACTTGTAGGTACTATTACATTACCTGTGGTGGTGGGGACATACCCACAACAAGTAACTAAGGACGTAAATTTCCTTGTGGTAGATTGTTCGTCCTCCTATAATGCTATAATCGGAAGACCAACTTTAAATAATTAGAAGGCAGTCACATCTACTTACCACTTGTCAGTCAAGTTCCCTAGGGACAATGGGTAGGACAAGTGCAAGAAGATTAGCTAGCAGCAAGAGAATGCTACCTGACCATGTTGGCCATGGATGAACAGGTTCAGACGATGAACATTGAGGAAAGGAAAACTGTGGCAGAGCCCACTGAAGCATTGGAAGACATTCCTTTAGACGAGAATAACCCTGAGAGTTATACCAGGGTTGGAGCAGATTCGGAAAACAAGACAAAGTAGGATCTCATCCAGTTTTTAAAGAAAAGTATTGATGTGTTTGCATGGAGTCATAAGGATATGCTAGGTATAAACCCTAACGTCATTACCCATCGTCTAAATGTATATCCTTCCTCAAAGCCTGTGTGACAGAAAAAGAGAGTGTTTGCCCTTGAGAGAGGCAATGCCATTAAAGAAGAGGTTCAGAAGTTAACTTCAGTGGAGTTTATTCGAGAGGTTTATTATCGAGATTGGTTGGCTAATGTAGTAATGGTCAAGAAGGCAAACGGCAAATGAAGGATGTGTGTGGATTTTACTGATCTAAACAAGGCTTGCCCCAAAGATAGCTATCCATTGCTGCGTATTGATCAATTGGTGGATTCTATTGCGGGTCATAAGTTACTAACTTTTATGGATGCTTTCTCCGGATACAACTAGATAAAGATGGATGAGGCAGACCAAGAGAAGACATCCTTTATCACCAGTCAAGGCTTGTTTTGTTACAAAGTAATGCCCTTCAGTCTGAAGAATGCAGGGGCAACATACCAAAGGTTGGTCAATCATATGTTTCGTCCACAGATTGGACGGAATGTAGAAGTCTATGTAGATGATATACTGGTGAAAAGCCTGGACGAGGAGAAACACTTGGACGACCTGCAAGAAACCTTTGACACACTAAGGCAATACAACATGAAGTTGAACCCCAGTAAATGCGCTTTCGGAGTTTCATTAGGAAAATTCCTCGGATTCATGGTTTTGCATAGAGAAATTGAGGCAAATCCTGATAAGATACAAGCGATACTAGATATGAAGCCTCCGTGAAGCATCAAGGAAGTCTAATCTCTTACCGGACGAGTTGCTGCCCTTAACAGGTTTGTTTCTAAAGCTACTGACAAATGTTTGCCATTTTTTAAGGTTCTTAAAAAGGCATTTGAATGGACGGACGAGTGTCAGAGAGCTTTCCAAGACCTAAAGACATATCTCACTACGGCCCCCTTGCTGAGTCCGTCCGTGTTGGGAGAGGAATTGTACTTGTACTTGGCAATGACTCCACATGCTGTGTGTTTAGCGTTGATCAGAGAAGAAGGAATGGTGCAGAAACCAGTCTACTATACGAGCAGAGCGCTGAGAGGAGTGGAAGGACGATATCCACTAATAGAAAAATTGGCCTTTGCACTAATAACACCTTCCAGGAAGTTGATACATTACTTCCAAGCTCATGTCATCAATGTCATGACAGACCATCTGCTCAAGAAGGCGATGAACAAGTTGGAAGCTGGGGGACGACTAATCCAACGGGCTGTCGAGGTCAATGAATTCGACATCAGGTACCAACCCAAAAATGCAACCAAGAACCCAGCCCATGGGAAATTGGGACCTAATTGGGAAGGACCCTACAACGTTATCAATTGCAAAAGGCAAGGATCCTACTACTTGGAGACCCTGGACGGGAGGAAGTTGGAACATCCTTGGAATGTTGAACACCTAAGGAGGTATTATCAGTAAGATATCAGCCTGGACGAGTATTACCCTAAACGAGCCTGGAGTTTGTTCTGTTTGCGTATTGTTAAGTATGGTATATAGTGTAATATGTGTTGTGTTTACTCTTTAAAACTATATTAGTCTCTAAATTGTGTTGTATGGACGAAGTTATGTGGTATTTGTTTGTATTTATCAAGTTTTCTAAGGCATTAGCTTCTAAGCATATGCCTCGTCTATGAACAATATTTATGTTATGTACATAATGTTGTCTGAATTTCTAGCTTTCATATTGCTTTTATAATTTAAAACAATCCACAAAAAGGCTAAGGCCCAAAACGGAGTAAATTTTTTGGACGCAGGGATATAACATCTATAATCCTTTCTTAATAAAGATGAGGCAAAGAAAGCTCAAAGCGTACTCGTCCAAACAATGGACGAGCTTTAGCTCAAAACGTGTTAGTCCAACCCATGGATGAGGAAATGCGTAAATGAATGTTTGATCCATTGGATAAGGACACTAGCTAAAACAATCCTATCTTTGGACGAGTAAAAAGTTGGGCCTTAAAACTTTATGGACTACAAAATCAACTACCAAGTCTAAGGACGAATAAAAAAAAAATCATTGCCATTCACAAAGACGAGTTACACTTGCGAAAACTTAAAGAATGGTGAAAAATACTTAATGTGTACAAATCCTTATTATGGACGAGCCAAGGTTGATCAATATCTTGGATACAAAAAGAAAACATTCGTCCATGCAACATGTAAGTAAAAGAAAGTGAAGAAAACAAACGTTCATTCATCAATTAAAGGGTGGACGACCTACGTCCAAAGAACCCTTAAAAAAGTAAAGCTTAACAAATTGTTTGAAAGCTCGTCCTAAAACCATGGACGAAGTAAATATACTTGGGTTACATTAAAAGGTCCAAAACAACAGACCAAATAAAAACAAAAAGAAAAAGAAAGATACAAGAATAAGCAAAATATTGAAGTCTTGTCTTCAAGCAGGAGGGGCGTCAGCATTGGGGTTGTCCTAAGGTGGCTGGGTACTAGCATCGTCCTCTATATTGATGTCTTCTGAACTCGTCTGGAGGAGGGAGCTTGTAGCAGCACCACCAAGGTTGAGTTTGATGGAACTGAAGTCAATCTCAGGGAATTTCTCTACAGCGTCCATCCTGAAGTCTTCGAACTTGGCTGCATAGTTGGTATCCAACAAATCAGTGTATTGCTTGGACGCCTTGAATTCTGCAACCGCGTCTCCCTTTGCTTTTTCAAGAAGGGCACTTAACTCGTCGTTCCTCTTTTGGAGGTGGTCAAGACAAGTATCCTTCTCTACGATGTCAACCTTCAGTTCCTCAACATGGTTTAGCAACCCATTAGCTTCTTCCTTGGCCTTCACAGCCACCTCAACCCATTTCTTGCATTCTTCCTTCACCTCTTGAACCCTCGTCTCCAACAAAATCCTCATCTTGTCCAATTCTGTGGCCTGCCTAGACATCGCAATAAATTTTGACATTGCCTGTAAAAGGATAAATGACAAGAGATGATGGTTGGACGAGACAAAATTATATACTAACAAGACGAGACAAAAAGGTAGTCACATACCTTAAAAAGATCATGAACACCGGAATGTTCAAAGTCCTTCATGGACATATCATAACATGTAGTTATGTCCTCACTAGACACAGCCTTCTCAAAACGTTCCCAAGCCAGGTCTTCATTTTCAATAATATTTGTTGGGACCCTTTGAGGAGTCTTGGACAGGGTAGTCTCAACAAGAGTAGATGAGTCTACATCAAATACCTAGATGAATGATTGGGATGGAGGAAGAGTAGGCTTAACTATCTAAGACAACCTATGTTTAGCCTTTTTACCTCGACGACTGGGAAGATTTCCCAAGTCAAGTTTCTTGGACAAAGACTTCCTTTTGTCCCCAGCAGAGGGACGAGCTTGGGACTGGGTCTCAGGACGGCTCCCCTCGTCCACAGCTTCCTTCCCTTTGTTTTCTTTCATAGTCACCATCCCTGAAAGATGATTAAGTGAAAGTTAAAATTAAAAAAGAAAAAGTATACCGTATATAATATTTATGTTAAGTCTAAACTTACATCTACGAACTGTAACCTCGTGTGTGATAGCTTCGTCGGACAGTTCAGGACCAAGTCCCCACTTGGCAAGACGTCTGAGGGTGACTAACAAATGGAAATCCCTATCAACATGTAGACGAGCCCTATGGACGCGGTCACGATGGAACTTGCTCAAAGAAGGCCGTCTAATAGCTGTAAAATAATAAGTAGATAGAGGTTAGACACATACATATATAAAAATAATAATAAAATAAAGAAAAAAAGGGAGGGGCATACCTTCAGGACGAAAGTTCCCTAAGTCCCCAGTATAAGGGGCAAAAGTGTCCCTGCCAACGTCCACAGGGTTCCCAGCCTAGAAACCAGAGACAAAGAAAAATTTCGTCTTCCAGTTTCTGTCAAATGAGACTAGGGACTTGATTAACCTACAATCTCTGCCCCTAGCTGTGAACTGATAAAAGTCAAGGGATTGATTTATTTCTTAAGGTTTGTAGCAAAAAAGAAACTCGTCAACAGTGAGAGGACGGTCCCTTCCAAATACTTCCCTCCATAAAATTTGCATAGAGATAATCAATCTCCATGCATTCGGGTTGAACTGACACACTCCTAAACCTAATTTAACAAGTAACTCCCTGGCAAAAGCATTTAAAGGTAACCTAAGACCCCCCCAAAAAATAAGCCTCTTAGACGCCTATTCTAAGATGAGGGTTGCAACACCATTCTCCACGGATGGGTAACCTAGGGTTAAGTTCGCCAGGAATTTGGTACCACGACCTAAGGTTATTAAGCCTTTGTTCGTTTGTTTTGGAAGAAATGCCAACTGCACAACTATAAACAGTCTCTATCTCGTCTAAAGGACTAGATGAAGGGACGCTCAACGAGGTGCCAGCCTGTGGCGCAGAAGCTTTCCTAAGTTGTTCTTGAAGAACTTCTGAGGGAACTCCAGGGACACCAGAAGTGTATCCCTCGTCCGTCATACTCCCCCCACTACCACTATGACTAGTGCTACTGCTAGAACTATTATAGCTGGTGGTATCATGATACTCGTCTATATCTTTTTCTATACTATTGCTAGATGAGGAGGTAACAGTTTCAGACATTTTTGAAAAAAACATAAAGGAAAACCTAAAGACGAGAAAGGAGAGAATACCTGGCTTTAGACGGAAAAGGACTATGGACGCGGAGAAACTTCTAAACGAGGCTCTAGACGACAGAGGTCAAAGAGGAAAATTTTCGAAATGAGAAAGGCAGGAGAGAGATTCTACTATTTATAGGCAGCAAGGTTTAACATCCAAAGCGACAGGACCAACAAGGATGAGCCACGTGGCACCTGTCTTGAAAGACGAAAAGCCATAATTGAAACACGTTTGATTAGACCACGTGTCAAAACAAAAAAAATAAAAAATAAAAAATAAAAAGAAAGAGAAGAAGAAAAAGAAAATGAGAAAAATAAAAAGCATTCTTAGGATGAACAACACAAGGACAGGGGCAACTAATGGGTAAGACTAAGTTTAGCTCGTCCTTGCATAGTCGTCCACAAAATGTGAACTCATCCTGGAATAGTGGTTCATGAGATGAAAAATACCGTGGTAATTATGCCATCTCCTCACCCTCAGACACGGATCCTTAAGAGGAACCCGTCCAGATCTAGTGAGGTCCAGACATGGACGACCCTCAATATAGGTTCCGTCTACATGAACCGATGTATTGAACCACGTGGTGAGATCTTGATGTATCATTATGACTTCTTATTGAATATTTAACTTTCAATGGCAGTTATCCACTAATCTCCACAAATGTGGGAGAAGTTACCAGACAAATAACTGCCTCCATAGCACTATATATACACTCATCCTCGACAAAATAAGGTAAAGTTTTTTCCTTTATATAACTCCTAGAAGTTTGGATATCTATATTTTGGAGGAGGGAAACTAATTTCTTCATCGAAGGGTTTGTGGCCGGTCAACCCCGGTCTCCTTTGATTCCTTGCTTTTATCTTTCAGGTCTCAAAAATCATCAAGATCCGAAGCATCCAGCCTACTGATTTTTAGAACATTATCACTTACAACTAGTAAAAAGTCCACAAATACAAATTTCAAAGTCACTGAATTAAACATCCACACCTTATAGAAACATCATTGTTAACCAAAAAAAAAATTCGTAGGTTTGGAAACAATAATTAAGTTCATTTCAAATTAATAATAATTACATGTTTGAAATCAATTGACAATCGTATAATAATTTTTTCACTGGACCTTGGAAATAATACCAATGTTCTAAAAAATTACATATATTTACTAAAAAGTTAAGACTATATGCTACATCCCTACGATTAGGTCCAAGTCTCAGAGATTTCAAATTGGGTTTTAATTGTTGTCTAATTTTGTGTCACATATCCCATTCAAACTTTTTTATTTTTGTGCCAACTATCAAGTGAGTTATTCAGTACAAAATACAGGAAATCCAATAAAAAATCATAAAAAAACCCAATCATATATTTAATTCTAATTTTGTGGCAAATATCCAATTTTGATTGTTTGAATTTTGGTACTGGAATTTTACACCACTATGAAAACCAAGAGGTCCAAGGCGTTATTACAACTTTATTTTTTTTTAAGACTAAGAGAATTTAAATCTAATTCAAATTAATTTCTAATTTTAGTCTAATTTGATGCCAAGTGTCCGTTTTAATCTATTTCTATATATAATAATAAATCAAAGTTAAAACGTAGTATTTAACGTTGTTACCTTTTATTGAACCACATCATCAGTCATGTCACAATTTTTCTATTTTTTTAGTTTGCTATCTTCTTCTTCTTCTTCTTCTTCTTTTTTGTTTTTTTGTTTTTTTTTTGTTTTTTGGTGTAGAAGACGTTCTCTATAACCTAATTGTAGCTTATCAATCAAAGTAACATAATCACTTTTCACATTCTCTAATAATTGCTATTATAACTATTATTGAAAGAACAATCATGAAGAAAATACTAGAAAATACATCCATCAAGGAACTATGGCAAGAGATAAAATGATTAGAACAACTTTTTTTTCTTAACAATATTAATATATATATATATATATATATATATATATATATATTAAAATATTCAATAGTGCACCATTACTTCACACATTCTCTAAGCCAGTTGTAATTTATCAATCATAATAATTGTTACTGTTTACTATTTGATTTATAACTATTATTGAATAGATGAACTCATAATTTTCCCTTTTTTTACAATAATAATTATATTAAATATTAAAATATGGAATTTCTAATTGCCACTTAAGACTTAGTTATCACACTTTTTTTTTTTTTTGGCTAGTGTTTAACACCTCCACTTATTTTGTGGTAAATCTCAATAACCTATTCTGAGATTTGGGCTAATTCCAACCAGATCCAAGAAATTTCAAAATTGACCAACTTGGTCCCTAAACTCAACTTGGTTCTTAAACACCGTTAGGCCCATCTGTTAGTCATTTGAGCCCTGTATTCTCTCTTTTCTCTCCCTAATTCGCTTTTCTCTCTCATCTTTCTCTTTTCTCATCCCTTTCCCTAACCCTAAACTCTGATCCCTCAAAATGGCCAAAACCTCATGGCTATCACTAGCAAACCACAACCACCGTAAGCTACCACCACAGTGGTTCAACTGTCTTTTGGTTCTTTCTCTCTCAAGCTCAGCCATGGCCAAACTATACGAAACCCACTCCACCACTAATTAATGGCAGCAGAGCTAAACAGCACCACCACAACTGTTGGCCACCGCCTTCTCCTCTTCATTTCTCTTTTATTCTCTTCTTTATTTTTCTCATTTCTTTTCTCATTTTTTATGGCGAAAGCCCCCTTTTATGTTTGGTTTTGTGATTGGTTTTTGGTTTGGTTAATTTAGGGATTGGGTTCTCTATTGGCTGTAGAGATTTAGTAATTTTAATTTGTGTTTGTAAAATGGGATACTAGGTGTTTTGAGCTTGGCTATTAAGGCTTGTAGGGTTTGGAAAATGGGATTTTGGGGTTGATTTAAAAATGAGTTTGAATGTATAGTGTGTATGAAACTATGTATATATGCCTAAATCAATGATGTGAAAGATTTGTTTGTGGTGGTGAGCTTTTTAACATTGGTGGTGAGTTGGCGATTTTGTTTGGTTTTGTACAAGAGAAGATCAAATTTGATAGTTTCATCAATCAAAATCTGTGTATATATGCTTTATGTGTATGTATTGCTGAATTGCTATGGGTTTGGTGTACACACAGAGAGAGAAGAGATGGACAAGAGAGAGAATCAAAGAGAGGAGAGAGAGAGAGAGAGAGAGAGAGAGAGAGAAAGGGCTCAAATGACTATCTGCTCTAATGGTGTTCAAGGACTAAGTTGGTCAATTTTGAAATGTGTTGGACTTGGTTGGCATTAGCCCAAGTCTTAGGGTAGGTTATTGAAATTTACCTTCTTCTTTTTTTTTTTTTTTTTTTTTTAGCCCTTCCAGTCAATTATGCCCAATTTTACTACTCTCCCGCTTCATGCATTTTTGGTTTCTCTCTTCTTCAAAACCCAATTAGTTCTTTCAGATTCTTCGGTTATAAATCCACTGATTTTTTTTTTTTTTTAAGTTCCAAATCATTCCTCACCTTTATATATCTCAACTTTAAAACCTATTTCTTTGTCATTTTGGAGATTGTTATCCTAAGGCGGAGTTGGAACCGAATCTAAAATCACCTAGTGATAAGGGTATTTTTGGCCTATGAAAATTTCTTTAACTCTTTGATCCGTCGGGTAACACACCTCACTTAAGGTCAGTCAAGAGGGTGGCTCACCTGGTATCCATAAAGTTAAAGATCCGTCGGGACGAGTATCTCATGTAATTCCCTTAGGACCTGATGGTGCAAGTAAAAGACCCAGACGAGGACTCATCAGCCCTTTGGGTAGCATGTATTTAAGCCAGACGAGTGCTTTATTGGACCCTGACAGATGATTTGCACACTGATGGTTGAGTACGCTGAGTCCCATAAACTTTTACGTGTTCTCCACTCATGTATCCTTATATAGAAATAATTTGCACATCACATCCAAAGACCCTACTACAAGTTTGTATCTTCCCCGTATGGGAAGAGAAGCCTTAAAATCTCAGGGCATTAACTCCAAATCTTCTCTACAAGGAAAACTCCTACATTCAAGGGATCTTAGTTAGCTCTACACCACTATATAAGCACCAAACCTCCTCTTCCTTAAGGTACGTGAAATTTCCTAGCTCTTACACTATTGAGTTCTTAGAGATTCTTCTATCACTAACTTAACCTTCGGAGGGTCTTTGGCCGACATCCCACCGGTGCTCTCTACTGGGTCTTTGTTCCTTTGTTCTTCAGGTACCCTTCATTGATGCACATGTGAACGATCAACTCACTGACAATTTTGTGCATCATCACCTAAAATCCTTGATCTCTATTACTTAGTGAACGTTTTGCATGTAGCAATCTCTCTCTCTCTCTCTCTCTAGGATTTTCTTCATTTTTTAGGTGGATCCACAATGGTTTGTGGTTGATTTGCTCAATCTTGTGGGTGTCTTCGACTGTTTTGAAGAACGTATGATGATTTGCTAACTAAATATTTGATTTTTTTTGTCAAGATGGACACCACAATAAACCTTAAGAACCAATAGTGTATTTTCTGATTTAGTTTTTTCTTGAGAAAAAATTGACATGACCTAGGATTTTAATCTCTACCGCACGTTTAATTAGTGGGTGAGAAGGCAGCTTCCTATCAGAATAAAAAGAGATGTCTTGTTAAAGTATTACTAGAGGCAAACCAGACCCATCTTTATCTATTACTCTTACTATTAAATAAATAGATAATTAATTAAAAAAATATGTGTGGGCCATATTAAATATCTTGATAAAGATAATCTCACAGTAAGAAAAAAGTTTGGCTACAACTCTTACTAAAAAATTAACCTGACTACCTATTTTGAAAATCCAACTATTAGATTGCATATATTTTATATTCTTAACACATATGTCATATTTCATGCTAATTAGATTTCATTTAATATTCGATCCACAAATAATTTTTTGTGCATAATTTGGACTACAAAACTTGAAATTTCAGCATTTGATTAATGAAATGGATATTAATTTTTGATTTTGAAATTTTGCAAGCATAGAAGATATAAGAAGAAATGTAATTCAATGGTATATTTGTCAAAATTCATATTCAACAAAAAGATATTTAGTAAAAGTTGTAACCATTGGCTACAAAATAGTTTATAATTAAACTTTGTTCTTACAATAATAAACTGGTATCTTATCTTAATTTCCTTATTTCTGGTAGCGGGAAAGACTCGTCTGATGGAGATGCAAAGAATTAATAGAACAAATAGTTGATTTCCAATACTGTTGCTTGTCCCCAAGTCAAAAAGAGAATATTTTAATAACAAAAGAAATCACCAATTTTAATCAAATGTTTGGTAAAGCATGCCTGCATACGTACTGAAACATAGATGGGATGGAAAGCTATTGAACTATAGAACAAATAAAGTTAAAAAGTAAGTAAGCGAAAAACACCATCTTGGTCTCTATATTTTGTAGTCATTAATTATTAATTTGATCTATATTATTTCTAACTTGCTGTTAATTTGGTTAATATATTTTGGTAGCGGCCAAATCAATCATTGTTATTTTTAACTTGCAATTAGTTTGGTCCTTGTTATTTTTAATTTGCAATCATTATTAGTTTACATCTGGATTTGTTTTAGTTGCTGAGTTGCTATTGTGTCTACTAGAATTGGAATTTGGTAAATTTGATTTGTGTTTTGTTGCCAAGAAAGTGAAAGAAAATGAAAGAAAATATGTGATTTGATGATAGGGACCAAATTGATTGCAAGTTGAAAACAACATAGACCGAATTGATTGCTACCAAAGAGTAAAAACCAAATTGGCAGTAACCCTAAAATGTAAAGATTAAAATAGTATTCTTCCTTCAATTATTAATAGTCAATGGGCTCACGAATCTTCCGCTTTTTTATGAGGTGGTAAATTATAAGAAAAAATCTAGGATCTTAACATTTTGTGTCATAATTTTGTTACAATTTTGATGTGGTAAGCTGTAAGTAGTAGAAAAAATTAGTAGATCTATATAAAAGCAAATGGCAACTAGTTAGAATTTGCCACATAAAATAATTGTGAGATAAAATATGGTAAAAAGTGTGGTCCTAGAATTAATCAAATTATAATCGATATATTTTCCTTATCTCTGGTAGGAAAAGCAGGAAAAGGCTGAACTGATGGAGATGCAAGGATTTATTAAAAATTTAAAACAAACAGTAGATTCCCAATACCATAAGTTGCCCCATGTTTTAAAATAGAATATTTTAATAACAAAAGATATCACCAATTATTGATAGATGGGATGATTATACTATCCAAAACATAGATGGGATGATTATCCAAAAAATAAAATAAAAAAGAGAAAAAAATTTCAATTAAAAAAAAAAGTTAAAAAGTAACCCAACAATTCAATTATTGATAAGTTAATAAGAGCATGTATCTACTGCTCAGAGACGCAAAAGATTTCTTAATTTTTTTCATAGTATTTAGGTGTTAAATTATAATTGATGTAAGATCACTTTTAAATGGGCCACCATTTAAACTATTTTATTATACACCTATATATCACAATATATTTACTCAACATTTATAAGAAGACATTATAAAATTTTTTGTGCCACTGGGTCTAGAATTGTCTTTTTCATAATGGGATATTCCCTTCAATTACTAGCCTACTTGCCCGTAACAATGAAAAACAAATGTGATTGCCATTTGCCAATGCTATAAATTGAGTCTCCAACCGATTTTGGCTCATTAACTGAGAAATTAAATTAGTACATTATAAATGATTGTTGAATTTCTTCTCGGCCTGTTTTGAGGAAAATTCCTCCAACTTACTATATAGTGTTTCATAAAACTATCCACGTGTAATTTTGAGCATATGAAATATTTAATGAGTCATGTAACTTGTTTGAATAATATGCAAGAATGAATTTATGAGTTGGCACATAATGAGTTGGAAAAGATTCCTCCAAATCAATTTGGAGAAAAACTTCTTTTTTTTTTCTTTTTTTGTTCTCCATGGGCAGAAGATAGTTTTGGACTGGTGCCCTAAAACCCAATTAAATAATCTATCTTTTAATAACAAAAGTGTTTTATTTTCTAAGAATGTATGTTTATAAAATATTAGACATTATGTGTTGTAGTTCTTGAGATACATTGTATATGATTTAGGTGTGTTGTGAATGAGATTCGCATATAGAAGTAAATAAACAGTTCCTTGTAAACTCAAAAATTATTAGTTCATAATCGATGATGAAATTGGGTACTTCATTTAAGAAAACTATAACATATCAATTATGATTATTTGTTTTTATCATGAAAGTGAAAGATTTCTGATTGATATATTATAAATAAGACTTAAATTTATTGGTATGTTATAAATAATTAATTTTTTTTAATTATATGAGAGTATTTGTTTATGAATTAATTGGATATTATCATATAATTCTTGAGATGCATTGTATGTGATTTAGTTACAGAATATATAAATCAAAAGTTCCTTGTAAACTAAAAAACGTAGTTCGTAGTTAGTGATGTAATTGGGCGTTTCATCTGCGAAGACTATAACATGACAACTAAGATGGTTTGCCTTCATCATGAAAGTGGAGACTTCTAGTTGAAGTGTTGATGTGCCTTAAGTGTGTAAGACACATTGAACTAGATCAGTATAAAATTAATTATTCAATTTTTAATTGAAAAATACAAAGTGGGAAAAAAAAAAAGTAGATTAGAAAATTTGTGCCAAACATAAAATGAGTTGGAAATAGAAAATAAATACAAGATTTAAGAAAGAGAAAATGAATACACACCCAACACAAACCAAACAACACCTAAATTTTGAGCTCTTGTTTTGAAGATCCCCAAACCATCTTCCTTCTTAGTAATTAGGAATTTAGAATTAGTGACCAAGTGCATTTTCTCTTTATCTGGATAAAGGAGTAATTTAAGGATCTTTAACTATGTATTATTAATAGAGTTTAATCGAATGCTTGAATCAAATAAATTAAAATTAGAGAACTCAAATGAGCAAAAGTACATTCTCAAAAAAAAATGAACAAAAGTAAAATTAAAGACCTAAATTGAATTTTAGTCAAAGTTAGAGTCTAATTTACATCTCAACCTCATTTTTAATACACAACTCTTTATTTTATTTTAGGCAAAAACACTATTTTGGTCCCTATATTTTGAGATTATAGTCATTTTGGTCCCTACATTTTGATAACAGTTAATTTAGTCCATGTTATTTTCAATTTGTGGTTAATTTGGTCCCTACCGTTAACTTTTAACGGAAAATGCTTACGTGGCAAACAGATTGCACAATTGACACATTTAATATTAAAAGATTAAATAAAATGCCAATATGTCTAAACTTTATTGGCCACGTCAATGATTAACAGACAAAAAACATACACTTCAGAAAAACAAAATTGAAAGGATAAATTTAAAGAATTAAGTTAATCAAACAAAATAAAAATTTATTAAATAAAATTTTAATTTTTTCTTGGACTTTCTTGACAACTAAACACCAACCCAGTACACAATTTTTCATCCCAATATAAGGAATTAGAACCTTACACAAAACAAATCCAAATCCTCCTAAAAAACCAGATTTAACAACACCAATTCATCAATAGATGGCACATTTGATTCAGATAATGATGGTTTTGCCAGTAGATCACTACAGTTCCATGAAAGATCTATGAAATTCCTAATTGGCTTCGTGCCATCAATCTTGATCTTTCGTACACGCAGTGTGCATATGCTAGAGCCAGAGATCGATGATCCTGTTTGAATCTGATCCAATCGAGGCTTGTGAGGATCCGATCGCTAATACAATAATAATGATCTTCTTGTGTGAAAATAAATAAATAATAATAATAATAATTAATAACAACAAGTCTTTGATATGTTTTCTAGAAAATTCAATACTAAAAACAAGTTTGTTTCCCAAGAAAATCAAACAAATATCATTTTTCTAAACATTACCAATCCAGAAATGAAAGCTTAGTTTTAGCAATGAAATTCATTCACTTCAATTAAAACAATATAAACTTACGAGGTGGTGGAGGTGGGAAGCGTGAGAATGAGAAATGAAGATGTAAGCTATTTTGATTATTTCAATTGGTTGTGTGTATCTGGGTTGCACTTTGGTTCTGAAGAAAGTAAAAGAAAATTGAATAATTATTTTAATTAATTTAATTCCTTAAATTCATCCTTTTAATTTTTTATTTTATTTTTTTGATGCGTATTTTTTTGCCAATTAATCACTGACATGGCCAATAAAATTTGGACATATCAGCATTTTATTTAATCTTTTAATCTTAAATGTTCCAATTGTACAATATGTTTGCCATGTAGGCATTTTCTGTTAAAAGTTAATGGTAAGGACCAAATTGACTACAAATCGAAAATAATAGGGACTAAATTGACTGTTACCAAAATGTAAGGACCAAATTGACCATGACCTTAAAATGTAAGGACCAAAATAATGTTTTTGCCTTTATTTTATTTTATAGAAACACTTACTCAGTTTTCAATTGATTATAGGGCTGTTTTAGCTATTATGAATCCTATGATGATTGACATGTCATTTTATAATAAGAAATCATCCAATCAATATTTTCATTTTATAATAAGAAATCATCCAATCAATATTTTCTTTCCTTTTTTCTTTTTTTTTTTACCAAACTACCTTCAATCATTTTGTAATTTTAGCATTGCGCAATATTACAGTGCTGCCCACTCCGGAGGTAATCGTAGTCGTATCATACACAAATAAGCTATGACCAAAATTTAACCACTCATATGCATACCCAAAACTCTTACTAATAATTACACTGCATTCCTTATTAAAAAATAAAAATAAAAATAAAAGTTTACACTGCATTACAATACGGACAAAAAAGAAAACTAGTCATTAGCAAATCCCTAAAGCTTAACAAATTCAACTGAATCTATACAATATCTAAAAGTTTAAGCGTAGTATTAATTGTTGTCACACTTCTATTAAGAATCTATATAACATCTAAAAGTTCAAGTGTAATATATTAACTGTTGTCACACTTCTGTTAAGTCACATTAAAGTAGTATTTGGTCAATTTTGGTTCATTACGGTCTATTCCTTCTAGTTTGGTCCACTTCTGTCCCATTTGTAGCATTCAGTCCATTCCTTCCAATTCAGTCCATTTCGGTCTACTTGGGTCCAGTTAGTCCACTTGGGTCCCATCCAGTACATTTCGGTCTACTTTGTCTAGTAGGTCCAGTTAGGTCTATTTTGGTCTCATTCAGTCCACCTCAATCAATTTGGTCCATTTCAATTCAGTTCAGTCCTTTTTAATCCACTTCAGTCAATGTTGGTCCACTTGGATGATGATTTGGGAGGAAAGGTTTGTGTAGAAAAAGGAGATACTTCATTGACAATTATGTCACTTTCTCTACATAATGTTGGTAGATTCCTGATAAAATTATATTTTTCTTATGTTATTAATTTTTTTCTTTCAAATATAGGTAACGAATTTACTTATATATGCTTCATGTTTACGTCATTCAGATGTATAAAGGATGACAAAAGGAGCACTAGAAACAAATTCCAACCACACATTACATTATTTACAAAATATATCGCCATATATAATAATTGAATATAACATGCATTATGTTTCCTTTAAAAAAAAAATTACTAAATTTAAAACACTTTCAAATAACAAATATAGATAACTTAATTTAGAAAATGTAATATATTGTATCAAGAAAATAATCAAATTATTTTAAGAAGGATTTCAGACTAACACTTATACATCTCATATACTATTTTCATTTTTCACTTAACAAAAAAATAAATTTTCAAATTTTTCTACGCATCACACAAGTTTGTGACTAGTTAGATAAAACAAAGAAGAGAGTACTAGTGCTCCAAATAAACTGGGAGACACATAATAGGAAAAGAAATATTACTGAGTAAATATATCACAATTGTTAGTGGCTTAGTGCAAGCATTTCAACATACTTGTACCAAAAACCACCCTCTGTTTTACGACTCTCAGTCTTAAAAGCTTATTCAGACCCCCAAATAAAAATTACGGTTAAATTGCTTTTATTCTAACTTAGACTAAGTGCAGAACAAGAGTAAATAAGCGCAATGAACTGATAACACTACCATAAACCATATTCATCCATCATCAACAATAAAATAAAAGTTTAAAGAGTAGGGAAGAGAGATGCAAACACAAGATAACACTGAGATGTGTTATCGAAGAGGAAATCGAAAAACTCGGCGAAAAACCCCTCCGCGACCCTCCAAGTCAAAATCAATCCACTAGAGAATAAAGTTGGAGTACACGAATAACAAAAGACCCTCGAAACCTACTCTACCCCATGTACTTGAGCCCTCCAAGCTCCTGCTACCAACAGACTTCTCAGAGTCTTGTCTTCTCTAGCTTTTCGGATCCCGCAATTTAGCCCGATTGCATCCGCCAATGAATGGCTCCTTCCAATACTTCCCAGCAGCACCAAAATCTCACTTTACACTCAGAATGGGTGTAGTAAGTGTTTGGGCTAGCAACCTCTCAAAGATCTAGAGATGGAGAGGTAGGAGTTGAGGAAAACCACAAGGAAATATGTAGATGATTGTGGGTATAACAATCTCTAACTCTCAAGTGTATTTTCTAGGGTTTTCTCTCTGAAAAACACTCCTTACAATTTGTGGGTAATGAGGGTATATATATAGTGTGGATAAAGACTTTGTAAAGCAAAACATAACTTTTTGCCAAACAGAGACTTTCATGGGTCCTTCGCAGGATGGCCCTTCTCGTGAGACAGTCGTGAAATTTACAACTTGGCATGACTCTTCATCTTTCAGTCATGTGCTCTACACGTGACCTTTTCGCGAGTTGCTTCTCACAAGCTACTCATGAGCCAGTCGCGAAATCCACTTCTTCAATTGTTAAAGCTTGATTCTTCACCGATCTCTCACACTCATCCCTTACAAATAAACCCACATACATACAGGGAAAATAATTGAAGAAATTACAATCAAATTTGGCACAGAATTAAAGCCAACACAATATAGTT
This sequence comes from Quercus aquifolioides, assembly GCA_019022515.1. NCBI lineage: Eukaryota > Viridiplantae > Streptophyta > Magnoliopsida > Fagales > Fagaceae > Quercus > Quercus aquifolioides. The sequence goes on from CM032330.1 coordinate 63,552,266, forward strand.
GGAAATCACAACTTTACAATCTCCCCTTTTGGTTAATCCGTGACAAAACCCCTAAACAGACTCTAGACTCAAACATGAGTTTGGGAACATAGGAAAACTCACTCACACCTAAATCTAAAAGCTGTGAAGCACTTGAACCATATACACCTGTATCCTGAAACACATGCACATAACAAATAAACTTCATTAAGCATGAAACAAGTAGAACACAAGGCACATATAAGGAACAAGTAAAATGCGATCAAGATACCAAAAGAGATATATGACAATAAGCATAACTTGATCAAACATAAACGGTCATTAAGAAATGACTACAGTGAACATTTATCAAGTAATGATCATTCAGACACGCAATGCAATTAAGAGCAATGCTAAAATCAATTGCATGTCCAAAAAACCACTTGGTGCATTAAGGAAACTAAAGCTATAAGTAATAGAAACAATAAGCATCAAGACATGGCTATAAAAACCAAGATACAAACTAGTACTAAAGAAAACCATGTTTTAAACTAAAGTACTTGAAAGCTTTAAATAAAAGCACTGTAAATATCCAAAAACTATAAAAGCGTTAAATAAAACTAGACTAGCCAAACAATGGTTAGACTATCCAAAAGTGTGTGTGACTGTAGGTTAGCTTCCTCCTCTTGAGCCCACTGATCTCCCGCTTTCAATATGCACACCTCCTTTCCATGTGATGCTCTCCCCCTTACTATATGCTATAATTAAAACTATTCACATTAAGTGCTCTACCCTTTTTTGGCATGAATAGCTAAAGGCTCTCCTTTAACTTGTGCTGAATCTCATCCAACTGTGTCTCAATGGTGGTGAGATGAATCTGAACATGATTGTTGTTTGAGTAAATGACGTTAGCAAGTCCAGAAATGTGCTCATGCAATCCCTCAATCAAGGTCCTCAACCTATCCGGATGAGAGCTAGATGGTCTCGGTTGAGTGTTAGTAGACTAAGGCTCGGGAATGTGAGGAAATGTTGTCTCAATTTGCTCAAGGATAGTGGCAGCAGCTGATCTTTGTTCAATAGGAGAGGCATGTTGGGAGGATTCACTCTTTGGAGTCTTAGAAGGACTTTTCTTTGCCTTTTTAGTAAATGAGTGACTCTTGCTCATTTGAAGAGAGATCAATGAAATTGGCCGTTGACGAGTCAAGATAGTTCCTTCTTTCGGTGGAAAAATACTCTTAAGAACCATGATCTTTATGGCAAGGCTGCAGAAAGGAAGACACATTCAAGTAGCCGATCTCCCCGCTGTTTTTCCCATGGTTTGAAATATGTGAGCACAAATGTCAATTTAAGCTCCTTTGATTAGATCACATAGGAATTGTGCCCTTCCGTGATTGATGAACCCTGTGTTGGATAGAGGGTATTGGTTGAAGAACATGATTAATGTGAAAATCTTCATCTTCAGTCCAAATTTTGCAATCCTAATGGAAGTGCATGTGGAGGAGACTTCATGATTAGCTCCTAAGATGTGAAGAATCTCTGTCACTGGGGCTAGTCTGTCACCATACGGGGAAGTGTCTACATTCTCCGAACTATTGATGTGAAGAATCTTCGCTAGGTAATCCAGAGTGATGACAAAATCTTTTCCTCGAACTCAACACTTCAGTTCAACTCCGGTGAACCAAGCGTTCGAGTAGAATTCTTTAACCAATTCGTCAATGGGATCCTCAAAGTTACCAAACAAGCTTGCCCAATCCTTATCCGCAAATATCTTAGGGATAAAGGTGGATCCCAGGGTGTCAAATCTCACAACCCTTTCCACCACAATAGGTGCACTCTTGAAGTTGTTGGAGAAAAATCTAGAGTTTAATTTCTGCCTACACCAAAAATCGATTGGTGTCTTGGTCTGATGATAAAAAGCTATCATTATCAGGAGCGAATGTTATAGATTAAAACTCTCTCAAAAAAAAAAATGCAACCAAAAAAAAAAACAGGATATAATGTGTGTTGTAAAAGTGGTAATGTAAAATAAATAAAGTGGCTTTTAGTAATGCCAAAATACCTTCTTCTTTTTTTTGGCATAAGCCGATGGAAATGCTCTAATACCCCTTCTCCGCAAAAAATGCTGCGGGAAAATAATGACCCAAACCAATGGCCCGAAATACATATGATAATGTGAAAGATATCAAATTGCAATTAAGAAGCACGAGAATAGTGATTGTGTGTGAAAATCAACAAGGCTCTGAATTGCATACCAAAAGGTCCAAAACACATAATGATCGAACATAAAAGAAAAGGCCCAATTTTGCTTCCCATTTTTTGGCTTTTTGGGCTTTTAATTGTATCCGTTCCCAACTCCTCACTTCTTGCCTCTGTTTTGTGTGGTAGATAGAGAGATGGTTTAGGACCCTTATCTTTCCTTTGCATCTCTTTTTGGCAATAAAGTTTTCACCAACACATACTTTTGGCAATCATTCTTTGAATAATACTCTAGCCGCTAGATCTAAATGAAAATCTTTTTTTTTCTTCATGATCTGCTAAATGAAAATCAATTCTATTGATCTAATAACTGCATCAGACCATCTATAGGAACACTCAGCCACAAGGCTACCTTTCCAAGACTCTATAGCCACAAAAAGTTAGTTGTTTGATAGAAACCTCAAAATTGAAGTTTATTTCTTTCTTACCAAATGAAAATTTTTAAACAATTATCAATTACCAACAACGTTATTTACCTTCATAATCCAGTCATCAATTAAAAAGAAATAATATGAACCATTTGCAGGGAGAAGAAACAATTATGCTCCATAAAATATGGGTCAATGACAATAGAATCTTATAACACATGAAAATCACAAACTAAACAAAAGAAGCCTGAAATAACAATATACACTTGTTCCATGCTATAAAAATATTAGCTTAGAATTAAAGGAAACCGTAATAAAATTCCACAATAAATAAAAATTACAAACAGTCCATAGTTTAGAACTAAAAAATATGTACCTATATCATTTCTACCTTATACTAGTATATAAACACAAATTAATAGAGAAAGCCCATATATTACTAACTTTATACATAATTAAACTAGTCTAGGAGTAGCTAGACCTTAAACTTTTAAATACATGAAACACATATATAGATGAAGGTCAAGTCCAAATTACACATAAACTATCAGCAGTTTAGCACATTTCAACTTTACATTATATACGCTGGATCGAGATCTACAAAGCTCTACACAAAATACTTAGATGAAAGGCAAATTCAAAATACGCATAAACTTTCAGCACATTTATTAGCTTTACATCATACGTGCTGAATCGAATCCTGCAATTAAAAAAAAAAAAAAAAAAAAAAAAAAAACTCATTCAAACACATCATAAACTTGTTTTTCTAGTCATTTCTTTAACATGTTAATCTTTATTCTTTAAAAATTAAACAATGAAATAAACTCATTCAAACACACAATTACTTTTACAAAAAAAAAAAAACAAAAAACAAAAATAGTAAAAGCTGTGCTTTTCATTTGTCGTCCAATTATTTAAGATAAGGAAGTACGGATATTAACATGACACAACGTCACAAGTAATTTTTAAAAAACTATAATATGAAACAATAAATACAACACCAGTACAACACTCCTAAATAAAGTGTCCATACTCCCTAGTATTTAAGTAACCTTGAAGAGGGTCAACAAAACTCAAATTGCATCTTCCAGATGTAAAATAAACTAATAACCTATTTCTTAAGAGATTCATATAGTAGGTATGTTAACCAACTTCTTTTCTTGCCCACCTTGGTGCGTAAGGACTAGTCAGCAATTGTCCAAATAACTTTGATGATTCTCGAAAACCCAGTGACAAGCCTCGATCTGACCAGGACTTGATGCTATAGTCAATTCAGCTTGATTCGGGTTCGAATCCGACGTGTGCATGTGACAGCTGGCGACACCGTGATTGATCTTAGCTTTGGAATTTGGATCTAGTATGTCCAATTCATAGAGACGAACCTTTGGGACCAAATGGCAGGAATAGAGTAGGTATGGTAACAAGGTCTGATGACAAGAGACTATTTGCATGACTTTGCCACCGTTGATCCCTTTGACTGAGCCGACCATTATATTCTGCTTTGACCCTTTATCATTCTCAGTAGATCGAACAGCAATTTTTCGACCCAAGACCGAGATTGCAAAGTCAATCATATCCTCAGCTGAGCCCACACACCGCTTGGTCTCGCCTAGGCTCGGAGCCTGCTCGCACTCACTCAACGACTTCACTATCATAGTCTCCATAATGGAATTATCACCCGCGTGAAAAATCTTCTTCAACTCAGAAATCTTCGAGGTCGAAAACGGTAATTTCGATGATATCGACCGAGGCAAAAATGACCTTTCAGGCATTTTGTCCTTAATATCTGGCATTGGCATCACCTTCCCTTTCTTTAACATTGATTCCTGAAAGAAAATGCCTTTCCAAATTTATTCTAAAGTCAACAATGTTGGGATGGGATATGAGTTCTTGAAGAGTCGTGGATGAATCGAGGAAGCATAGAAGGTTAGTGGTGGGGCAGATAGCTGGGAACTGAGAGGAGAGTGCATTCTGGGCTGCTAATTTGGTGAATCTTGCTGCGTCAACTGCGCTCAATGGGGACGCTTTGGATAGGAGAAAGGTTGGCTTGGCATGGTTGTTTTTGACCTCTTTGTTCCTGTCAGAGATATATTAGCTCATTAATATAGGCTCAAACTTAATTCTACTTTGTGTGCAAGTCAAGTCTCCTACTTGTATTAGAAGTCTATTAATCTAGGGTTTAGTCTACTATATATACACATGTTATGATTCATTGTAACACAGAATTTATACTACACTATAATATATTATTGATGTAACCCTTTAGGGTTTTCTTTGTGGATGTAGGCCGTTAGGCTGAACCACGTAACCCTCGTGTGTTATTGTGTTCTATACTTTATGCTTTCGGCATCCATACTAGTATATTCAACATGGTGTATCAATGCTAATATTTGACATGGTATCAGAGCCACCTTCTTGTGGCCATGGTTTTCTGTCCTTGCGGTACATTTAAGAGCAATCTTTGTCTTCCTCGGTATTTTTTTCGCTGCGTTCATCTTCTTTGCTTCCTACTGCTACCGTCAAAACTCTCTGGTATAGTCATGCTACCGTTAGAAGTCGCATCAACACTGCAAGACCATTGCCCGTAACAAAACCAAACTTCATTTAAGAGATCTTCTCAACCTTATCAAATCTCAAGATTTCATCAAATTTCCATCTTGAGTTTGAGAGTGGGTGTTAGAGATATATTAGCCCATTAGCATAGACCCAAGCCTAATTCTACTTTGTATGCAAGCCAAGTCTCCTACTTGTACTAGAAGTCTATTAGTCTAGGGTTTAGTCTACTATATATACACATATTATGATTTATTGTAACACAAGATTTATACTGCACTATAATATATTATTGATGTAGTCTTTTAGGGTTTCCTCCGTGAATGTAGGCCGTTAGGCTGAACCATGTAACTCTCGTGTGTTATTGTGTTCTATACTTTATACTTTCGTTTCCGCATCCATACTAGTATATTCAACATGGTGTATCAATGCTAATATTTGACAGTTCCAATACCGAATCAGATTGGATTTTGGGGTGGACAAGTTTTCACCAGCGGAAGCAGAGGCAGACCCAACCTGCATTGACATAAAAGGAAAACATTAAGAATGTGAGAATAGGAGCATGTCAAAGATAGAGCAAGAGTGAGAGTGAGAGTGCTTACAGTGAGAGACCAGAAAAAAAAAAAAAAAGTAAGAGAAGGAAAGGAGTCATGGGGTTGAGTTTTTTTGTGTGCATTATTATGAGATTAGCATTGGCGAGTTTGTTGGGTTATAGTACGTGGATATTTATAGGAAAATCATAAAAGAATACCAGAACTATAAGTAATTAAGTAGTACATAAAATGGTGGGTTCAAGTTACTTCAACTAGTAAAGTCTCTAATAGTTGTATAAGAGATTTGGGGTTCAATCCCTGCTTACACCAAAAACTGATTGGTGACTTGGTCTGATGATAAGAGTTATCATCAGGAGCAAACACCATAAGTTGAAACTCTCTCTAAAAAAAAAAAAAAAGTAGTACATAAAAGTGATTATCAAAAAAACATATAGTACATAAAAGATGATATAAACTCAGGGGGTTAGTCGAGTTGGTTGGGCTCTCGGTCTCAAGGTGCTTGTACTGGCCTCGACTGGGTGTGCTCCCTAGTTCAAGTCATGCTACCTGCACTTTGAAAAGAATTTTCTGGGCCAGTGCTTTACTCCTTCATGTGCCTACCCGGCGCAAACAGTGATTAATTTCTAGTTGAAAGCCTTGAGGATACACTTTGCAAGAGCAAAAAATAAAAATAAATAAATAAAACAAGATATATGTTATGATGGATAATAAAACAAGATCGATTCATGCATTATTGCCTAGTGGTGACAACGAGATTGTGATTAAGAATATCACGGGACAAGAGAAGGATGCCACAAAGTGGAACTTTGCAAAAAGCTACCAGCTTTGCTGTACAACAACAAAAGTAAATGTTACTTGCGGGGACACAAATGTAATAATCCATATCTATCTTCTTGTATTCTCCCTTAACTATGCCATTGTTAGTAAATTTGAGCTACTAAGTACATAATCAATAGTCAAAAGTTTTGTAAGTTAATTAGTACTTTCTCATATAATAAGTGCTTGGTGCCCAAGGGGAAATTGTTCAAACTATGAGATTTACAATATGTAATATTTTATAACTACGACATAACGACAATGGCCACACATAGGAGTGTGCAGCCAACCCGCCAACTCATCAAAATTGACCCGATCCAACCCAACCCACTAGATAAGGTCGGTTTTTAAGGTTGGTGGGTTAGGTTGGGTTGTAAAATTTATTACAGTGGGGAGGATTGGATTCAGATCGTAAGATTCACAAATTCGTCTAACCCAACCCAACCCACCTATATTTAAAATATAAAAAATATATTTTTAAATTTTGTTATTTACTTTTTTACACCTCTTCCTAAATAAAACTTAAACTCTAAGTTCTCCTCGTTTAGTTTGTAATGGTTTAGTGTTATGTTCAGAATTATTTGGTAATAAATGTGCTCTTATTTTTGGTGGATTGGTGGTATTGTTCTAATTCTCAATTTAATATTAATAATAGTAATTAAAAATAAATTGTCCAACCCATGGGTCAAACCCAACCCAACCCAATCTGTGTGGATTGGGTTGGATTTTTTTAACCCACCATGGTGGGTTGGGTTGAAAAAACCCCCCAACCCGACCCATGCATACCCCTAACTATACACATGGAAAAAAAATGAAAATGAAAAAGGAAAAAAAAAAAAATATATATATATATATATACACACACACACACACACACATTCTTTATCTTTCAATGTGCAAGGCCCTATCTTTATTTAATTACTCTTGTTATTTTATAAATAAATAAATAAAATCTAAGTAAATAAAATATATGTGGGTCATGTTAAATATCCTAAAAAATTAACAAAGCTATATATATTTTGAAAATTTAATCGTTAGACTATATACTCTTTATATTCTTAACACACATGTCAAATTTCGTACTAATTGGATGTTATTTACAATTTAATCTATAAACTTATTTTTTATGAATAATTTTAGACTACAAAAATTTGAAATTTAAACATTTGATTGATGAAATTGCTATTGATTTTTGATCTTGAAATTTTGCAAGCAAAGAAGGTATAAGAAGGAAATATATTCAATGGTGAATTTGTCAAAATTCACATCCAATAAAAAGATATTTAGTGGGAGTTGTGACCATTGACTAACTACAAATTAGTTTGTAGTTAAACTTTGTTCTTACACTAATAACTTGATATTTTATCTTTATTTCCTTATCTGTAGTAGTGGGACTGTAGGAGTAGCTAAATTTTATTCTTACAATAATAACTTGGAATTTTATCTTAATTTCATTATCTCTGGTAGTGGGAAAAGATTCATCTGATGGAGATGCAAAGAATTATCAGAACAAATAGTAGATTTCCTATATCTTGGCTTTCCCCAAGGTCAAAAAGAGGATTTTTTTTTTTTTTTTTAAATAATGAAAAAAGAGGATATTTTAATAACAAAAGAAATGATCACCAATTTAATCAAATGTTTGGTAAAGCATACGTACCCAAACATAGATGGGAGAGAAAGCTTATGAACTGTTGGAAAAAAAAAAGAGTTAAGAAGTAAGTCAGTTTAAAACACCATTTTGATCTTTATATTTTGGGATTATTGTTAATTTGATACATATTATTTTCAATTTAATATTAATTTGTTTTATACATAAAAGTTCAAATAGCGTTGAAAACACTCTTGAACGTTTAGACCCCCAATTACAAATTACCAATTCAAGTTTATAATCAAACAATTAATGTGCGGAACATGAATATAAGCCAAACACAGAATTGATAAAAAATCTAAGCCAATTATAATCACATCCACAACAGAAAATAAAAGGCAAAGATAAAGGGAAGAGAGATGCAAACACAAGGACAACACGCGATGTGTTATCGAAGAGGAAACCGAAACCCTCGGCGTAAAACCTCCCCGCCGCCCTCCAAGCGGCCAATAATCCACTAGAAAATGTAGTTGGGATACATGAACAGCAATAAATCTTCCAAGCCTAATCTACCTAGGTACCTAAGCCCTCCAAGCTTCTTGCTCCAACGAGATTGCACCGAACCTTTTTCTTCTCTAACTTACCGGATTCCGTTATAGCCCATAGCATCAACCAATAACCATTGGTTCCTTCCAAACTGCTTCCCTTAGCACCAAAAGACCTTTTCACAGACGTGAGTGTGGTGAGAAAACGATTTGGTCAAGAACCTCTCAAGGATGTATCAATGGAGAGGAAGAGAGTAGAGGAATTTGAAGAGTCTCTTAGTGAAGATTAGGGATGAGGCAATCTTGTTTTTCTCTAGGGTTTCTCTCTCAAAATTCTTTCTAGAAGCTCTCTACATTTTGTGGGTATAAGGGTCTATATATAGTGGTGTGTGTTTGGAATACGAAGAGACATATTTTTCCAAACAGGGTAAGTTGGCGACTTGGCCTCGCGACTGGTCTAAGTCGCAAGTTCAAGCCGTGAGGTAACGGCCTAGCCAGCCTGGGACTTTTGTCCTGCAGTGCGACAGCTGGCGTGACCCTTCACCTCCCCGCATGCTTCTCACGTGTACTGCAGTTGGCGGCTTGCAAGTCGCGAGTCAGCCGCGAGTCCTAGTCGCAAGTCCCTGCTTCTTTGCACAAACTTGAGCATTTCTTCACACTTTCTCACACACTACCCTTACATGAATCCCACCTAAATACAGGGTTACTAAGTGTTAAATTACAAGCAAATTTGCACGAAATAAAGCCAACAAGATAGTTGATAAAATTCAATCTTACAATACAGTTTGGTAGCAATAAAATTAGTCATTGTTATTTTCAATTTTAAATTAATTTGGTTATTATTATTTCTAATTTGCAGTCATTCTAGGTCAAAATTGAAATATATAGTAAATATGTGTGTGTGCATGCGATAAATTCTAATCATGTGAACATGTTATTGTGAGAAAAAATGTGGTAGAAAGCATAGTCCTAGAATTACTCAAATTATAATCGATATAATTTCCTTATCTCTACTGGGAAAAGTGGGAAAAGGTTGAACTGATGGAGATGCAAGGAACTATTTGAACAAACAGTAGATTCCAAATACCATTACCTGCCCCAAGGTCAAAAAGAGAATATTTGTGACAAAAGAAATCATCAATTATTGATAGATGGGATGATTAGCTTTTTTCTTTTTTCCTTTTTTTAGAAAAAAAAAATGATTATCAATAGCTAGATTATCCGAATCATACGTACCAAAACATAGACGGGATGATTATCCAAAAATAAATAAAAAACTATAGAAAAAAAAAGTTAAAAAGTAACCCAGCAATTCAATTATTGATAGTTAATTAGCACATGAATCTACCGCTCTTCTCCATAGCAACAGAAACACAAAAGATTTCATAATTTAATTAGGCGTTAAATTATAATTGATATAAAATCACTTTTAAATGGGCAACCATCCATTTAGACTATTTTATTATACACGTATCACAAATCAATATATCACTTCAACATTTATAAAATAAAAACGTTATAAATTCATATTTGCCACACTAAAAAAAACAAACGTATCTCTCATCTTTTTCTCTTCCATTTGCACTCCTCTATCACTTTCACTCTTTGTTTTTTTCCCTTTATCTCTTTATGTTGAGCTGTTATTGCATAGACTTGCTTGCTTACTCTTTAGTGCAGGAAATCGTAGCAATATAATTCTCAGAGTACCGAGGTCGAACCACAAGGAGCAGGGTAAATTCAAAGACAATATAATTAAACAATAATTTGTGTGAAGAATAAAAGTAATTTTGCTTGATGATTTTTAACAAGAATAAAAATTAAACTGATTTAAATCAATAATATAAATACCAAGGCATCGGGGTGTTTTCCTATATCGATCTGAAATTCTTTGTGATTAAGAAATATATATTTCATAATTGATTGTTCTTATACAATCAAAACGCATGAAAACCTTGATTAATATTGGTGGTTAGAATAGTTTTAAGAAAAAAACTCATTCACTTTAAACGTTGATTTCTATTTACAACTATTAGAAATTCATCTAAACCATAAGAAAACAATGATTGAACCTATTCAAAGCATGGAAGAACTAATACAATCAAAGAAATCTAATTGAATAATCACAACATGTGGTTGTCTAAAATCTTAGAAAGAATCACATTCAATATTCATACCGTATAGAAGAAACATAAGCCCTAGCCCTCGCAAAGAGTTTAGGCTGCCATTAGAGAAAAGAAAATACATTTTTTTTTCTCTTCAAAATTCATTCTCTACAGCCTCCCTCCAAACCCTAACGTCAAAGTGTCTAAAAAAAATAAAACTTTTACTATTTTAATTTTCGTCCAGATTTACAGCAATAACTTGTGAGTTAATTTCGGCCTTCAAAAATTGTGAATTTCGGAAAAATTCAAAACTGGAAAGTTGTAGATATTTAAGTCATGGTTCCAACCCATCTGACCTTGTGTCAATTGGATTTTTGAGGAGAGAGACACGCACAAAGAGTAATGCTAGAGATATAAACTTTTTTACAAAAAAATTTACAAACTACTAATGTGGTTAGTGGTTATTGGTAAATGATAAAGTGATATTAATAGTGGAACTAAATGAAAACCAATAAGAAGTTGGTCACATCAACAGTTTGTAAAAATGTTGTAAAATAGTTTGTGATTGTAGCATTACTCTACGCACAAAATACTGATCAGTGCTCAAATCTGATTTTTCCTTTTCAGATTCTACCTCTTTAATTTCTTTCCTTATTTGAAGTTTCCAAACATGGTAGATGACCCAAGCACTCCAATTGCACCTCCTTAGATATTTAAGTATGGTCCTTTAGCTCTTCTTTAATTCTAGTTTGGTCCCCATTCTCTCACAAATTCCTGGAAACTCATTTTTTTCACATGATTTCTTGAAAGTAGAAAATTACACGCAATGAATACATCTTATTCAAGAAATTATGTAAAGATAAATAATAGGGACTCCTGCAATTCATGGCTTAATTATACAAATTAAGTATAGTAATAAGGATATAATGCCCATATAAATATATAACAAGTATACATTTTAAGGCGTTATCACCCCCCCCCCCAACTTAAATCTTGCTAGTCCCTAGCAATTCACAAAGCACCCATGTCTACTGAAAGTGAAAAATTAAAACTAAAATACAAGCCACTTTCGTAGGCTACATGACTGCACTTCCCATGTGCAGCAAGTCTTTGAACCCCTAGGTCAGCCCTAGTGGACGAGTTTACTCTCGTGAGGGTTTGCAGTGACTCTACCCACAAAAGTCAAAGGTTTCCTGAAAATTCTACAGCAAATGTTAGTTTGCTTTATTATTATATCATACAAATGAATTTCAATTTTGAGTTGGGATACTATTCATCATATTAAAGAGTTTCACTAGCTTCACTTTTGGAGTGTGTGTGCATAGCCCATCCAATCAAACTAGCTTTTCCAAAGATGCATAGACCAAGAATAATCTAGATTAGAGCCTCTACTCCAAAACCTCTCTTAAGTCATCAACACTCTAAAAGAACACACATAGAAGTAATGGTTTTTTCTCTTCAAATCACATGTGAACAAAAAGGAAAGAAGAAGTTTTAAGAATATCACATGTGTATACAAAAACAGCCGCTAAAACAACAAAAAAATCTCTTGGAAAGGATGTTGAATTCCTGGAAACATGAGGTTAATACCATTTCATCCCTAGTTTTTATACCAAACACATACCAGCCATGCACCTTTAGGATCAAGTAGGACTTTAAGCTCAATGGTAGTATAATCTTATGGCTAGGTAAAGGCAAACTGCTCTCTTTGAAATATGAGGTATATGAATCAAATGCAGAAAATTCAAGCCAAACCAACTTATAGCAGTAACAACCAACTTGAATCAAAATAACCTTTACTCAACCATATAACCCTTCTGAAATACATGAAAGATGTGTAAGACACCATGATTTATTGATTGATTATGTATGTCTTCTCTTTCTTCTTTTTCTTTTTCTTTTTTTTTTTTTTTTTTTTTTTTTTTATTCTTCTTCTTCTCTTTTTGATTTTTTTTTTTTGAAGAAAAGAGAGACAATGGTGGTATCTAAACTCAAAAGCTCAAAACTTGAACCCCAAAGAGAACCATAAATAAAAATGTTTTTGGTATTGTGAAAATTTCTCATGGCTCAAATGATGGTGACAATGGTTAATGTAAAGGTAGGTTGAATATTTGTTTAGCTGGTGACAAAAAATTGATGGCTTAGGCTTCATCTCCTAAAATTCCACATAAACCAGCATGCCTAAGACAAAAATAAGTAGGATCATGGTATATCTCCCATAATGTTTCCAGTAGTCAACCAAAAAATATAAGATTTTTACAAAAATGAAGCATATGAGAGAAATTTAAGAGTTCAAACAAAGATATACTCTCACAAAGAAAAGTAAGGCTCAAGAACTCTCTATGGGTTAGTTTCAGCTTATATCTAGCTTGTTCATGATCCATGCATATCCAACATCCAACCGTCCGCTAACCTGGCTATTGTGCTCAAAAGTTTCCAATTGTGCTCTTCATGAAAGAGTCTTAATATAACAAATAGTATAACCAACTCAGCATTATTTATTCCATCACATGATATAAAAATAAAGCTTATAACTCTTCTGCATTCAAATTCAAGGTTTTTTTTTTTAATTGAAAAGTTGCAACAAAAAGAAAGAAAAAAAAAATCATGCAAGGTGCAGCAAAAAGTTAACCTCTCCCCCAACTAAAATATTGCATTGTCCTCAATGTATCAAAGCCAAAATAAATTCAAGTATAAAGGGAAGAAGTTACCTTAAGCATTTAATTTTTTTTTTTTTTTGAAATTTCTTTCACACCTAAAATGTTAGCTCACAAAAAAAAATAAAAAAAAAAAAAAAAAAACAAAAAACAAAAAAACAAAAACAAAAACAAAAGGCAAAAGAAAAGAAAAAAAGAAAAAAATTAAAACAAATATGGTACAATTCATAAGGCTCTTTTAGAGTTCACTTACATCCCAATAGGCAGGGATCTCCAGTGACATAGTCTCCTCTCTAGTATAACTCCCCTAAATATGGTTTTAACCTTTGTCCATTTACTTTCAAAATCCTACCATCCTAGGGTCCTCAACTACTACAGCTCCATGGTTAAACACTTCCCTTACAATGAAAGGGCATCCCACTAGGTTTTAACTTACCTGGGCCTAAATATGCATATTTAAGACCCAGGCAGCAGCTTAAGCTCCAGCTGTGTGCCTCTTCACTTGAATGCACGAGCTTTTTTTTATTCTCTAGTAGCTCCTCAAAGCAAGGCTTCCATCCTTATTAATTGCCATCATCTGTTGTTCTTCCAAAACCTGTGAGGAATCCAACAAAGAAAAATTTTCAGATACATGAATATCACATTCTAAATCATAAGAACCAACAGAATTATTAAGAAAGTTTCAAGAGGATCAAAAAAATTCTTTTAAACTCTTCTTGAACCACCGCCCCAATGAGGTTCACATAAGCACAGTCATCATCCTCATGTGGTTGTTTAGCCACATGAAATATGTTTAGCTCCAAAGTCATGGAACCAAAAGTGAGTTGCATCCTTCCATTCCTGCAATTAATTAAAGCATTAGCTGTGGCAAGAAAAGGTCTACCCAAAATAATAGGGGTATGAACACTAGATGTAAAAGGTTGGTAATCTAGAACAATAAAATCAACAGATAATAAAATTGTTCAATTTTACCAACACATCCTCAACAATCCCCTCGGCCCTTACAAGTGGTCAGCTAACTGTAAAGTTATTAAGTAGGTTTTAACTCACCAAGTCCAAGTTTTTGATATACACTGAAAGGGATCAAATTAACACTTGCCCCAAGATCTAGCAATGCATGCTCCATGATGTAATCTCCAATAGTACAAGAGATCGTAGGACAACCTGATCCTTATACTTTGTGGGGTCTTATGTTGAATAACTGCACTTACCTGTTCTGTTAGGAATGCGGTCTTCTTCACATGATGCTTTCTCTTGATGGTGCATAGGTCCTTAATTACCTTGGCATATGCAGTCACTTGCTTGATAACATGCAATAATGGCAAATTTATCTTGACTTGATGCAAAGCTCTAATATCTCAGATGTGGTGTCCAATTCCTAGGTAATTTTAAGGCTTGTGGAAATGGTGAGGGATTGGGCATTGTTCAATGTCATCAAGCCAAGTACCAATTTATCATTCTCTTTTTCAACTAGGGTCTCCTTAGATTTCTTAGTTACTAAAGGAGAACTTTTATCAATCTCTTTACCACTCCTCAAAATGGTCACAGCTTTTACTTCCTCATGTTTATCCTTAGAGCCAATTTTTAGATTTTGATTGATGGGATTGGGTTGAGTTTGGGAAGGAAGCTTCCTCTCTCTATCCACTCAATGAATTTGTAAGCCTAGTTATATGACTCTTGGTCTCTCTTACCTCTTCATCTAGCCTAGTGAGCATGGATTCAAACTTTTGATTTTGCCACTTTGCCTTTGAATGAAAGTACTAAGTGCATCCTCCAAGGAAGGTCTAGATGATGATGATGCATGTGGTGAATTAAAATTCCTTGAGCAGGAGGATTCAACACATTGTCACTTATAACTCAAATACGGATGGTTTCGTATATTTGGGTTATAATTGTTAGAATATGAAGAATTATTTGGCCAATATGAATTAAATGCATGTACTTGTTCTTCTGGCACATTTAAGAATGATGAAAGTGATGCATTCATTTGTAGCATGGTTTATCTCATGACAGATTTTACACACCTCCATTGGTCCTCTCTAAAGGTAGCACTAACACTCTACTTCCTTTCATTTTGAGTGCCTCTCAATTTCTTTAGTTAACATGTGATTTTTGCACTCATGTATCATCTTCCCCAACTTGAAAACACTTCCACTAGAAGTGGTAGTGTTAGTTCTAGTCCTATCAGTAAGTCCATAGGGCTAGGTCCAGTCCATGTGTTAGAGTTTTCAGCTATCTCATCAAGATAATCCATTGCATCTTCGGGTTCTTTTTGTAAAAAGTCCCCTCCGCATGAGAGTTGAACAAACTGTCGTCCCTAGGTGTAAGTCCTTCATAAAAATAGCTAACCAACCTCCAATCTTCATACCCATGAGTTGGGCAGAAATTGAAAAGATCTTTGTACCTTTCCCAAGCTTGGTATAAGGTCTCATTTTCTCCTTGGACAAAACTAGCTATCCTTCTTTTTACTTGCTGGACTTTGTGGGAGGAAAATGTTTCTTAAAAAACTCTTTGCCATCTCCCCCCAGTACCTATAGACCTAGGTTTCAAGGTAAAGCCAACTTTTGCCTTATCCTTAGAGAAAAAGGAAAGAAACGTAACTTAGCAGTCTCAATAACATTTTGTGCATAGAAACTACTAATTACCTCTTCAAAAGCTCTAACATGGACATAAGGATTTTCATTTTCTTCCCTAAAGTCAGGAAGTATTGCTAATAAACCTTGTTTCACTACATGTGGTGCATTAGGTGGAAACATGATGCATGAAGGAACATAATTTTGTGGATGCAACAATTCATACATAGTTCTTCTTTTCTCCTCATGATTATTATGTGTTTCATCACCCATGATTGATGAAGAAGGTGAAGGCAAAGGTGTGTCAAAAAGATTACCAAAGTAAGTTTCAAAATTTCTAATCTGCCTCTCTTGTTTCTAACCCAAATGCTCATGCAACAATGAATGCACAATAAAATAAAATAAATAAAAACAAATAGAAAAATAAAAACAAAATAAGGAAAAAAATGGAACGAAATTACCAATGAAGAATTTCCACTAGTTATGCTTGCTCCAAAAATTGCCTCTGAACGCAATAGCTCCCCGCAACGACGCCAAAATTGCTTGCTCACTCCCAAGTGCAGGAGATCGTAGCAATATAATTTCGGAGTACCGAGGTCAACACAAGGAGCAGGAAATTCAAAGACAATATAATTAAACAACAATTTGGGTGAAGAAGAAAAGTACTTTTGCTTGGTGATTGTTAACAAGAATAATAATAAAAACTGATTTAAATCAATAATGTAAATATAGGCATCAGGGTGTTTCCCTATATCGATATGAAATTCTTTGTGATCTAAGAAAATATATATTTCATAATTGATTGTTCTTATACAATTAAAAACTTATGATTCGGTTGAATGAGACAATTCAAAAGCATGATAACCTTGATTAATAATGCGGTTAGAAAATTTTCAGAAAAACCCATTCACTTTAAAACCTGATTTCTATTTGAAACTATTAGAAATTCATCTAAACAATAAAAAAACATGATTGAACTTATTGAAAGCATGGAAGAACTAATACATCAAAAGAAATCTAATTGAACAATCAAATATGTTGTTGATAAAATCTTAAAAGAATCACATTGAATATTCATACCGTATAGAAGAAACATAACCCCTAGCCCTAGCAAAGAATTTAGGCTGCCATTAGAGAAAGAAAATACAATTTTTTCTCTCCAAAATTTGTTCTACAGCCTCCGTCCAAACCCTAACGTCAAAGTGTCCAAAGAAAATAAAACTTTTACCATTTTAATTTTCGTCCAGATTTACAACAGTAAATTGTGAGAATTCCGGCCTTCAAAAATTGTGAATTTCAAAAAACAAAACTGAAAAGTTGTAGATATTTAAGTCATGGTTCCAACTCATCTGACCTTGTGTCAATTGGATTTTGGAGGAGAGAGGTACGCACAAAATACTGATCAGTGCTCAAATCTGATTTTTCCTTTTCAGATTCTACCTCTTTGATTTCTTTCCTTAATTTGAAGCTTCCAATATGGTAGATGACCAAGCACTCCAGCTGCACCTCCTTAGATATTTAAGCATGGTCCTTTAGCTCCTCTTTAATTCTAGTTTGGCCTCCATTCTCTCACAAACTCCTTAAACTCATCTTTTTCACATAATTTCCTGAAAGTAGAAAATTACAACAATGAATGACATCTTATTCAAAACATTATGTAAAGATAAAAATAGGGACTAATGCAAATCATGGCTTAATTATACAAATTAAGTATAGTAATAAGGAAATAACGCCCACATAAATATATAACAAGTACACATTTTAAGGCGTTATCAAGTCCCAGACTATACTCCATCCCTCTCACAGAGGGGTGGGTCCCACCTACCATGGGGCCCACCCCTTTGTGAGAGGGAGGGAATATAGTCCGGGACTATATAATAATTTTTCCCCTATGTTGCCTTGTAGCTCTTTGTCTCTCCCTCTTCTCTTGCTCTCTATCTTTGTCTCTTTGAATTGCAGACCAAAACACATACTAATCACATAGAAAAAAATGCCCAATTGCCTTTCCCATTTTAAGAGGGAAGAAAATTTTGCTCCACATTTTTTGGCCTTTTGGGCTTTTAATTGTAAATAGGAGGGGCTGTTCCCATTTCCTCACTTCTTGCCTCTGTTTTGTCAGTAGAAGATAGAGAGATGTTTAGGACCCTTATCTTTCCTTTGTATCACTTTTTTGAAAAAAAAGTCTTCTTACAAAAAAAAAATAAAATAAAATAAAAATTGGCTTGCCCATATTGGTATCATCATAACCATAAACATCAATTCCAACAAAGTTTTGCAAAAGAGAGCTTAAGCCCTCAAATGATGTTTAAGAGTTCCAACATTAGCACAGTATTCTAAGCACTCTGAAATGACATGTGAAAACGTTCATATTTTAACACAATTGATAACTTAAAAATGAATCTAGACACTGAAGGAGAGGGCTACCCTTTGACTGCATATAGACAGCCTTCAATAGCACAATTTTTCAATAATTTTTATTTGGGCACATCGTTTACATTATTCTTTTACTTACCAATAACTGCTCATTATGTCAACAATTTAAAAAAAAAAAATGGTTTATAACTCTAACATTTTCCTTGAATAATACTCTAGCTTGTTAGACCTAAATGAAAATCAAGTCTATTGAACAAATAACTACATCAGACCATCTACAGGAACACCCGGCCACAAGGCTACCTTTCAGGACTCCTTAGAGCAACCAAAAAAAAAAAAGTTAATTGTTTGATAGAAACCTCAAAATTAAATCTTATTTCTTTCTTACCAAATGAAATTTTTTAAACAATTATCAATTATCAACCACAATATTTACCCTCATAATCTAGTCATCACTAAGAATAAATATGAACAATTTGGAAGAAGAAGAAACAATTATGCTCCATAAAAATATAGATCAATGACAGTAGGACCTTATAACACACTAAAATTACAAACTAAACCAAAGAAGCCTGAAATAACAATATACACTTGATGCATGCTATATAAATCCTAGCTTAGTATTAAAGGAAACAATAATAATAAAATTTCACTGTAAAGAAAAATTACAAACAGTCCATAGTTTAGAATTTAAAAATATGTCTTGGTATGATGGTTACTCCACATGTTAAGTGCTTGTGAGGTGTGAGGGGCAAAGACCAAGGTTCAAATCTCCAAAAGAGAGTTTCACATACAAATACATTTAGATTGGGCTAGAGTGGAATTTCTATCTTGTACCCAAAAAAAAAAAAATTAAAATATGTACCTGGATTGTTGATCGAGAAAGTCCATATATTACAAGCTTTACACATAATTAAACTAGTCTAGAAGTAGCTAGACCTTAGACTTTCCATAAATACACAAAATACATAGATGAAGGGCAAGTTCAAATTACACATAAACTATCAGTATATTTAATAGCTTTACATTATATGTGTTGGATTGATATCTACAAAGCTCTACACCAAACACATAGATGAAAGGCAAGTTCAAAACACACACAAACTATCAGCCATTTATTAGCTTCACATCATAATGATTATATGTGCCGAATCAAAACCAATAAAAGATCTAACAAGGATGCTCCTACAAAAAAATAAATAAATAATAACGCATTAAATTTTTTTTTTTTTTTTTAAGCACTAGTTTTTCTAGTAATTTTGTTAACATTCTAATCTTTATTTCTACACTTATTCTTTAAACAAAATAAACCAATGAGATAAACTCATTCAAACACAATTTATTTTTTAGTGTTTTTCATTTGCCGTCCAATTATTTTGGTTAACCTTGAAAAATTCATCAAAACTCAAATTGTAATTAGCAGTATTAAGTATATTACGAATGAAAATAAATCAATAAATTTCTTAAGAGATTCATCTGACTTAAAAAAAGGGTAATTTTCATGATTTTAAAAACTAGAACGGCCAAAGAACTGAAAAAAGGAATCGGTTCTCTTATTATTATTATTATTATTGTGGGGGTGAAAAGCCCAACCTAACGTATTGGCCTAAGGCCCTATTTGAGACCACTGTTCTGTCCGAAGAGATGAAAACACTCAGTTAGAGGCCCAAGTAAAAGTGGCATGTCTGGAGAGGGACACCGGCTTGATCCGAGGAGATGTTCATTTGTCCGAGGAGTCCAATATCCTCGTATCCGAAGAAGTTTGACCCCACAGGTGTATGGGAAGCTCAAGTCATCCTTCTGACAAATATAATGAGGGAAATGAACCTCAGACACGCATGCGGATAACAGGAACGGAGAAATATCAAGGAGACAGACTTCAACAACCTCATTAAATGCACTGCACCTACTTCCCTGCCACATTAATGTGGAGATGACACCTGAACAGTGCATCTCAGCTACCACCACTCACACAAGGCTAGAGATGGTGCATGATGGGATATGCACTCAAGTGGGCGTCTAGATGATGAACAAGTGGACGGTGAAGATGTAGAAGGGAGTACTATATAAGATGGGGATGCCTCTGATAGAGGGGGGAAAAAAGAAGGAGAAAGCTTCATTATTGTAGTTCCAAGAACTGTAACCAACTTTATTAAATACAAACTCCTCTTCGGACGTCACGTTTCCTCGGTCCGAGCACGTTTGAATACAAATTTTCTCAAAACACTGTGTCCTACACTGTTAATTCATTGTTAGCCTAGCTCTTTCACCCACTCTCTACAAATTTATTGTCTTGGTTCAGTGGGCTCAAAATCCATACCTTCTTGGGCTTGGGCTACAAAAATTTGTCCCTACAATTGGTGCCGTCTGTGGGAGAGCTTGTGCAAGGGTGAAAACAACAGTTGATGATGGCAGGCCAGGTGAACAACAAGCAGAGGTCCAGGCATCCCAACACGTGGACCCTTTTGTTAACTTAGAGAGAAGACAAAATCGTGAGGGCAGTGTACACACTCTGCGCCTTAGCCAGAGCCAGTCACAGGGCGGAAGTCACATGTCCCATGCAGAGAAGAACCGTGACTTACAACTTGAATTTGAAAAACTAAAAAGGGAGTTGCGCCATGCAAAGAGGAAACGGGCTTCCTCATATTCTGATGAGGATCTTGATGACGAGTGGGATGTCACTTATCAGCATAAATCTAGGACACCAGCCAGCGAGTCCTACACCTATGAAGAAGAGTCCCATCGTAAGAGGCAACCTAGAAGCCCATCACGTGGGACAAGGAGAACGATGCCATGAACAGGGCTCTGAATCAGATTTCTAGGTCACCCTTCACGCACAGGATTGAGGAGGCGAGACTTCCTCGGCGCTTTAACCAACCAACGTTCACCATCTACAATGGTAAAACTGACCCCGTGGAACATGTGAGTCATTTTAACCAGAGGATGATTGTCTATTCCAGAGACGAAGCTCTGATGTGCAAGGTTTTCCCTTCTAGTCTTGGGCCTGTTGCCATGAGGTGGTTTGACGGTTTGAGGGCAGGCTCATCAACTCCTTCAAGGAGCTCACTCAGCATTCGGCTCCCGTTTTGTCACATGCCAGAAGAGTAGCCAGACCCTTCTCTTCACTGCTATCCTTGTCCATGCAGGAAGGCGAGTCCTTGAAGCATATTCATACAGATACTGGGAGATGTTCAATGAGATGGAGGGCAACAATGATGCAATGGCCCTCAGCACGTTCAAGCTCGGCCTCCCTACTGACCACGGTTTGAGGACATCTTTATCTGGCAAAACGGTCACAAACGTGCGTCAACTAATGGACCGCATAGAAAAATATAAGAGAGTTGAAGAAGATCAGCAGCAAGGGCAAGGGAAAAGGACAATGTTATCCCCAGGAGAGGAGGGATTTCAGGTCGGACCGTTACAACCACAGTAAACCGCGTAGGGATTTTGTTGGGCAATCAGGATCGACGAATCCTCAAGCGGTCAACACCGTGTTCAAAGAGCCAGTGCACCAGGTCCTGGAAAAGATCAAGAATGAATCATTCTTCAGGTGGCCGAACAAGATGGTAGGAAACCCCGAGAGGCGCAACCATAATCTCTACTGCCAGTACCATCAAGACCATGGGCATACCACGGAGGATTGTAGGAGCTTGTGGGATCACTTGGACCAACTGGTTCACGATGGCAGACTGAAACACCTCTTGCACCCCTCCAGCGGCCGAGGAGGCAGACGGGCTCAGGGCCGCGAAGAGATGACCCCTCAAAGCCGCCGCTAGGGACTATAAACGTTGTCTTCGCCGTGCCGGGGAGAACATGATCCTGGCCATTGAAAGTTATATCGTAGGCCGACCATCAGCAGGGGAGTCAAGCCGAGGTCCTGAAGAGAGTAAGTATGGTGCCTCCCCCCGCTGCAGATAGGGTTCTTGGACGAAGACATGATGGGCACCATTCAACCCCATGATGATGCCTTAGTCATCACCCTCAGAATAGGAGGGTACGATGTGAAGAGGGTGATGGTGGACCAGGGCAGTGCTGTGGAGATAATGTACCCAGACCTCTACAAGGGGCTAGGCCTAAAACCCCAGGACCTGACGCCATACAATTCCCCCCTCATAAGCTTTGAAGGAACCTGTCACCCCCGAAAGGCCAGATACGTTTACCTGTGTAGGCCGGCTCCGAGGTGGTGGAGCTGATTTTAAAGTTGTGGACGTATATTCACCCTACACGGCACTCGTAGGCAGACCTTGGATTCATGCACTTGGGGCTGTCCCCTCTACTTTGCACCAGAAGGTCAAATACCCATCTGAAGGGCAGATCCATGAGATCCGAGGAGATCAGTCCGTTGCCCGACAGTGCTGGTGGCTGCCATTCAACATGAGACCCAAGCCGAGTCTCGGCCATATCCGAAAGGGGTTTATAGCAGCTACAGTCTCGGGAGCTGCCCGTCGAAGATTCAGATGAAGGCACTCGATGTGAAGATCTAACGAAAGTGGTTATTGGAGATGACCCCGATAGGTTCTTCCTAGTCGGATCTCAGCTGCCTCTCAAGAGAGGGAGGGGCTAATAGGGTTCCTCAAGCGAAATCTCGATGTGTTTGCCTGGAGTGCTTATGAAGCCCCAAGGGGTAGATTCCGGAGTTTATATGTCACCACTTGAAGGTGAATCCACTGGTCACCCCCAAGAAACTAGCCTTTTCGGCGCCCGTCCAAGGAACATGCTGACGCAGTGAGAGAGGAGGTAGCGAAACTCAAACAAGCTGGGGCTATCAAAGAAGTTTTTTATCCTGAATGGCTGGCAAATACCGTGGTGGTAAAGAAGAAGAGTGGAAAATGGCGAGTGTGCGTAGACTTCACCGATTTGAATAGGGCTTGCCCCAAAGAGCCATTCCCTATGCCGAAAATTGATCAGCTAGTGGATGCCACTGTCGGCCACCCTCGATGAGCTTCCTAGACGCCTCCAAGGCTACCACCAGATACCATTAGCCCCGGATGACCAGAAGAAAACTTCTTTTGTCACTCCTATTGGTAACTACCACTATAAAGTGATGTCATTTGGCTTGAAGAACGTGGTGCTACCTACCAGAGGATGATGACGAGGATGTTCGAGCCACAGCTGGGCAAAAATATCGAGGTCTACATAGATGACGTGGTGGTGAAGAGCAAGGTTGTCGCCGAGCATGTGAAGGACCTTGAAAAGTATCTTTGAGGTTCTAAGAAAGTACAAGCTGCGACTGAATGCTTCTAAGTGCTCATTGGAGTGGGGTCCGGCAAGTTTTAGGTTACATGGTGACTCACAGAGGGATTGAGGTTAACCCTGACCAGATAAGGGCCATCAACGATCTACGGGCTCCTCGGAATCCCAAGGAAGTTCAGAAACTAACCGAATGACTGCTGCCCTCAATCGTTCATCTCTAGATCAGCAGACAGGTGTCGGCCTTTCTTTTCTCTGCTCTACAAGTGGAAGGGATTCGAATGGACTGAAGAGTGTGCTTTGGCATTTCAGCAACTCAAGATTATCTAGCTCGGCCACCAATCATGTCCAGTCCTGAGCCAGATGAGGTACTGTTCGCCTACATTGCCGTAGCTCCCTGTGCGGTGAGCCTGGTGTTGATACGATCAGACTGTGGTGTACAAAGACCGGTTTATTACGTAAGTAAGGCGCTGCATGAGGCCGAGATCCGTTACTTGCCTCTGGAGAAGGCTATCCTAGCGGTAGTGCTCGGCACACTGGAAACTACCTCACTACTTCCAGGCCCACACGGTCATTGTTCTCACTCAACTCCCACTCAAAGCTATACTCCGAAGCGCTGATTACACTGGTCAGGATTGCCTAAATGGGGTACGATCTTAGGGGCTTTTGATATAAGATATATGCCCCGCACATCATCAAGGGCCAGGTCCTTGCGGATTTGGTGGCTGAGTTCACAGAAGCCCCAACTAGAAGAAGTAAAGCCCACGCCAGACATGGATGACAAATCAGTTGGCATGATATCCCAACAGAAATCCCTCCCATTGGGAAGTGTACGTTGATGGCGCGGCGAACCTAAAGAGGGTTCTGGAGTTGGCTGGTGTTGATATCCCCCTGAGAGGATCATTATCGAGAAGTCGCTAAGGCTGGACTTCTTGGCAACGAATAATGAGGCGAGTAACGAGGCCCTGCTGATTGGGAATGGCTATGGTCCTGAAGAATGGGGGGAAAGTCTGTGGAGTTGTTCTCGGACTCAAGGTTGGGTCGTAGGGTCAAGTACAAGGAGAGTTTCGAGGTGAAGGACGAAAGAATGCAGGGGTACGTGAGCCGTGTCTAACATCTGCAATCAGAGTTGACTCTTTCAGTTTGCTACACATCCCCAGAAGTGGGAACTCACATGCTGACTTCCTTGGCCACGCTTGCTACCTCCTCGGACCAGGACCTACCGAGAGTCTCCTTGTCGAGGACTTGCACAGGCCTACAGAGCGAAAGCGAGGCAATCCAGGTTCAACCAGGTCAGGGTCGTGCCCTGCTGGATGGATCCTATAATCAAATTCCTCAAGGAAGATATATTGCCAGAAGTGAGAAGGGAGAAGCTGACAAAGTCCGGAGGAAAGGCGACGCGGTTCTTGTTATCCGAGGGACCATAAATATACAGACCTCCTATTCGGGACCATACTTGTTATGCATGCATCCTGAAGCGACTGAGCTATTACTGGAAGAGCTACACGAAGGAATTTGTGGGAGCCACACTGGAGGTAGATCCTTGGCTCACCGAGCCCTCACCCAAGGTTATGGTGGCCTAACATGCAAAAGGAAGCCCACGAGTATGTCAAAAAGTGTGATCAATGCCAGCGCTTCGCTCCAAACATTCACCAGCCAGGGGAACTCTTAATCCGCTATCTAGCCCATGGCCTTTCGCCCAATGGGGCTTGGATATCGTGGGACCCTTCCCCTAAAGCTGCAGGAAACAAGAAGTACCTTCCTGTCGGCACAGACTATTCACCAAGTGGGTTGAAGCCGAGCCGTTGGCCAATATCAGAGATGTTGATGTGCAAAAGTTTGTGTGGAAGAATATTGTCACTCGGTTTGGATTTCCTCACACTCTCGTCTCGGAAATGGCCTAGCAGTTCGATAGCAAGGCATTTAGGAGTTATTGCAGCGAGCTGGAATTATAAACAGATACTCCACTCCTGCCTATCCCCAAGGGTAATGGACAAGCAGAAGCTGTCAATAAGGTCATACTGAATGGCTTGAAGAAGAGGCTGGACGACGCAAAGGGCAAATGGGTAGAAGAGTTGCCACATGTGCTTTGGGCTTACAGAACTACGCCTCGTAGGTCTACGGGTGAGACCCCCCTTCTCCATGACCTATGGGGCCGAAGCTGTCATTCCTTTGGGAGACCGGGTTTCCCGACGTTGAAAACTAGCTCGTTCAGTCCAGTCGACAACGATGAGCAACTACAGAAGAGTTATGGACCTCATTGAGGAAATGAGGGAGAACGCAATGGTTTCGGCTGGCACATTAGCCAACAAAAACTCAGGCAAGGCTATGATGCTAACGTAAAGCTAAGGCCTCTAGAGCCTGGTGATCTAGTGCTGAGGAAAGTTGTGGGCACCGCAAAAGAATCCAGCCTGGGGAAAACTAGGACCCAATTGGGAAGGGCCATATCGCATCACTTCAGGAGCAGGCATTGGGGCATATTTCTTGGAGGACCTGGATGGTCATGTAATACACGTCCTTGGAATGTAAATAACCTCAAGAGGTACTTTATTAATCGAATCTTTTCTTCACCATATGCCAATTCGCTACGTAAAGTTTTCTCTCAAGTGTTTAAACTTAAATCCGATCATGCCTGTAGTCCTCGGACCAGATGATTCGGGTTAGTTAACACTCATTCGCCATTTGCTCTCAAGTGTTTAAACTTAAATCCGATCATGCCTGTAGTCCTCGGACCAGATGATTCGGGTTAGTTAACACGCATTCGCCACTTGCTCTCAAATGTTTAAACTTAAATCCAATCATGCCTGTAGTCCTCGGACCAGATGATTAGGGTTAGTTAACACTCCGTTACAGTTCTATAGTGTTTAAACTTAAATCCAATCATGCATGTAGTCCTCGACCAGATGATTAGGGTTAGTTAACACTCTGTTACAGTTCTATAGTGGTTTAAACTTAAATCCAATCATGCCTGTAGTCCTCGGACCAGATGATTAGGGTTAGTTAACACTCCGTTACAATTCTATAGTGTTTAAACTTAAATACAATCATGCCTGTAGTCCTCGGACCAGATGATTAGGATTAGTTAACATTCCGTTACAGTTCTATAGTGTTTAAACTTAAATCCAATCATGCCTGTAGTCCTCGGACCAGATGATTAGGGTAGTTAACACTCCGTTACAGTTCTAAGTGTTTAAACTTAAATCCAATCATGCCTGTAGTCCTCGGACCTAGATGATTAGGGTTAGTTAACACTCCGTTACAGTTCTATGGTGTTTAAACTTAAATCCAATCATCCTGTAGTCCTCGGACCAGATGATTAGGGTTAGTTAACACTCCGTTGCAGTTCTATGTGTTTAAACTTAAATCCAATCATGCCTGATAGTCCTCGGACCAAATGATTAGGGTTAGTTAACACTCCGGTGCAGTTTCTCTAAGTGTTTAAACTTAAATCCAATCATGCCTGTAGTCCTCGGACCAGATGATTAGGGTTAGTTAACACTCGAATACGTTCATCCCCCGTGGCCCCTGAATCAAATGACACAGGTTAGTCAATACCCCCACACAGCTATTGTCGCTGGGGGCTTAGTGCTAAAATTCCTGATTGCGTTTAAATTGATTCTAACTTATGACTGTCTTCCTTAGTTATATTTAATTTGAAGCCGAGGGGGTAGTAGCACTTTACATATTTGGAAAAGCGTGTGAAGCTTACATAACTACTCGCTGCAATCATTACTTATTAATGAACTTTTATTCGGACTGTTCTTTTCAATATCAATTTCAATTACTCCCACCATCAGTATGATGTGTCAATCAAGTTCATTTGCATTATTCTGTTATAATTGCAATGTACAGTTATACGCAGCAGTAATAGGTAATAAAACGTGTATCAAAAACATCAGAGACAAAGGGAAGCCATTTCATTAATAAAAGAAAAGAGTTTACAATTTCTTGGATAAAAAACAAAAATAAATACAAGTGCAAAACAAAAGCCCCATGTATCTATTCTTTTGCTGGAGGGGAGCACAGGGTCAGCAAGCTTGGCCTGTCCGAGCAGGTGCTTCAGGGGGCTTGATCCTTGGGCTCAACAGGAGTCCTTCTCTTTGCCCGACCCTTGGCCTTTGTCTTTGGCTGGTTCAGCTGGTTTACCCTTGTCACCTGGCCTGACCAGCCTCTTTAGGTGCATCAAGGGTGGATGGAGGAGCTTGACTGACCAGGTTTGGCTCCGAAGCCTCTGGAAGCTGTGGAGCAGGAGGATCATCCACCGGGAGCTCTCGGATCTCAGGATCGTAGTATACGCTCCCGGGCAGCCTCAGCTCAGAGTCTGCAGGCACTCCAGCGGCGTCCAGCGCCTTACTCCAACTTATGCCGCAGTAGTCTCGGCTAACCGAAGCAAATTGCTCCATAAGCTGGGACGAGGTCTGCTCCACCCCCAACTGGTATGCCGCCTTCCTCTCAACCTCAACCGCCTCCTTGGCCAATTTGGCATTCTGCTCGGCCACTTGGGCGCTCGCCTTGGCCCTTAGCAGTTCAGCCTTGAGACCCTTTACCAGCTCCCTCTCGGTCGCAAGATTGATCTCTGTCGCGTTTAGCAATTTACGCTGTTCCTCAGCCTGTTTTTCAACATTCTTAATCCCAGCGTCAAGGCTTTTCTTCTGGCTGGTCATCTCTTTGAGGTCCTCAGACAGACGGGCATAATCGTCCTTCAGTTGGCCCAGAGATTTCTCCGCCTCGTCTCGAGAACAGAACGCTGCCTGGGTCTCAAGGTGGCTCTTCTTGTTCCATTCCTCGGCCACATAGATCTGCTGGGTGACCTGCATAATGGAAATTCCGAATGTCAAGCGCAGAAAAATAGGAAAAGCAAAAGTGTCAGTGATTCAGCTAATCGGACTGAGGTCACTTACCATGGCTATATCCCTCTTAAGGGATTGAAAGAGCTCCTGCTGGTTGAAACGCCTGTAGGACTCCATGTCGTGGGGGAGGAGGAGTGGTTGCTGCAGAGCCTCAACAACATAGCCTGCCCTCCCTCCATCATAATTCCTGAGGGAGGTCTCCCAGAGGATTGGAGCGCCCTCCAAATCCAACTTTGGAGACCAGATTCGCGGACCTCCCCCTCGGCGGACATCTGCCACCACGACATCGTCTCGGCTTTCAGTGGACGAGGCCCTGTGGGTCCGGTGGTCTTTTACCACTCTCAGCTGCTTGGTCCTTTTGGCTGGCGGCACTTGCCTTTCCTCAGCATCAGGATGGGGCCTTTTCATCCTCAGGTCAGGAACGGGCTTTAAGCCAGGGTCAGGTACCTGGGGTGGCGCTGGAGGCAGGTTCACCACCGGTTGGGAAGTCCCGGGACCTTTCTGCTCGGCCCTTTTTCCCCTACTCTTCATCAAACTCCTCAAGTCCATATCGTCGTCCGAGGAGCCTTCGAAATGAGCAGCTAGCAGATTAAGGTGAATGCCTGATTGTCTGTCGGTCTCTCCCTCGGCGTCTGAGACCTCTATCACTCGATTTACTCCTGAAGCCTCTCCCCCGAACTGAAATCTGTCTATCTGCTCCTCTAGTGAGGAGGTGGAAGAGCCGACCCTCTCACCTTCAACCGCCTGTCCGAGGGGAACTTGCTGGAGTGGTTGGACAAGAGGGGGTATAGCCTGAGGACGTGGATGGGGTACGGGTTCAAGCTCGTACGGCGCCAAAAAACCCTTCCGACCGACGTCAATACGTGCAAGGCGATGGTCTCCTTGAACAATCGCGTTGCCGACTGGTTGGAAACCCTTTGGCTTTCCTGTGTATCCCAGAATTAGGGGAGCCGATCAGAGCTATCCGTCCTCGCTCACGAAAATCTCCGATCTCAACAGAAAATTAAGGGCGGCAATGTTCGTAAGGCTGAGCCGAGGAGCAACGAAGTTTTTATCTGTTACAAGGCACAGCAAAGCTATGTTAGAGACTCAGAAATAGCAGCATAAGAAGAATCAAAAACCATTAAAAGACGAGGACCCTAGGCCTATGGTTAGTGTCCCTAAATCTAACATGTCCCACCTGGCTTTCCATGCTTGGTTGGGCAATGATGGCCGTCATGCCATGCGCCCGAGACGATCACATAGTCGTCTTTCATCCCTTTGTTGGATTTGGGGAGGCAGGAAATGAGCCTAACAACGTCGGACCGGGATTTTAAATAATATCCCGTATCTTGTTGGCTGTGGCACTCGTACATATGTACTAAGTTGAGCCAGGTGAGTCCCAATCCTAGGTGAAGGTTAAGGTCCTCAATGGCTCCTAGGATCCTAAACATGTTGGGCGCGCACTGCCAAGGAGTGAGCCTATGGTTTCGAAGATAGCTAATGGTGATGGGACCAATGGGGATTGTCATTCCCCCTTCTTTGAAGGCGATGAGAGGGATAACGACTTCTCCCGTCTTCCGATTTGTTTGTATTTTTTCTAGGGGGCAATACCTCACACCCACGTTTGGGGGTATGCGATACGCGGCCCTGAACGCCTCCATTTGCTCAGGGCTATCTACCAAGTACTGGAGTTTCCCCATGGTGCTTAAACAAAAATGCCTGGCCGAAGAGAAAACTAAAGGATTTGGCGGACGACGACTTACAGGACTAGGTCGGAGAAAGGATCTCAGGCGCGTAGAAAGGTTCGTGAAGATTCTGGGGAAGACTGGAACCGGCGACTGAGAGATTTGGACGGAGTGGCACGCTTGTTCTTGCTGGAGTGTCTGAAGATTTGCAAAGTGAGAAAAAAATAACTTCCTCTGAGGTTTTATACGGGGTCAAACGAAGAGTCAGAGGCACTCCCGCCCAAATTCTGAAGAAAAAACCACAGCCGTTGGATCAATCATTCACCGTTGGATACGAAGGACAAGGCCACCTGGTGCAATTAATACAACGCCTTGGGAATATGGAAACTGCAACGGCATTAATGAAGCGTCTATTTCTATGCCTACACACGTGCCAGTTCAAATTTGCCTGTTCTCAAGCTTTTGCGCCGTGGCAAGTCAAAATCCTACTTTTTCTCTTCGGATGCGAGGGAAAAACTACAATTTTGAGGGGCTATTGTGGGGGGTGAAAAGCCCAACCTAACGTATTGGGCCCAAGGCCCTATTTGAGGATCACTGTTCGTCCGAAGAGATGAAAACACTCAGTTAGAGGCCCATGTAAAAGGAGCATGTCTGGAGAGGAACACGCGCACGATCCGAGGAGATGTTCATTTGTCCGTGGAGTCCAATATCCTCGGATCCGAAGAAGCTTGGCCCGACAGGTGTATGGGAAGCTCAAGTGATCCTTCTGACAAATGTAAGGAGGGAAATGAACCTCAGACATGCATGAGGATAAATAGGAACGGAGAAATATCAAGGAGACAGACTCCAACCACCGCATTAAATGCACTGCACCTACTTCCCTGGCCGCATTAATGTGGAGAAGACACCTGAACAGTGCACTCTCAGCTACCACCACTCACACAAGGCTAAAGATGGTGCATGATGGGACATGCACTCAAGTGGGCGTCTAGATGATGAACAAGTGAACGGTGAAGATGTAGGAAGGGGGTATCATATAAGAGGATGCCTCTAATAGAGGGGGATCGAAAATGAGAAGTAGAAAAGAAAAAGCTCCATTACTGTAGTTCCAAGAATTCTAACCCAACTTTATTAAATACAAACTCCTCTTCGGACGTTACGTTTGCCTCTGTCCGAGCATGTCTGAATACAAATTTATCCACAAACACTGCTGTCTTATACTGTTAATTCATTGTTAGCCTAGCTCTTTCACCCACTCTCTACAAATTTATTATCTTGGGTTCAGTGGGCTCAAAATCCATACCTTCTTGGGCTTGGGCTACAAAAATTGACCCTACAATTATTATTTTTTTTTTTTGGTTCTTGACTAGTTTTTTGATACTAGTTCCAAGTCCTACTCCCGATTCCAAGTCCTACTCCCAATTCAGCTAGTTGAATCAATCTGGTCCAGTTCGGTTTTTTAAACAGTGGTAATTCTTATTGCACACAGTATGCACATAGACACACTGCATACAACAACCAAAATCATGATTTGAAGTTGCGATTATACATGTGTGCAATAATCACTACCCTTAAAATAAATCAACTTGGTGTCTAGTCGGTAGTTAAGCCTCATTCCACAAGAACAATACCCACCTTGGTTTGTAATGACTAGTCGGCAATTGTCCAGATCAGATGATTCTTGAAAACCCAGTGGCAAGCCTCGATCTAACCAGGACCTGACGCTATAGTTAATTTAGCTTGATTCGGGTTCGAATCAGACGTTTGCATGTGACAGCTAGCAACACCGTGATTGATCTATTTGTTTGTTTGATTTTTTAAAAAACAATATATCATACTTATCTTTGTAGTTTTTTCTTGCCCTACAGATCTTTTCTTTTCTTTTTTTGAAATCAAAATATCTTTGTATCTTTTACATACATACATATATATATATATATATATATATATATATATATATGGGAGGTTGACAACCTAATTTTTCAAGAGCATACTTAATGTCTATGTATAAAGAGTTTTTTTTTTTTGGGAGATCATTGCCCCCTTCCCCTTGCTAGGGTTAATATCTGTTTCCCATAAATAATTCAAAAACCACATTTTTCCACAACTAGCATTTTCCTGGTAGAATGTGACCAGTTGTTTATTATTTTCATATAAATGCATTACTTTTCCTCCACCACTTTCAACTTGTCACATCAAAATTATAACAAATTTGTGACACAAAAAGTTATGGTTTTAGATTTTTTTTCTTTTCTTATGATGGAAAAGTTTAGAGTTTTACTTACTTTTTCACATCATTCCTCTGTAATTAGAATGTGACTAGCTGTTTATTATTTTCATATAAATGTCACTTTTCCTCCACCGCTCTCAACTTGTCACATCAGAATTATAACAAGTTTGTGGCACAAAAAGTTATGGTTCTAGATTTTTTTCTTTTCTTATGATGGAAAAGTTCAGAGTTTTACTTACTTTTTCACATCATTTCTCTGTAGTTAGAAAAAAAATCTAAAACTACATAAATTTTCACAACTTCTTGCCACAACTGTGATGTGGCAATGTGTACAGTTGTGGCAATGTGTAAGTGATAGAGAAAAATTAGTTAGTTCATTTGAAAGTGACAAACAGTCACATAAAATAATTACGGTAAAAATTATGACTTTGTATGTGGTACTAAAATTACTCGATTTTGTTATGCTTGTAATTGATTACTATCTTAAATGTTATGTAAAACGTGAAAATGACAACAACAAAAAAAAAAAAAATTCATAGCAAGTAGAATATATGATTGAAGAGTTGCTAACACGAGTAGCAATCGAATTTTTATTTATTTATTTATTGAAGAGCTCTAATTCCTCCCAAGACACACAAAACAATGAAATAAATGGCTTACTCAGCAACAATGGTGATCAAATCCTTTCTGGAACTTGGAATTTAAATAGTTGAATATTTCACTAATTTTTAAAATAACTCTAGCTAACTTAAACAAGGAAAACACCTCAAATCCATGATCCAAACACTGCATAAAGGACTTCAGCCTTTTCATGACAGTCATGGTCATCGTAATAATGCAACAATAGGGGCTGGCCTATTTCAAATCTTACTGTTATGATGATAGTATTTACCTGGTATGGCGTTAAAACAAGCAACTGCTTGAAGCCCCAGGCTAGTGGAAATCACAGATAGAACCCTCATTCTCACCAAACCCAGCCCCACACTAGTAAGCGTTTCTGCTGTCTATCATTAATCATCATTATGATAACGCAAGGACCCAAAGACAATACTAGTTTAAACTTCCTTTACCTTATCGAGCTGATAGTTACTGATATGCAACCCAGCAAGCACACATTTGGGTAAGGGACAGCCACTTCTTCAGGCTCGATAAGCAGTGTAGTGAACTTATCTGCATTAGTTCAGTTGCATTTCTTGACAATGAAAGATATGTTCCCTTAAGAAACCAGCTCAAAAAATCAGCCAACTCTTCCAGACAATAAACGCCGTCCTACCACAACAGCACTGTGGGTACAGCTACTTCAAACAGCACTGTGGGTACAACTACTTCAAACTCGCTAATGGTATTAATTATCAGCAGGACAAAACAGGCGAGCAGCATGCTCTCCATTCCCATATGAAACCAGGGAAATTTATCACATTTGTTTCATATAATACTGACTACAGATGGACAAATGCAGATATATAACTTGACGGCATGAGAACAAGAAAACAGAAACATTTTGCAAGCAAAAATACTAGGTTATACAGAGTATAGAGATAGAGACACGGAGTTCATAATATCAATCTCAAATATATAATCTAATAGACAGAACATTTTACTCTCCAAAAGCAAATAGACAGTAAACAAATAAAAGCTAGTTGCTTTATCTTTATCAGGCTGCAGCCTTCACCAACTGCTTGGATGTCCAACCAATGGTTCCAGCGGATCTGCTGCAAAGGTAGAAACAACATGGGTAGTACTAGCTTCCAAATTTCCTCTGCCTAAAAGTGAACTTCAATGAGCATTTGGGAGAACGGGTGCCCCAAAGACTAGTAATTTTCTTTCTGCATTTCATTTTATTTTTGGGTCAGGATGTAATAGGAAAGTGAACACTGTCCAGAAAAGTCACTCTTCAACAACATTCACAAGCTCATATTCAATCAGTGACAGGTTATTATCTTCCTTCACAGTGAAATCAGCAGGTTCAGTGACTTCAACACGGCCCCACTTGTCCACAGCAAGCCTCATTGATCCCTTGAACATGTCAATTTTAGCATTGCGCAATATTACAGTGCTGCCCTCTTTCATCAAGTCCACTAAACAACATCCAAGATAAAAAAATCAATTAAAGGAGAAAAATTCAGACAAACTACACGATATGGTTAGTAGTTACAAAAGAACATGCCCACCCCAAAAGTACACACAAAAACAAGCTGTTCCTAAAATTTAACCACTCATATGCGTACACAAAACTCTTATTGATAATTAGACTGCATTACCGTATGGAGGAAAAAAAAAAACCAGTCATTAGCAAATCCCACCAGGTAAAACAAATTCAACCAAGTTAGATAAATCAAATTTGAGAGTAAGAGTGCTCCCAGTAATCTGGGAACAAACAGAGGAAAAGCATTTGAAACTAGACAACATAAAATGTATCATGTATACAGCAAAACAATCAGTTAATCTCAAGTACTGCACAAATGCAAATTATGGTATTTATCACTCCTTAGTACAAGAATTTAGAACCACCACCAATTCCTTAAGATATTTTGAAATACTTGTACCAGGAACCAGCCTGTGTCTTACAACCCCCATTGTTATTCAATCTCACTATCCCTTTGAAAGAAATATTACAAAATAAATATAATTCATGTTAATATCTGGGGGAGAAAAAAAAAAGTAACTAAACCCGAGAATACACACCAGTGATAATAATGTATAAATTTACGACACCTAGATTAAATGTACCGTGTGATACTACCTTCTTAAACTAAACTCTAAACGTATGCTATCTGAAAGAATGTTGAATAAACTGCTGCATGTAAATGGGGATGGCTATAGCAAGACAGTTGAATAGGCCAAAAATATACCAGAGGCATAATAGACTAAAAATATATCAGAGGCATAAACCGAAACACCTCATCTCTAGTTGGACCTCCTTAACGTTAAATCTTGGACTTCCAAGTTGTGAGGTGCAATCCTCTGATGTTGACATATTGGGTCACCTAGGAAAAAAATGTTATCTAATTGTCATCACATTTTCAAAAATGAAACATAGCTTGGAAGCATCATTCTTTGCTTTAACCAGCAAATAAAGTTGTCTAATCACGCAACCTAGCATAAATGATTTTTTTTTTTTTTTGGCATAGGTGGGGGGGTTGGGGGAGCCATAAGACAATATGGAAAAAAATCAAGAATTGTGCAATCCAAAATCATTTCCAGAAGCACCTTTAAGTGAGGCAACATAAAGGCACATGCCTGATTAAAGTGAGGCGACAATACTTACAAATAGAATGTAAATCATATGTACCTAGTGTATTATTATAATCAAGTGTTATTGAAATGTGTTGAATGAGGAAATTAGGTGTATTGATTGATTTCAAATGATAAATAATAATCAAATAATAAATTTTACAACAAGCTTCTAAAAAACATATAAACTAAGGCCCTCGCCTTAGTGCCTTTCTCATGGCTTAAGGTGGTTCCCTAGCTCACATAGCACTAAAGGTGAGCGCCTTGCCTTAGAGCCACCTAGGCAAGCAAGTGCCGGCTCACCTTTGACTACCATGCCCTGGCCCCACATAAGGTAAATAATAAACCAAAAAAATGCTGCAGGTTAATAATAACCCAAAGCAATAGCCTGAAATATATGATCATGTGAAAGATATTAAATTATAATAGCACAGTAACAATGATTGGATGTCAAGATCAACAAGGCCCTGAATTGCAAACCAAAACAAATAGAGGGTGTTTGGTTTGAGAAAAAAGTAGGTGTTTTCAGTATTCATTTTCAGTTTTTTTGTGGGACCCACCACTAAAAACTGGTTTGGCTTGAAGATTTGTACTTAGTTTTCATTTTCAGTATCCTAAAATTTGGATTTGAATACAAAAAATGAACACACATTTCCAGCGTTTTCATTTTCAGCGAAAAACAGTAGTGGCATTCTTGCTAATTTCTTGAAAACGACTGGGACCCCACCAACTGTTAAGACCCCTCAAGTCAGACCTGCACAGTAACTGAAGTGACCCGTGTAAGTGAAAAAAGGTGTTTTTTCCTAAAATAGAGAACAATAGCCAAACCGGAGAAGGGTGTATTTCGTACTCAAATTATGTATTCAAATCAAGTTCCCAAACAAACTCAAATGTGAAAATGGATCATTTTTTCTATTCAGATTCTTAAAAAGAATACAGAAGAGTGAAAATGAAAAGTGAATACACTATTTTTTAGAACTAAACATCATCATAATGATCCAACAGAAAAGAAAGGTGCAATTGGCTTCCCATGTTGGTATCATCATAATTGTAAATAACAATTCCAATAAATATTTTCAAGAGAAAGCTTATGCCCTCAAATAAATGAATGTGAGAGAATTCCAACATTAGCACAGTATGCTAAGCACTCTGAAAAGACGTGTGAAAGCATTTATATTTTTACACAATTGATAACTTATGAAAGAGTCTAAATGAAGAACAAAGCAGCAACCCTTTGGCTGCATAAAGACAGCCTTCAACAGCACAAACTTTCAACACAAGAATTACTTGAATAATACTCTAATCCCTCAACCTAATTGAAAACCAATTCTATTTAATAAATAGCTGCATCAGTTCATCTATAGGAACACCCAGAAACATGTATACCTTTAAGGATTTCCTATTGCCAAAATAGTTAATTTTTTGACAGAAAACTCAAAATGAAAAAGTTTAATTTAATTGTCAATAATCATATCAACCACATTATTTACCCTCATAATCTGTGGTTCAAATGTATAACACCAACCAACATGTCCTGTCATCACTTAAAAAGAATAAGATGAAAAATTTTCTGGAAAAAGAAAGAATTATGCTCCATAAAAAAAAATGGATCCATAACAGTAGGATCTTATAACACAATGAAAATTACAAACTAAACCAACCTGAAATAACAATATACACTTGATCCATGCTATATAAATCTTAGCTTAGATTTAAAAGGAAAAGTGATAACAAAATGTCTAATGAAAGAAAAAACTATAAGCAGTCCATAGTTTAAAATTAAAAGAAATGTACCTTGATCATTTCTAGCCGTGAAAATAATCAACCCTGTCTCGTCACCCACCAAGCATTCAGCAATTCGCATTTGGCGTACTTGAGGACCATCAGCACGACCCTTCTGCAATACCATCTTGGTACTGACAACCTTCACGGTGAGAGTATGCCCGCTAGTGCCAGGACGAAGCTGGTCAACCTTAGTGAATGTGGGTTTCCTCAATCCTGGTTTTGATTCTGCCATTTTTGAAAAACCTAAAGAACCCCAAAACAAAAATTATTCAGCAATACGACAATCAGAAACAACGCTGCCAAAAGCAAAGCGCCGAATAACCAAAATTGATTGCTTCAAACTGTGTTAAAGCTTGATTATTCAGATTTTTTGAGTGATAAGAACTACACTCATTTGATCCCAATTACCAATATATGGCTCATCTGAAAAAAAAAAAAAAAAAAAAAAAAAAAACTATTATGTTTATTCTAGATGCTAAGCAAATTTAGAAACTTTCATCAATTTGAAACCAATCCCCTTAAGCCTAACACATATTTGCCCAATGGATTCTCTTCTAAGACCAAAATTATAACAATAAGAACTAAAAAAATAAAAAATTAATACTGACATCTAATGCTTAATCTTTCACCCACATTTTCTCACCAACCAAGCAAATCATAAAAAAATATATACACCTACACAAACCATGTAATCAAATGCATGTACAACTTTTAGAACTCATGCTTTTCATCAATCTTCATATATAATACTCAATCAAATTATTAAAAAATTAAAAAAAAAAAAATCACTTCCAAAAATTGCAGATTTTGATGGTCGAAGTAACAGATCGAAGAGAAATAAAAGCAAATCATGAACTAAATATAGGAAATCGAAAACCCAATTGCTTTTTTTTTTCATTAATTTAGACACTAATAACGACATTAACAAAAAAAAAATTTAACATGTTAATAAAAATTTGAAATTGAAAATAACGAAAAAAAAGTTAGAAATAATTGAAAATGAGATCGAAGAAATTAGGGTTTGAGTGATCATCACCTTGAATTGAATTTTTTTGCAGATGCGAAGAAAATTTGTGAGTTGGTGAGAGAGGGAGAGAGATCTGAGGAAAATGAGAAAACGTAGGCGTCTAGAAAAAGTTTTACAAACTAAAAGGGGACTTGGTGTTGTGAAATTAGTGGTGGACCCTTGATCTTTATCACGTGACGACTAATCTTGACCTTACACGTGCGTCTCCTAAAAGCAGCACTACTGCTATTTGTACAACAATTTCTTATTATGATTTAGGTCTACTTGAAAGTGAAAATTTTGTGTTCAGTTTAATTAGTAAAATTTTTTATTGTTGAATGATAGATCTAAGCTTCAATTCTTACCTACTTATACCATAAATCGATTGGTATTTT